>CM060462.1:1865000-2152500 GCA_030544235.1 Lepturacanthus savala | reverse complement strand
CGACGAGTTCAGAGTGATGTAAGATAAAAAAATAAGGGCTCTGTGTATAAAAGTATTAATTTGAAATGATGGAGAGAGACACCTGTGTTTCTAGTTGTGTAGCAGACTGTTATCGCTGCTCTGAGGTCAAATCAGTGTTTGTCCCTTATGGTGTGGACAGACTGTAGTTACAGCACACACACACACACACACGGCCTCTGGCTGGAAGGTAATTGTTCCTGTCGGTTGTTTGTGTGTGTGAGAGCTCAGAGTCCGAGGTGTCGACGAGCTGCTTCCTTTGACGGCGACACCAAGAGACAGATATCAGCGTCTCTCTTCTTCTTCCTGTGCGACCAAACTTATAAAAACTAAAGTAAGAGACATAAAACATGGATGAGTCTGTAAAATCTGTAACAGAAACACAGAGGTGTGTGTTATTCCAGGTACTGAAGTCGTGTTTCTCTGCATGTCGTGACATAAAAGTGCAGATATATATTTCAGTCGTATATTCAGGTGAAAAATGACGAAAATCTCCAAAATGTTGATTCTTACTACTGAAATCTGTTAAAGATTATGGTTCACTTCTGCTATTCATGCAGATACAAAAGCTCTACTTGTGAGGGGAGTTTCAAACTAAAGTCCGATATAAAACACATCACGTCCGATCATAATTGTGTATTCAGTCTGTCAGTGTGTATTTGTATATGTCCCCTATCAAATAAACCACAAGAAACATGTAAACACAATCAACTACAGGAAACAACCCCAGAGCTCAGGAGGTTTTTCTGGCTGAGATCTGGATGTTGACATCTGACGACCAGCAGTTCTTCTGGTTCACGAAGTCTGGAAACCGCTGCTCAGTGTTTCCCTCGGGGTCTTTTCCAGCAGCTTTGCTTATTGTGCGCAAGTCGAGCCACAACGCCAGGAAACGCATTTACGCAACTTCGGCAGTGGAATTACTTAACACCGCTCTATAGAATTGTTCCAGACGTGTGTGTGTGTGTTCATTTACCAAGAGAAACTTGTAATAAACGTCAAAGAATCAAAAGAAACACAGAAAATGTGCAATTTTCTGCAGCACGACCAGGTTATCATTTTAATATGAAGACTAATTAGATCACACTCAGTCCCTGCTGGATTTCCTAGATATTACAGTGCACAACATTTACACGCATCACAGAAAGTTGAATTCTAACTCTTTAGTGCAACATGTTTTTCACAGTGTTTCAAACCTGAAACGCTGCCAAATGACCGACATGCTGTTTTCCTTTGGGTTTAAAACCCCTGACTCCGCTTCTAGTCCCGCTGAAGCCAATTTAGAAATTTATGAGCAGCTTACACTGATTGGACTCCAGGACACGTCTGCGGAGGCAGAACACACGTGTGAAATATTGGGTTTGGAAAAAAACCTTCAAATCTCTCGTCTCAACCTTTTCTGCAAAAATCAGTGATGTTGCACGGCCCTGCAAATATCACAGTTTATTTGAATTTTGCATTTATTACAGTATAATGGAGAAAACTGCAATTTCCTGGAGGATCTGGTCTCTCCTTAGAGAATCCTTGTTGAGAATTGCTGTTTATGAAGGCTGAACGTCTTCCCTCCCTCTGCTGCTGCTGTCAGCCTCAATTCTACAACAATTATTCTAATTTTCAGATTGTCAGCAATTCGACTCTACATACAAGCAACGTCTGGTTTGATCTCATAACCTTTCACTGTTACTGTAGCATGATGAGCTCTGTCTGGCTGTAAAAGCTGCAGGTGAGAGGGGAAGTCAAGAGCCATCGTATTTATGTCTGCGTGTTCTGCTTGTTCGGCAGTTTGTTCCAGCTCCTTGTCGTGATTATTATGTACAGCGGAACATTTCAGCAGTGGCCTTCATCATTTAGCAGCCGTGCCGTAGCATTGACACCGCCGACCCTCCTCCTCTGCAGCCTGACCAACAAACAAGAGACCTCACAATCTTATGTGACAGCTCTGGTTCACTTACACTTGACCAAATACATCTTTGACACCGGTTTAGACCTTTTTCCCCCTTTTTTGAGCATGATAAATGTCTTTCCTCAGCACAGTTGCTCCCTTTCTTTCTCTGTTATATCTCCAAGAGAACACACCAAGGTCGGGTTCCACTTTGCTCTGAAGGGACGGACGTGTCAGCGTCTTTGTTCTGGTGAACTGAGAGGATAATTCACATTACGAGAGGTGGAGAGGAAAGCTCACTACTCCACCTACAGAAGGGTTTTTTTCTTTCTGTGACATATTTGGCCCCTCGCTGATGGCCTTGGCGTGTTCACAGCGGTGTCCCCGCTCTTTCATCGCACTGAAAGGGCTCTAAAGTGCATGTTTCCTATAGATGTTCTGCTACCGCTCTCTGAAAGCTTTTCCTCTTCCTCCCCTCCCTCCTTCCACCGTTTCTCTTATGTCTCTATACTTTCTCTCCCATGGAAAATGTGTGGAGGCGTTTTTTATTTCTCGAGAAGCGAGAGCGAGAGATGCGGAAGGAGGAAGCGGAGAAGTGGAGATTAGTCGGGGACGGATTAATGAGGGTGGAGGAAGTCTTTCAGTCCATTTCACAATAGCTACCTGATCATGTCTGGGGGTGTGAGTGATGACCTTTGACCCCCGGCGGTGGCAGGCTTTGGTGGCAGCGTCAGCTTTAATTAGCGAGCCACACGACTTGATGCTGTGCAGAATCTCTGCTGCAGACGCTCAGGTCAGGGCGCACCAGGCGGAAAGGACAACAGATGCATGTAATGACACACACACACACACACACACACACACACACACACAGTGACATCATGCAGTTTCAACATCTTACCGATCGTTTCCATTTCATCTTATTCATGATTTGATTAAGAAAGAAACCAAAACATGTTGATTCAGGGGCCATAAACGGTTATTTAAAGGTACAGTGTGTACGCTTTTGTGATGTTTTGTCAGCAGCATCAAATTAGAAAGATTGCATCATTTATAATGGTAGTTAAAGCAAAAATGCTAATATAATATTAGCAATAAATAATGAAATGAATATTGTAACGGACCAAAAAGATGTTTGTTTGGGGGCAGCTCTAATTAGAATTTAGTATTTAGTCAAAAAGTATTTTCTACATTTGAGTAACATAACTTGTGACTGGATTAGTTCCACTTCATGCACACCTGCTGCAGTTTCTGCTTCGCTCCTGCGGGTATAATCTCTGTGGGGAGACGCTGGAGGACGGTTGGCACGAACAGCCAGCGTCTGACCCACAAAACGTCTTCCCGTATGGAATCACTTGAGTTTTCCTCTGGGCGGCCGCGCAGACGGCCTTCAAAGCGCGCTACGTTTCCAAGAGGATTAATTAGATTAAACAGAGTGTTTGCTCGCTCATTAAAGTGTTTGTGTTTTCTCCTGCAGGACTGTGGCACTGTTGTTTTTTTGTTTCTAAAGAGAATAATCAGTCACATTAAGGAATAATCACGGGATTGGTGGGCGGTTTGGAGAACGTGGGACCAGGCTGCTGTTTGTGGCTGTAATGTCCATGCAGTGTTGATTTAGAGTGTGTGTGTGTGTGTGTGTGTGTGTGTGTGCGTGTGTGTGTGTGTGTGTGTGTGTCAGAGAGAGAAAGACACATCTCCCCTTTTCTTTTAGTAAAAGCATCATGTCAGTAAATTTATTTCTTGTATAAATCTCCTCTGTTTTCCAGTTTCATCAGCTCTAAGAGCTTTGTAAAATCCCCTAATGACTTTATCACATCCTGTATTTGTCTATCATTTCGACCTCCAACTTGCAACACAATGACTTTGGTTTGTTCGCGGCAGAAGAGGAATTAGCTGGGATCCGCTTCGAAAGTGAAATTGGCAAAAACTGGTCTCGCAGCAGTTTCAGCTTCCGCAGGTGGATGGAAACTCTCCTCTGAAGGGCGTGGTTTCTTCTGTCTTTCACTATACTACCGGTCCAGGGGTCGGGTAAAAATAAACGAGTAAAAGTCCAGACGAGGAAGCTGAAACACTGCTGCAATCCTTTTAATTAAACCAGGAAAAGATCGTTGTCAAGCAAATGGACTGAGATGTGTGAGAGGGAGCGAGGGATGAAAAGAAAGCTGGCGTGAGGAATACAGCAGGGGATTAAAGACAGTGAGCGAGTGTTACAGACCCCTGGCCAGCTTGCTGCTGTAATGAACATTAGGGCTGCGGCATAAATTTAATGACCTGTGAAACAAACAGCGTAGCTGAGACCGGTGCCTCTGAATGCTAAGTGGCTCTATTATTAATACCAGCTCAGAGATGCCTCTGTGTAAACACACAGTCTCTTTCCCCATGCGAGCCGCGTTAAACACACGGCAGCCATGTGACACCGGCTCGCCGCGCTTCTCTGAAACAGGGTCACGTCTCCCCTTTGTACCTGCAGAATTAATGGCACATCACCTGTTCGCTGCATACCTGTGCTAACTAGCGGGATATGAAAAGCGCCGCTGCTAATGGCTGTGCGGGTTAGTCACCTTGATAATGAATAGCTAAGCGATGAGGTAAAGTGGTAATGAAAAGGTTCCCTGCTCCTCACAATTTAACAGTGCGAATGAATAGCGGAGTTCATGTTGTGAGTATTTTTGGAGCGAAGTGATTTAACATGCAGGTAATTTGTGAAGGCTTTCTGTTTTAACTCAACATTTTTAGATTTGATTGTTAGTAAAACAAAGGACATAAAGAAAATGGGACTTCATTTTCAATTACATTTTCAATTCAGGTGATTGAGCTTACAATATAGTGGTGAAATATTTCATCAAATTAGAGCGCAGACCACCAAGCAGGCTACGACTTCCACCCGACATTATGTCCTGTACTTATTGAATGCATGGAAAATCGTATCGTAGGCACATTCAAAGTCCTCCTTTAGTGTCTCTGGCATAGTGTGCAAATAAAATAAGCTGTGCAACATAACCCCAACACATTTAAAGTTGGTACCATTCCTGACAATCGCTCAAAATTTGATGAAAATCCGTCCAATACTTTTTGAGCTATAAAACAAAGAACACCAGCTAAAACATAACTTCCTTTATCAGAGGTTATAAAGAACATATATAAGAAAAACAACAATGATAAAACAGGATTTATCAAGTCATTGATTGCAGACGGTTGAACTTTCAGAAATAAAGTGAGATACCAGGGTTTGAATGTGTGGAATGTGTTATGGGTCACTGCTATCATATTAAACCTCTGATTCACAGCTCTGAATGGGACCTGGTGCTGTGGTTGTGTTTCTTTCATTTCCTTTTCCTAACGCACCACAGTTGTTCCTTGTGTTTTTTTTTTCAATTGCATTACTGTACGTGCCGCCCCACGCTTCCTGTTTAAAAATCAAACTGGCAAAGCGAGACTCAAAGTGCAGTCGCCATGTGACTTTCAGCCAGTTAAGGTGCCGGTATGCTCCATGTTCAGGTGTTCCCTCAAATCCTTTCATCTGAACAGTGTAATACTATGCTGCTTTCTAGGAGAGACTAAAAATATGCAGTTTTATCCACATATTTAAACATTCATCGCCTCCCTTTTTCACCCCTGCCTTCAAGTGTGGCCGTTGGGAACAGCTATAAACACTTAGCCCGTTTCTACGTGGTTGAACAAAGCAGTTCTTTCCTAACATAACCCAGCCTTTAGGAAACAGGTCCGCAGGTATGGGGGGGATGGAAGAAGAACTCTGAATCTGATTACAAGCGATGCAGGCCTGATCAAAAGATCCAGCACAGCGGGGAGTCCAGGGGAGACTAGAAGAGCACAGAGAGAGCCAGATGTCTGCGATATGAGGAGGGCTACATGACATGATATTATTTTACTGGTTCCACTCTCTCGCAATCCGAAACAAAGAAAAACGTCTCCAGAGTCGAGTTAACAAGTGCTGCAAAACCAGTAGATTTTATTAATTAAATAGAACTAGTCTGAAGCCGATCGATTAACGGTTCTCAAGATATGTGCAGGAACGATCCCTTCCTTTATTGTTAGATGATGCAACGCTGCCACCTATTGGCCGAATGGCACCAGAACCGTCATGGCCGCTCAGACGTCTCATCTACACGTCCAATAAATGTTGCTGCAACAGCACAAAGCTTCTATAATCCAGCTACACCCAACACGTTGCTGTAAGACACGTTTTATTTTTACTTGATTGCTTCAAATTATCTGACAAAACTCTAAATGTTGGAAAATCTCTCTAGATAAATGGGCGTGGCTTATATGGATAGATTTGATTGGACCAAACCAAATTCAACACAGCACTTGCTATGTTCCCCGGCAATGCACCCGCTAAGTGTGAAGTCAATCGGATGAATGATTATGGAGATATCAGACAGACAGACATTCCTTGCTTTACATAGAGATGAATTGACACGAGGAGGCTGCTCGAGGCGATAAAGGACGGGAGCATAAGAAGGCACAGCAACCCGTCAGGGGAGTCGAGGTGATGTGTCTCCTCCTGTACCCGACCTCAGGCAGAAGGAGGAAGGCAGCAACGATGCTTCCATCATTATCATCACTGTGGTCACAGCTACAAAGATGGAGGGGGAGGGAGGGGGTGCATGTATGTCTCTGACATCTGAATCTGCCCATCTGTTTGATTTCTCTTTGTTGCGTTTGTCCCGGTGTACGCTGGCAGATCTGGGCCCAGCGGGACTCCATCTTGTTTTCCATCCCATGCTGCGTCTCACGCCATGAGGAGATAAATATTTGAAAAGCAGAGGAAGCCCCCGTGTCCCCGGCTGCCGGGGCCCAAGGTGCAGCAGTCCCCGCGTTAGCAGCACGCCTGCACCTTTTATCGCGGCGACTTTATTTTTCTCCTGTCTAAACATAGATTCCAGCTCAAAGTGTATCTCTCCCTGTCCCGGCCATTATTCTCTGTAGAGCTTGGTGTGAAAGGTCACCACCCTAAGTGCTGGCACAGCTGAATGTAGCAGACGTAAAAAGGCTCTGATGAATAAGTAATGCCGTCAATGACAACAAGCCCGGACACCACGGTGGAGCTGCTAAGTGCTGGAAGGTTTTTGATAGAGAGGAAAGAGCTCCGCAGAGTTTTACTGCAAGTTTTAGCAGGAAGACGACATGAATGATTTAAGATAAAGGAGGGAGTGGAATGGAAAAGGATCATTCAGGTTTAGGTTTTTCCTTTTTCTGATTTATTTTTCAGTTTGCATCCCTTAAAAGCAGCTGACATCTATTTATAATTATTAGGATCGTATTACATATTTAATTATTTGTATTCAGTCAAATAAATAACATGAACTTGGACGAATACATGACTCAGAGTACCTTAATTATGTTTGAATTGCTGTTATATTGCTGTGATTAATCTGAATTAATTTAATAGAAAGCTGTTTTTTTTAATTGAAGTCTGTTTTAATGGATATTAAAATGTAAAATCAGAACAAAGGAAGTATATTTAAATTAAAATACTATTATTTTTTAATTCTCTCCTGTCAGCTTGAGATTTCTGATCTGTCGGCTGTAATTCGGCTGTGCTTAGTGATAATTAATTAATTAATACACCAGATTCTCACGTGAGCTTCAAATTAAGCTTTTCTTGCCAAGATGAAGCCTTGGAGAGTTATTTAAATAAGTTTATATCAATATCACTATTGATACTCTTATTATTTGGTGGAAAGACAATAAAAAATACAGTGGTTTTGCTTTTATCGCATAGTCCTAGTCCTAGACTGTTGTTTTAATCCTCATTTTCTGACCAGACCTTGACCACATGATGATGTAATGTCTAAATGCACCGGGTTAAACCAGCTAACTAGAGCTCTGGATATATGCTGCAGATCTATTTCCCACTATTGCGTTACTTGAATGAAAGATGCAGTTATTCAAAACTTGTCAGAAGGACGTTGTTTTAATTCCAGACAGTTAATTGTCTTGACATATGAGTGTGTTTACCTGCTGCTTTAGCGGAGGAGGATGAGTGTAGGAGACCTTTCAAGTCAAAGACAAGTTTCTGCCTTTTCACAGCCTGTTTCAGGCGGCGGCTGAACTGAGGGGCTGCCCAACTCATCGTTTATTCAGCTCACGGTTAAAAGTTCTGAAAATGTGTTTGAACGTGACAAATAAACAATCATCTCGAGTTGACCCGATTTATCCAATTATGGACGTGATGATAGATAAATGCTAAAAAGATGATCTATAATTCATGAAGCTGTTAGACTGAAGGACATCTAGAAAATCATCAGTGCACCAGAGCACTCTTAACATTCACCACGACTGTAATTGGTTTTCAAGATCTTTTTTTTTTTTTTTTCCACTCTCACATACTTCTGCTTCTCCCACTTCGATCCCACCACACGGAGCGTGGCCCCATGAGGGAGATGTGGATTGTCTGTGGCGAGCCATCAATCACCGCGGTAACGACAGCTCCATAAACAGAAGGGCAGCCTCTACCTACTGGTTCCTGCTCGGCTGTGATAGCATTCACACCGTCCCGCAGCACTTTCCTTCCTTCCTGCCGACCTCTGCACAGCTTCGGTGGCAAGGACGGGACTCTGCTTATCTCCACTCGCTGAATTTAGACCCCGGTGGTTGGTGGTCGGAACACCCAGGTGTCAGCAGGGATGTTGTGTCATAAATAAAAAAAAAAATAAACTGAAACCCTAAAAAACCTGACCTCCTCTCAGGGATCAGTGCCCGGAAAGCACCCGAAACTTTTAAATTCATAGCAGAATGAGTAAAATAATCTTAAAATTGCTTGTTTTAACCTACTTTACATATATAACACACCGAAAAACTACAAACCGTTATATTTTATAGCCTGGCAGTGAATGTTTTGCATTTGTACTTGTTAAATGATTTACTTCTTTAAATTATTTAGATTTAGCTGGTTTAAAACCCACAGAGGTGGGTAACCTTCTTTTCCAGGGGGACCTGGTCAGGACTGCAGTGTCACTAAAGGTTCGACATACATTAATTTAAAATTCAAATAGTTTTTCTATTTCTGGAGGTGTCTCTATCTCTCAGAACTTAAACATTTGTGCATCCACATCACTTTGTAAAGCTCCATGAAAACAAGGGGCTTCGTGGTGCATTCAGGTGCATCACGTAAACTGTTAAATCTATACTACAAAGGTTGTTTAAGTCACTTAAGTTTCTTTTAAGTTGAATTATAATTGTCCGAGCAAATTTCTGTCCAGTAGTTTGAGTTTGTTATTACATATAATTAAGTTGATGATCATTTTGTACCGTTTTAACTAATTTAGTTAAGTTTTTCTTAATACCACAGCCATATATCCTCAGAATGCATATTATCAAATTAGTAGATTTCTTATTTAAAACGCCCATATAATAAACGCCTGGTCCATCCCATTAGGAGAGAAGTCTGGAGAAACTCCCCATTTATTAAAGAATATTACATCTTTTACAACAGGGGTCTCCAACCCTGGTCCTGGAGATCTACTGTGGGTTCAGTAGACCTGATTCTACTAATGAAGCTACATAGAAAGGCCATTAATGGTTGATTAGTAGAATCCTTCCTCAGATCTCTTGTAAATATGCTTTTTGCTCCAGAGGAATTGGATTAAAGTATTTGAGGTAACGTTTTTTCATGCTTGATGGTTGGTGGTTGCGTCTGTACGACTCCTGATCTCCTTTGTGCGCGCTGCCTTGTGCTTTGTTTCGTCTGTGTTCCGGCTCTTTGTATACAAACCCATCAGACTAACAATGCCAGCTTGCGTGTTTTCCTGTGCCTATTGTCGCCGCAGCGTTTCTGTGCCCTTCGCTAACATCCACTCGTTGTAAGGTCGGGACAATAGCAGCAGACAGAGTGCCATGTATCTGCAATGGCTTGACCCTGTGGCCCTTCCTGTTGCCTTAAACGCCCCCTCCTCGTTTCCCCCCCTTGACCTTTGACCTCTGCAGCAAGGCCTGCCATGTCAGGACAAGGCAGGGTGTGCTCCCAGCCTTTTGACGGGGCTGTGAAAACCTGCTGCTTTCTTTCTCATAATCCTCTGGAGGACGGGAGTAATTCCACCCTGCAGAACAAACAAATACCAATATAATCAAAGCTTTGCTTGTATGCTTTATTAATGGTGCTAGTCTCCTATTCATCTGACTGACAACTAGATTAGAGACAAATCTAAATAGACAAATCTCATAAGCAGTTAATATTAGTAAGTTGGATCCATATGCAAACGATTGTCTGTTTAACGGTCAAAAATTCACAGATATTCAGTTTATTCATCTCATTCCACAAAGAAAAGCTTCAAATTGTGTTGCTCCAGAGCCGCGGGTTGGGAACCACCTCTGTTTGAATTCTTCTGTAACAAGAAGTTTATCCGTGATGCAACATTTCAGTCGTGGACCTTCATCAGATGTCAAATACCACGATGTGAAACGGCATGTTCACCACAGCTCTGTCAACAACCGTATAAAAATCTAAAAAAGCTTTACCTGCATCAGAAGTGATGCATGTGTCTAAAAAGACAGAAGTGTTGCAGCGAGCATATAGGAACACAGAATAGAGGGATAGGAGTACTTATTTATTGAATAATTAAAGAGTTTGGATTGATTTAGATTTTTAGATTTGAAATCTTAAAGCCACATCTGTCACCTCTTCTGGGTTTAATTTATCAAAGCTTTTCCTTTTTGTTTTTGTTCTTCGTTCTGTTAAATTGCAGTTGTTTCTGTAAAGTAGCAGACCTTCAATATCTACAGAGGCCAAAACACACAATGGTCCTTTTTTAATAATTTCCTTTCATCCCTTACTGCGCTCAGTATTGTATGTCATGAATGAAAGTTTGACATGTTCAAATAGCTTTTTCAATTTTCTTCTTTTTTTCAATTAACTCGCGGACCTGCAGCAGGAGTCTTTGTGCCGAGGAAGAAAAGCAGAGAGAGGGTTCAGCTTTGAATCAGCCTGAAAGACACACCTGCAAGTGCATCTATTCGATTTTTTTTTTTTTTTTTTTTGAGATCACCTTGTCCCGTTTTTTAACGTCCGGAGAGAAAGGCTGCAGCTCTAGGTCCTTGGAGCGGGAGCTGGGAAATGAAACCTTGCCTGTCAGTTATTGTCACAGAGGAAAGCGCACTTATTTCCCAGATATATTATCCTCCCGCTCTCCCTTCACTCCCGCTCTGCCTCCCCTGCTCCACATTGTTCTCCAGGATCAAGTTCATGGAGGTCGGGGCTAGAGGAGGGTAATGGGACCCTTGTCCCTGTGTCTCAGGGCAGGTTGAATAGGTGTTGGCCCCTGCCCCCATTCCCCTAGCCCCCAGCTTCCATACAGGCTCTCTGAATAGGTCCCAGATTCCCCCTCTCTTCATTAGCCAGGTCTCGGGTTTCACCAGACCTGTCTGGCATCCTGACAGATCCATATTTCAAACTGTCCAGATTCCGTGTTGACTCGTGGACACATCCGTGTTCCCATGACACCTCCCTGCTCCTCCTAAACCCCCACCTGCCACATCCACAGGTAGACGTCCGCCAGGTTTTGTGTCAACTCTGCAGCGCAGAGACTTAAGACTTCGGCAACTACTTCATCCGTAGACATTTATTAGATCACACTTGGTTCAGCCTTCAGACATAAATCATTCGGCCTGTTTCCATAAAAGCCATGTATCAAATGACAGCGTGTCATTTCTGAGGTGACCGTCGCGGAGATAAATCTACGGAGGATTATCAGCAGCTCCCCATCGGCTTTACGGAGCTTTATATCGAGTTTCAGCTCATTGTTTATCTGTCCGGCTGCAACTTTACAGTTTTTGGGTCATTCTCTGTGCTCTCATGAGGCTTTGGGCTGCAGCAGGCAGCTGCTTTCAGAGAAAAAGCTCTAGAGAACCCTCTGTTCACTACCCGCTCGCCACCAAATGCCAAATAACCGTATGCATAAAAGGATGCTGTTAAAAAATTAAGACAATCAGCAAAAATCAAAGTTGTCTTGCTGCAGCTTCTTTTAACACTTTAACATTTTCTCTTATTCGCTCTCAAAAAGCACCAGTGCATATTTACACTGAGGCAAACTCTGAGTCACACTCCTCCAGACAGGCAGGTCCAGTTACTGTAGTCTTTGATGGCTTTGATGTGCTAATCCGGTGTATCTCCCGCTGCAAAGACTGCGTGTGTGTGTGTGAGTGTGTGTGTTGCAGGGGAAGAAGCAGGGGGGGTGAAGAGGAAATCTTTTAGATGTAATGATGGTGGGGGGATACACTCTGAAACTTCCTGCTCTCTTTTGATTTCCTGCTTCCATTGTTTGCCACTTGCCCTTTTCTCTTTCTTTCTTTCTCATACTCGGTGTCTCACAGTCTCTCACTTACACACACACACACACTCACACACTTACACACAGACCTATATGTAGTGAAGTGCTGGAAGCTGCCGGGTCATGGAGAGCAGCTGTGTTTGCTATGAAGCGTCTGCGGCTGATGCAGTGGTTGTTTTATATTAGCAGCCGGCAGGTCAAACTGCAGCTGGCTGCATCTCAGCGTGGAGACAAACCCTGGGGAGAGAGTGTGTGTAAGTGTGTGAGTGTGTGTGTGTGCACACCAAACCATCCCTATGGTTGTAGCCTTTCCTAAGCGGGCTAAGTCTGGCGGCTAACCCTTAGCGCCTCGGCATTTGGCAGCATGACCATAGCGAGATTAATCCATTCCACACTCCATCAGTCACTAGGCACAGGTTATTAGTGCTGGGGCAGAGCGGGGCATGCACAAACACACACACACACACACACTAACTCCTACCCTATACTAACTCACACACACAGCCCCTTCACCTCTGTGACTTTGCCTTCTACCTCGTCCCCAAAGTTAGCAAAGGTGGCCTTGGTGGTGAGAGGCCATTCGTCAAAACCCAGCCCGAGTCTCCACTTGGCTCCTTTTAATAAGGCTACCTGAGCTCTGGGATTTTACACACATACACACACACACGGGGCACATTGCTCTCTGCTTTGCACATACTCATACAGCTCTGAATGTCAGGTGGTGCGTCCCGCGGGGCTTATAAAAGTCCCATTAACATGGCCCTCCTCATTGGTTCTGACAGGTTGATCAATTAGACCCCTCCTCCCGCTGACCTAGAGGCCGCTCTGACTCAGAGGTCAGACACGATGGATCGCTGGAACTGCACAGTCTCAACTCTTTCTTTCGCTCTCTCTCTCTCTCTCCTGTTATCTCTGAGCTGGTCACGGTGCAGCTTGTTCGTCCCGTCGTGTGTTCAGCACCGGCCTGATATCCCAGAGTGCAGCTGTTCTCCGGCTTTTAGCTGGAGGATCATACTTTACCTGAGACATGTTTCGATCTTATCTCTGCGCTCAACACGACCAAAACACACACACACGCACACAATGCTCGCTCTCTTTCTGGGGGGAAATGCCTGCCTGTGTGTGTGTGTTCATACTATTCCTCTACAGACCAACTGTGCTCATAGAGATGAGAGAATTGCTTTAATGTGAGGTGTTGCAAGCTGAAAATGAAACTAGAATCGATGTTGCTGTATGATTTTGTGATATTAGAGGGAAATGATCATTTTTGCATCATGCATCAGATCATCAAGGCTGCAGCTTCTAATATCAGTGGGTATCAGTCTGTTTTAGAATATGGAAAGTAAATCCTTGCAATATGCTTTAAGAACAAAAAGAAGAAATGCTGAAGGAACCAGGACGGTGGCTCTATTATCACTTTTTAGTATAAATGCAGCGAGAGTTTGACTCTTCTTAAATCTAAACTATTCAGGTTTCCTGCCACTCTGAGTGAAGAAATAGAAGAATTAACGATCAATATCTTCTTTTTATCTGAGTGTAGAACACAAAGAAGCTTCACCTCTGGAAAAACTGACACTAAACCTGTAGTGAAGAAGTTCTATTGTTAATTTAATAAGACTTTTAATCAATCGATCCTTTTATTTTAGGCACCTCTTCGCTTTTCTTTACTGCCACTATCAAGCTAAAATGTCTTGTTTTACTCTTAAACATACACACATTTGTCTTTCTCAGAAGATTAACTTTTAGAGGTCCCATATTTCTCACTTTTTCTGGGCTTTATTTGAAGTTTTTATATCCCTAACAAGATATATTTGTGGTGTTAAGTACCAAAAATCAATATAGTTTTACATCTTCTCTCTGCAGCTCTGTCTGCCTCATTACGGAGCCTCTCCTCTCATTGGCTGATTTGAACGGCTGCTGTTGTGACATCACAACTTTGCAGAAGTCCTGTCGGCTGGTTTTTAAGGCATAGTGTCTATAGTGGCATTTATTAAACACCAGGACCAGGTTTTCATGATGGAACTGGATTTTATGCTTTGAGGTTTGAGTTAATTTTATATATAATTTGATGTGCTCAGGGAATAATCGCAGTCATTAGAGAATCTCCACTGGAGATGCACTCACTCACACACGGCAGCCTCCATGTTTGCTGTCAGGTGTGAACGGCTGCATCTGCAGAAAAGGACAGCAGGTGTTTTATCTTTTGATTGAGACACAACGAGAGGTGGCTGAAATCAGCTCTGTACCTGTGTTTGGTAAACAGTCTGCTCAGCACAGGGTAAATGAAGGCGTGTGTGTGTTTGTGTGCGTCTGCGTATGTGTGTGTTTTCACCTTGACCCTTGCTAAGCGGGTCGAGCAGTGAATAAACACCAGGTTAGGATGGAGGAGAACGAGAAGGATTGAAAAATCGTTAACCCCAGAGGCTTCCAGCGAAATGATAAGAAAAAAGAAGCGGAAAACATTTCCCAGGCAGATGAAACCGCCTGCGTTCTCCATGAAGGGTCAGAGGGTTCATGGATGCCAGAGAAGCAACACAGCAATATGAATTTAGCAGTGAGGGTCATGTGACTGCCAGGTGTAAGACGAGATGGTGTTAAACAGCAGTAATATGGATTAGCCCACATACATGCTGCAGAACGACACGTTCACAGCGCTCTGGCGGAAACAAATCTTCCGGTCTGCAGGTTTTCGGGAATAAGACAAAATCATCCTCCCACTGGAGGAACCAGAACCTGGAAGACTTCTCTGCACTCCTCCACAATCACTGACTCCACCTTTATTCCTTTAGTTCATTTCATAAACTTCTTAAACTTGATGATTGATCAGCGTGTTTGCTGCTTATTTTTCCGTCGATGGACCAATCGTTACACGACCCAGACAGATGTCAGAGAACCTTTGTCTATAAACAGCTCATCCAGTGAGGTGTAAAATACGGGTTAAAACGATGCATTAAATTACAGGGAGGATTCAGATTAAAAGGCGTAATGAGATGAGTGAAGCGTTGGCGTGTGTGTGTGTGTGTGTGTGTGTGTGTGTGTGTGTGTGTGTGTGTGTGGTATTAGGGGGGTATCCCAGCTTGTTGAGGGACCCACAGACAGCAGCTCGGGGGAGCAGCGGGGTTAAGAGCGGTGTCACGCCCAGGGAGACGCTGCACCGCCGTCCTAATGATGTCCACCAGCCTAATTGAATATTGACGTTCTACACAGGAGGCTAAATGGCTTCTGTCTGCCTCACCTCCGTTTCTGGCCTGGGCTGCAGATTTTTAACCTGTTTCCTGGGGGGGATCGTTAAATGTCCTTGTTTCCATGGTTACTGGCCTTTTGTCCTTGTGATGCTTTTTCTTTTATAGGTTTTGTGTGCGTTTGTGTAGGAAACTACTGACGTTGGACTTAAGAAGGTCTTGTTTTTATTATTATTTATGGATTCTTCTTCAGCGAGTTTTCTGACGACCTCGACATAAACGCCTTTTTTTTTTTTTCTGGCGTGAAATAATCCAGAATAATATAAAAACACGACACGCTGTGGAGCCGCTCCGTCCGCGTTGTTTACCGCAGAACTCCTCCCGTCTCTGATTGTCACGTCCATCCTCATCTTCTTCATCCTTCACTTTTGCTTCTATTTCTGTGACAGTGTTTTACTTCCCATTGTGCTTGCCTCCAGACGCTTCTCCTTTGTTGCCACGGCGACGTGCTCCAGATGGCGAGTGTCACGGCAAGACTGGGCTCTGAATGTTGTCTGATCATAGCAGTACACACACACACACACACACACGTTGGTCTACATATATATACTCTGAGAGTAGAGTGAGACCCTGACAGCGTACATTCTGTTCCAAACTCACATCCTACTACACACACACACACACACACAACAGTACAGTATAATAAAACCTGTGTCACAGCCACATAGGAAACAATCTCTCCTTTATGTGACCGGGATGTCATTAATCTCAGCGGAGGTTAACAAATGCACTTGCGTGGAAGGTATATTTCATAGGCAGGCGGCAGACAATGAGGCCATTGTGGCGTGGACCTGCAGCGCCTCGCTCTGCATTCAAGTCCGGACCTTTCGGTTTGGCTCCGGATACGTGCCTCATGTCAGGGGTCATGTTTCATCCCCCCCCCCCACAGATGAATGTGTTTATGCGAGAGAAAACATGTGAAACACGGCGCAGAGTCCACGTTCCGGCTGTTTATTTATTTTTGCTACGAGAAACCACGATTTATTTTTCTTTTAACGGGGAGGGAAATAAATGCGCTCAGCCTTCGTTTCAAAGTTTGGCCTTGTCGCTATTAGTCAAAACCAGAGTCAGACAAATGCTGCTGCTGCTGCTGCTGCTGCTGCTGCTGCTGCTGCTGCTGCTGCTTCTGCTGCTGCTGCTGCTGCTGCTGCTGCTCCCTCCCTGTAATCCATTACACTTCTATTAGCTGCGATTTGTGTGATTAGTTCTAATTAATCAGTTCAGTCTGTGGCCTTCACCCCGCCCCTCCACCCCACCCTGCGCTCCTCACATTTCATTTTTAACCTCATTTCTCAGCTCTCCACCGAGCGAGAGAACGAGGCAACAACGAGTCTTTTTTCATATCTGAGCGTGAACATTCTATATCGTTTTGACCAGCAGACCCGAACCGCTGGTTACTCGCTTCTGTCGCTGAATTCCTCGGAGCGGAGGAACTTTAGGGCCTTCGCGTCTCCTCGGTTTCTAGTTAGCTCCGCTCGGCCCTCCTGTGGAACAGCGAGTATTGATTAGAGCCAGCGCATCCATCCTTCACTGTAACAAAGCCTATTGAAGGCTGCGGAGCCCTGATTTCCCCCTGGTGAAATCCCATACGCAGCAGCACCATCACTAAGTGACTGGAGGGCTCCGACTGTCCCAAAGTAAATAACCGAGCCTCTTTTCATCAGCGGCTCTCTGCTGCGAACCTCGAATTAAAAGATATTTTGTGGGTGTGTTGCGGCAGGTCAGCTTATATACTGAGGTATTATGTGATGATAATCTATCTTCCTTTCCTCTGTTGTCAGCCTTCTGCTGCCATTACCACTATTGTGATAAATGAAGGCTCAATTTATCAACCAGCCTCTACTCAATTTCTTTTTCTCCCCTCAGTTTCCCCGCCCCCGCTCCTATATCTAACCTCTGCACGGTCCGCTTTATTTCTTCATCTGTTTTCACACCCCTGCATCCATCCATCCACCCACCCACCGACCCATCCATCCATCCATCCATCCATCCTTCTTTCCCACTCATCCAGATCGAGGCTTTTCTTTGTGCCTGTCACCCCGAGCTGCACACTCCGATCCAGGCTGCCGGAGGTGGCCCGGCTGCTGTCAATCAATCTGTAGCCGGGTAGCAGAGGGGCGGAGTGTGAGGTGACACATGACGGGGCTCCGTGCTGTTTAGAAATTCTCCGTTCATTTATATGTGGCTTCAAAAATGAATCAAACTTGATTTTTAGACTCTTGGTGCATCAAACTAAACGCTCCCTGTTTTATGAGTAAACTGTCTCAACCAATCATGTGCTTTGATGTGCTGCAGGAGGGATGATTGTTTTATTTTATGCATAATTCAGGTTTCATTTATATGAAGTTGTAGACTGAAGACAGAAACGTCTTTCTGATGTCAAGATCTTTGCGTCTGGTTTTAGTTTTAAACAAAAGATTTGTGATTATCCTTTCATCATAATTGAAACAATGAGTCCATTAAATGATAGAAAATACATTCTCTAAAGTCCTGCTCTTCACTTGTGAGGATTTACAGTCTAAACTTCCTTTTATGTATATTTTTCCTGACTTGGCACTCCGAGGTTTCTGAACCGGCATCATCTGTCATGCAGGAACAAACTAAAATGCATGAAAACAAGTGATATGCATTTCACCGTAATATCAGTTTCTCCCCATAATGTTGATGTGACTTCTCTCCCTCCGTCTCTGCAGGACTCCGTGGTTTAACGGCTGGGGGTTCAACCTGCCTCGGGGTCAGTCTCTGCTGGATAAATGGAACCTCGTCCCTGAAGGCATCGACATCCTGATGACCCACGGACCTCCACTCGGTGAGTCCAATTAACTAATCACAGCTCTCTCATCTCCATATCTAATGAGGTTGTACCTCATTATTCAAAATCTGTACTTGAGGCGTCACAGCAGGGTGTGTGTGTGTGTGTGTGTGTGTGTGTGTATTTTCATCATGAACAGACATTTTGATTCAATATTTGTGTTTGACTTTATGAAAAAAGAAAATACATATTGTTTGGCATTCAGTGTTTTTCCACTACAGACTGATTTAGTTTTCCTTCTGGTTGTTTTGTTTTTTTTGCGCACTCCATCTGGCTTTATTGAGTGATTTCCTTCATCTGGCCTACGGAGGGTTTGTTGCTGCTGCCGCTGCGGTTGTGGCCGTGGCCGTTTGATTGCATGGAAACTCGATTTTGCACCAGTGTGACAGACGCTGCAAACGAGGGGAGAGAGAGAGCAGAGCTCAGGGGGAGGGGAGGAGGCGATGGAAGGATGCAGGGCGACTCCAAAAATGGGGGGAAAAAATGTGAGACTGTGTTTGGAATATCAAGAACAGGTTTCACTCACATCACATTCATTCATAATGCATTTGACCCAAATAGATGGACATGTAGTCAGACAGACATGGTTTAACCAATCAATGAGCTAAAATAGGAGGCTGCACAGTCAGGAACAGTCGTACATTTGACTAAAAATCCTCCTCTTACTCTTGCTGAGGTTTCTTCTTCTTTTTTACCTGTTAAATGGTTTTCTAGGGAGTTTTTCCTCGTGTGATGTGAGAGTTTAAGGACGGGGGATGTTGCTATTATAGGACTATTTGCAACTGAGAAAATAACACGTGTGTGTGTGTGTGTAGGTTTTCGAGACTGGGTTCCTAAAGAGCTGCAGCGGGTCGGCTGTGTGGAGCTGCTCAACACGGTCCAGAAGAGGGTGCGACCCAAACTTCACGCCTTCGGAGGCATTCACGAAGGTAACCTTCAACCCTCAGCTGCCACAATCTGTAGCTTTGGTCTAAAGGTATTAAAAGGCCTCAATGATCCATTAGATGAAATACACAGAGACTGATGTTTGTTTAAAGGCTGGAAATACGTTCAGTCCAGAGCTCAGTATGGATCTAAAATGTTACTTCCTGTGTTCAGTGAACTTAAATTTACCTGAATCAAGGATTTGGATTGAGTGGTTCTCAAACTTTTTCATGTCATGGACCCCTAAACTGACACCAATTAGACCATAGACCTGCAATATATGTAAGATTTTGTCCTCGTCTGATAAGATTTTGGATTTTAGATTATGGATGGACTTATAATTAAAATCCATTATTCCCCTTTTTGCTGGGACCTTCTAGAACCACCTCAAGGATCCCTGGAGGTCCCTGAACCTCACACAAACATGGGAGACCCTGTAATAAAAATGCGATGATCCTTATTTTGACTACATGATATACTAATTAAAACATTCTATTCCTGCTGAATCCGTTCCACTAAATGCCGCGCTGCCCCTTTAAGGGACATCAGAGGTGACACAGTATTGTGTTTAATAGCCGAAACCTGATCCATGCGTCTGGAATGGAGGAAATGGAATGGAGATGATAAATGAACGCTATTAATTTGTGGAAACTATTTAAGTGAAGTCAGCGGAAGGAATTACCAAACTGAAGGAGCGATATAAGTATATCGAGCACAGAAATTTGTGATGTGAAGGAATAATTCATCAAAAACTTCCTTTCGATATTGTCCCCTTCGTCCCTCCAGGCTACGGGATCATGACGGACGGCTTCACGTCGTTCATCAACGCGTCGACCTGCACCGTCAGCTTCCAGCCCACCAACCCCCCCATCGTGTTCGACCTGCCCAACCCCTCCAGCTCCTGAGACCAGAGGACCGGAGGAGAGGAGCGGACGATAAACTACTTTTTTTTTTTTTTTTTCTATAAATATGTCAAGTTAAAAAAAACGACAAAAAAAAATTCTAAGTGTTTCTTTGCAAACTTTTGGTCTTCTCCAAACTGTCATTGAGATCGAGAAGATTTGGAGACGTTTGTTTGGCGCAGGTTAAAGGAGAATACCGGTGTTTTTTTATTTTATTTTTCAAAAGCGTGTGCCAATAATGCTGGTTTCCCTGAAAAGAAAGAAAGGAGATTCTTGTTCAGTGATTTCATTGTGCAGAAATTGAGCTTTTTTCATGTCAGAGCTGCTTCTTGTTAAGTTCTGGTTCAGTTACCTGAAGAAATAACAGCAACCTTGAAAATAATACAAACATGTCACTTTAGTGCAGAACGCCAGAAGCTTCAGTTCCCTTATTGTTCACTTTTCCTGGGTTTGAGTTGGTGTCGCAAACAGGATCCGTTCTTCTCCTCAGTGTCGTTTTACATCTCCTCTTCCAGGAAGAACAGGTCGTTTTCATCTCTTCATAGAAGGTCTGACTGCATTTCATTGTTATTAAAACACAAATTTACTCTTTTGTCCTCTCTGGGCTTCTGTGACTGCAAATAAATTTAGACGGTTTGTATTTTAAGAAGAAGAAAAACATGAACTGACACCGGTATTCTCCTTTTCCAGAGGGATTTTGTGGTTAAACAATCTTGCTCTTGATAAATATTGGTCAGATCTGTAAGATAATTGATGCTTTGTGAATTTGTACAATTTCTTTATGTTTGGTTGCATTGACCGGACAATGGACGCCATTGTTTTTATGTTGTATCATCTGATATTTTGTGTTTAGGTCTATTTTTTTTTTTGTCAGTTCCTCTTTTCTTATTGGCTGACAGGGACGCTGCCTTAAACTAGCTTTAATGTTCTCAGCTAGAGCCCCACTCTCTGCGAGCTCAGAGAAAAGTCCTTATTTATTACCCATCATCCCCGTTAAAACAACACCTGACTAACGCAGGGACAGAAGCTATGGAATTCCAGCCCAGAAAATTAACTTTGTAACATCCCGTTATGGATTTTTGACCTAATTTGGAAAATGTATGTATAAAATATATATATATTATATATTCATGTTGTAAAACATCTGTACTAAAAGTTGTGTTTGACGAAGACAAAAAAAAAAAAAGAAGAAAATCTGGTGCATTTTTTTTCTGTACGCACCTGTATCATTGACATGTTTTCTTTATTGCTCCCATCAGATGCTCTTCAGAGGTTTCTTTAATGTTTTTTGTATCCCGGTTGGGTAAATGTTCATTTTTTTTTTGGATGAGAGAGGAAAATTTATCAGTCACAATCCAACAGGTGCTGGTTGTTCCCAACAACACGCCTGCCTAAACATGGTTCAGTTGTCCTTTAAAGTATAAATCTGATAGTATTTGTGTTTTATTGCTTTTTTTTCTAATTTTGCACTGTGTGTAAATGCAATCTTGCTAGCACAAAAAAAAATGTTGCCAATAGTTGTCTCAACTTTGCCTCTGTAAATGCTCTTTTCGTGCTCTGTTCCTCTCTCGCTCTTTCTCTGATTGTATCCCTCTTCATGGAAATGTTAGTTCTCTCTTTCAGTTCATTGTGATATATTTAGCTGCCTTTATATGCAAATAAAATTGCAAGATTTTTACTTATGAAGCTCTGTCTTTGTTTTAAATGATTGATAGACTTGACTCGGTCCAACGTTACTGCTTCACTTATAGAACCAGCTCAGTTCGACTCAGCTTTTCTGGTTTCTCTCAAGATTTATCGTTTATCTACTAGAGCTCTCTCCCTCTTTCTCTCTCTTGCTCAGAGCTGTGCTTGAAAAGCATTATTCACACATGAGGAAGAGACCACAGGTGTAGAATTCCTGTGTTTTTATGTTTCCTGCTGCATTAGTTAAGACGGAATGATTGAATGAAGGATGAGATGCTGAGGAGGAAAAAGTCTGGCTTCACCTATTTGCTATGGAAGGGAGATCCTGTTAATAATAACATGACGCTCGTCTTCAGGGCACTTTCTACCAATAGTATCATTACATCCACCTGCCACCTGTCAATCAAGGCGAGCTGAATCAGCTGGATTCACTGTGTGTGTGTGTGTGTGTGTGTGTGTGTGTGTGTGTGTGTGTGTGTGTGTGTGTGCAGTATATAAGTGGCATTGGTGTCTTATATTATTTGACATGTCGCCAATTTTAAACTTGAAGTCCTGCATTTATGTGAAGTGATGCAACCCAGGTGTAACGGGCTCATTTAGCACCATGACCTGACACTGGTGAGTTGTTTTGTTGTTTTTTTTGCTGTTGTTTGCTCACTTCTCTGAGGTTTCAGTAAAGTAATGATATGTGTTTATATATAACTGAGGTCATAAGAAACATGATTAACTGATTAGTCGCCAACTATTTTAATAATCTATTACAGTCTTTTTTAGCAGAAAATGTCCAAATGCTCTCAGATCCAATTATATCCTGGTTTCTTTGTGTCGTGCTCTTTCAGTCAAAATAAAGACATTGTTTCATGAAGTAATAAATTAATTATCAAAAATAAATAAGATTAGATATCACTTTATTGATCCCAGATATTGAAGCTCATGCACATGCAACTATACATTATAACTATAAATTACACACCTATATACATTATTATATGCAAATATATTAAGAGTATAATACAAGTATAATAAATATAAGCTGTATGTTAGTATTTTGTGTAGAAAGGAGATTTGTGGCCTTTAGTTTCTAACCTGGTCTCTCACACAGAAGCAGGTGCATGACCGTGCACACGTCTAGATGTAACTACAAGGACCTTTAACAGGATCCTGAGGAGTAAAACGAGTATATTTACTGGCTCTGGTCAACAACAACTCCATTTTCCTCAGACAAGTAAATGAGGAATTGCAATAATCCAAGCAGGAAATGCTGTCATGAAGCACCGGCGTTAGACATTAGATAGAACTTCATGATTCCTATCAAGACATTTAAAATAGTTTAATTAACTTAGTAAAGATCTGTGGTTCTCCACAGAATTATCAGTGATGCTTAAGGCAGCAGATAAATCCTGTCGATATAAATAAAAACAAACTATATTCTATTCCTCCTCGTGTTGCATTCGATATCGCCTCAAAAAATAAGACATCAGAGTTGCACACATTCCTGCTCAGCCTCCAGCTCTTCACTTCCTCTGCTGTTAAGGAGGCTCTACAGACCATTGATTGCAGCAGAGCAGCTCAACCCTTATTTTTTTTTAGAGCTCTGCGCCCAATTTATCGCTGCAGAAATTACATATCTCTTTAATCTCTCTGCTGGAGTTATCCCGCAGGTCTGGAAATTTGCACATGCAGTCCCAATGCATAAGGGCGGAGATAAAAATGATCTTAATAACTATTTCCAAACTGGCCTCTCTCGCTAATGTCCTGCAGTCATTAGTTAAGAATCAGCTCAAATCGTTTCAAGAAAGTCGGCGATAACTCCACAAAGTTTCAGAGCTGGACACAGATCAGCCCATCATGGTGTGGTCCATGTGATACACGTTTAATTATGTGTGATTTGAGGAAAGCGGCTCCTCCAGATCAGTTATTCTTTGGCAACTTATGTATTTATGCAGCGTGCAGAAGTATTCAGCCCCCTTCTGTCTGTTGCCTTCAGAGGTTTCCTGATGATTGCTGAATGATCAGCTGTTGACCTCATGATTAAATGGAATCCACCTGTGTGTAATCTACCCTCAGTATAAATACAGCTGTTCTGTTCCAGCCTCAGAGGTTTGATAAGAGGACGCTGGTCAGTGAAGGCATCATAAAGTCCAAGGAACACACCAAACCGGTCAGGGAACTGCTGTTCACAAACGCTCTGCATCTAATCCTGCTGAGTTTGAGCTCGTCTGCAAAGAAGAATCTGCAAGAATCCAGTCTGTAGATGTTTAAAGCTGCTAGAGACATAAAAAAGACTTGCAACTGCAACTGCAGCGAGAGGTGGTTCCACTAAATATATACGTCCAATAAAATCTACTTGTTTGTGGAACGTGACAAAATGTGGGAAAGTTCAAGGGGTATGAATACTTCAAGCTACTGTACATATGTTGGTATCTGTCTAGTTTAAACATCACTTGATCATTTATTTCCCTGCATTCAGCATGAAGCAGGTATTTGAGAGCATTTTGGATCATGATGTCATCCATAAACACACCTCCACCTTCACCAAACGCCTCTAATAATAAAACATTTATTACTTTATAAAGCCTTTAATGGCAACATCCCATCATATAACACACACATCACTTCTTTGCTGGTCCTACAGTCATTATCCAATTATCTAATTATCTAATTGCTGCACACATTTGGAACATTTAACAGTTTAAAACCATGATGGTGGCCTGCGGGTACAAACACATTGTTTTTAGAAACTTCAACTGACAGTTGGATTAATTGTGTACTTCATATTAGTGATTCTGATTGGCTGGCAGCTGTGAATTAACTTCTGGTGACCAAACAATTTAACTGGATGCAGGTGTTTGTTTTTCAGATGAAGGAGCCGAAGTGAATATTTAAATAATCCCAAAAAAGTAGTGGCACAAATTAAGATACGCATCCAGAGCAGTAAAACAGGACCAGAAACACAAGGAGAAACTATTTCAAACTACAAATCAGCAGATGTATGAAGCTAAGATAAAAAGTTTGGAGCCTTTTTTGTTGTGTTATCAATCACAGCAACATTTCATTTTACAAAAAAAAAAGGCTTTATACGTATAAATCTTTGTCCAGATCTGCTGCAACCAAGCTTGGCCTGTTTGAGAGTATTTGTCTAGTTACTTACAAAGGATATAAATGTCTGTATTGATTCATACAACCTGATTTTCTGCTGCAGAGGCAGAATCCCTGCTGTGACATCACAGAGGAACTTAAAGGTTTTGACTCAGATGAATTGGACCATCTGTGACTATAGATACAACCTGGTGAAACTGAAATGTATTTGAAAAGACTTTAAATGTGCAGGTTTGTGTGTGTTAATGATTTAAAAACAGTAGAGGTGCTAAACTTAAAGATAATAGATCACAACAATAACAGAATAAAAAAAAGGCGCCTCAACCCGCCACAGTCGGTAGGAGAGGATATAAAACCAGGCCTGAGTTTCTCCCATACTTGTTATCTGAATATGTGCAACGCTGCGGCTCCAGATCTGCTTATTCCTCATTGGTTTCATCAGGTTTCATTCCTTTTCACCGCTCGCCAGCACAGATCCCTTGTAGGCCAAAAATAAAATGGGCTTGAGTTGTAGGACGCCGTTGCCAGCCTTTCCCACCAACCCCCTTCTCTCATCACCGCAACATCAAAGCAGCCCAACCAATTAACTATTCCCCGAAACGAGAGCAGCGACGCATCGCCCCACACCCACCAGATCCCCCTGCACATTACCATAATCCAGTCTAATCATATTAACATAGGCCACAGATGAGCAGGAGGAGACACGGCTGCTCTGGCTCTGCTGCGATGGTTCAGCCTCTCCGTGTGGGTGTGAATGCATACAAGCACTTTCATTCTCACAGTGTGAAGGCGCATGTTGTCTCTGCAGCGTTCGGCCCTTTAATATATGCAATAATGCACTGTAAGTCCTTTGAATGCAGCTCTCTGACATACCCAGGGTTATGCACTAAACAGCTTGTTAACATAACCGTGCACGTGTTAAATGTGATCACAAACATCGGCAGACTGTTATAACACGATCGTGCTTGCTAACTGTGCACATGCTAGCATGCGTATGTTCCTGTTAGCATGTCGAGCAGGAACAAAGGTCCAATATGTATGTTTTTTCCAGATTAAAACATCTAAAAGTGATTAAACCTGTGTTATAGTGATGGGAGTTTCATCTCTTTCCACTCTTCTGCTGATTCTCCATTTTTAACAGTAATTCAGCCAAATTTTCAAACCTGCAGAAAATCCTAATTTTAATATTTAGTTAAAAGCAAGCGGAAGACTTCCTTTGTTTGTTACGTTTGGCAGAACAATAGGAAAGAAGCAAAACTAATATTGATAATTAATAATGAGTAAAAGGTGGGTTCCCAGTTTTTTGGCCTGTCTTCAAACACCAATCAGGAAATTATAATCAGCTGAACATGTTTTTCCTTCCTTCATCCTTCACAAAGCTCCTACAGCGTCGAAACCCAAACACAGTCTGAGTTTATCTGAAGCTAATATGAAGCTGCAGGTAACAGGAGCCTTCAAGGTTTCAGTCTTCCAGTGGCAGCGTTGCTGTTTGAGTTACACAAAGAAGAAACGCCTGTAAACGTGTCAAACATCTTCTTGATTCGACTAATTCCTCATCGAAGCTTCAGATAAACTCGTAAATGTTTTTGTGTTGAACGGCCGTGTGGATTTTGGCTTCCGTCACTTACACTGAAAGCACATTTGAAGGATCTTTTAACAGCCGGTCTGGGCCGGAGGAATGATTACAGCGAGTTCACATGGAGACGGCCTTGAAAAACCGTGAACTTAACCTTTAATGAGAGCTGACCAGGAGTGAATACAACACTTATATAATAACACTTTTATTAAGACTGTGTATTCCGAACGTGGAAACTATGAACTGGCGTTGACACGTTTATTCTTTGAAAAGCTCATCGAAAACAAAGAGGAGATTTTACAACTCTGGAAAGTCTTCTTGCCGGGAACCGTTTAATCTGTCGCTGAAATAACCGCCAGTTAAAATACGGCGTTGGAGCGGAACGTTTTCTCCCACGTGTGTAAACACCCGACGCTCCAGCTTCACGTCTACCAAAAGAAAATAATAAAAAAATGAGAAGCACCTTATAAAGTGGCTTTTTCCTGCGACAGAGACAATTAATTTGGTTTTAATAGCGTCGACGTGTCTGTCACAGGAGTGATGCATCGTGTTACCTGATTTATCGGAGCCTGTCTCTCTCTCCACCCGTCGTCCCTTCATGTCTCAGTGTCAGGACCAAATAGCTCTGCCAAATTGCTGGCTGTATTAATTATCCTCGCCCAGGCAGCTGCTGGCGATATTGGGTGTTTGTCAGGTTAGCCTTCGCCTGCTGCTGATGGATACACCGCAAGACACGGTGAAGGCTGACACAGTCCGAGCACCCATATCAACCTGTGTGCATGTGTGTGTGTGTGTGTGTGTGTGTGCAGCTTACACTGGTGCCAGCGCTCTGCATGCACTGTTTATATGGACTTACTTGCCCGCCAGTGGTATTATTGTAATCTGGAGCTCATTTGGCTCAAGTGGAGTTGCCATGAAATAATTCTCTGCATCTAGAGTCATGTCGGCTCAGGCTTTCCATGCACTCATCTTCCCTTCCCTAAATATTTTTATTTTAGAGTTTACATTAATTGAGGTTTATTTGAGGGAGATGTTTGGCGAGACGCTCCGAGAGCTTTGATCAAATCGAAACGGACGTATTGGAATTTACAGACAGGAATGTGAATATTGTGTAAATGCCACACACACACACACACACACGTTTGCAAATCAGTCAGGCGTCGGTTCACATTTAATTTAGTCAGCTCCAAATGTAAATCTTGATTAAATTAAATTGAATTAAAAAGTTCATTGGCTAATGATAGAGCTTTCCTAATTATTTTTCAAGTTAATTATTTCCCCTGCAGAGCGGATTGATGCGCTCACCTCTCTTTACATTCAGAGTTTTAGAGGAGCCTGAGAGCTGATTGAACTGGAAGTGAATTGACCCTCCAGCGATACATGATTATCACGAGTGGATTGTCTGAATGACGGCGATGATTAGTACCTCCGCTCTTCCTTTACGTCACCTTGGAGACAAAAGCTACATTCGTGTAATGGTATATAATTTACCTCCTTCTTGATTTTCGCGCTCCCGTGTGTGTGTCTCTCTCTCTTTTCTCAGAAGCGCCTGATTGATTAGTTGCGTGGAGTTCAGAAAAGTACTGTAATTATGCTTATTGGGCACCATTGTCCCTTTTTTCACTAATCAAGAACGTTGCTCAACTGGCAATCAACATCCTTGACAACTGAACACAGCAGTGGTAAATGTTCCTCTGATGGAGAAAGTAATAAAATAGTGGGCATGACAAATATCTTAATTAGTAGAGCACATAATAATCTGCCTATTGATAAATATGCAGAATTGGTTTAAATATCAATTCCATTCTTAGACAATGGGCAATCAGATGCATATCAAGATATTCATAGGAGTCGTAACAAGACTGACCAAGAGAATTATTATAAAACTGACTTTCTTTCTTTTTCAAACTATTTTACCGAAGGTCAGGAATGAGTTTTCATGCGATCCCACCGCGTTTTACAGTGTTTGTTTGTGCTGTATTTACTGTGGAGAGCAGGAGATTCTTCACTATCCTAAAAAAACACCAACCATAAACAGCATAAAGGTCAACGCTGGGCTCCAGGCGTAAACGGGCAGGAAGAGCCGGTGAACAGCAGTGCGGTGCAGGGGTCAAGACTTCATTAATCTCTGATTAATGTCTTCAAGCTGATTAATTCAATTGGGCCTTTTATTACGCTGTGTGTAGTAATAGAAGTGAAGGAGTCCCTCAGCAGGACATGCTGTCTGCCATATGGGGGAGCATTATGGCTGCGTTGGCCGGGAAGGTGCAGCCAGCGCCGGCCATGCCAACCGCAGCATTAGACGGGTCAAGAGGCCGCGCTGGGAGAGGCACCAAGTTTGGCCAGAAACTTAATTTGCGCCGTGAACTGGCTCAGCGGCTGAGGGCTGACCACGAATTAACCACAGAACCTGAGGAACGTTCTGTCTTTTTGTAGGGATTAGTACAAATAATAGTCTTCTCTGCTTTTGGATCAGTTTTATAATATTATGGTAATATGAGAGAAGAATGGGAAGAATTTGTACTGCTCTAAGAAGACGGAGCAGGCTGTCCACTGGTCAGGAGGTTGGTGGTGTCCTTGGGAAAGATACTGAACCCCAAATCAGTGTGTGTGTGTGTGTGTGTGTGTGTGTGTGTGTGCATGCACACATTAAAACCATCTGTAAAGCACTAATAAAAGCGTTATACTGTTCAAAGGTTTGGGGACAATTTAGTGTTTTCCATGAAAAGTCACACTTTTATTCACCACCATGAGTAAAATGAATGAATTTTATCAAATGAAGGACAGTTTTCTATCTTCTCTAAGCAGCTAAACTGTTTCAGCTGTGCTAACATGTTAGCATCGAGGGTTTTCTAATCATCCATTAACCTTCTGATCAATGATCAAACACATTGATCCATTAGAACACTGCAGTGATAGTTGCTGTAAATGTTCCTCTATACATCTATGTAGATATTTACAGGTAGAATCGTCATTTACTGAGTTTATTTCTGATTAGTTTAAAGTTTCTTCTTTGAAAAAAACTCAACTTTTGAACGGTAGTGTCGTCCTCCCAGTTTTTCACAATTTTCAACGCCACATTTTTCTTAATATTTCGCATAATTCATTAAAATAAACCTCAAATACCGCCCATCTTTCACAAAACCCACATATCTTTTCTACCCCTGTTGGTGGCAGCAGATTTATACACGTGATCATTTTCTTTTCTGGCTTTAATTTCATTGTGTTGTTGTGTGACATAGACATTCACGCCGGTATCACCTCTGTCGATTCCTCCCTCTCTTCACCTGCCTCCATTAAACACATGTATCCCACACACCTGAACGAAACTGGTCCATAGACTAGAAAAGTGCAAATGCAATCGAGTTATTAAATTAACTATAAAAGCTCCTCCACTCTCTCTTCATCTTTTTTTTAATGCACAAAATAAATCAGTTTTATTTCTTTAATTATAATACTGCGAAATAAAACACACCTTCACCACAGCAGAGTTATAGGTGGGTTCTGTTTAAAGACCTCATCAGAAATAAACTGTAGAGAATGGGAAGCTACAGTCCTGTATTTGTCTTCGTTGGGTTTCAGGACGTTTTCTGTCATTCTGGACTTTATTTCATCAATGTAATTAAAGATGTTAGTGGTTTGGATCAGTCATTCTGGTATTAAACTGACCCAAGGATCCTCATTTTCATGTGGCTGAATCTACATTCACTCCCCTTATCGTGCAGTTTTGACAAATGTCATTTCTTCAGTTTTATTTTTAGGTAATGTGGGCTGAACGTCACGGAACCATGTAATGATTCACTGCAGTAGAAACAGAGAGCAGCAGGCAGCCGGTGACAGAGATGGAGGTGGAGAGAAAATCGCCATCATTCCATATTCAAAACACCCAGGTCTGTGCAGAGAGGCTCATGGGAAACTTCCTGAAACATCGGGCCTTTAATTGATGGTTCACAATCTGTTTTTTCTGACAAATCATACTTAGGACTTTAAATCCCCTGAGAAAACAACCTTTCCGATCCCCAATTGTTGCCATGACATCCTTTCCCCCTTCTTCTCCCGGTGGTTTTAGGTCCAATCTCCTGCACACTCACCTCTGAGTTTCAGATGCACGTCGAGGAACTAACAGCAACCCCCTCCAAGGACTGAGGAGCTTTTTAACCGGTAAACGTGGAGCTGTCAGAGAATGAGGAACACAACCTCATTTCTGGCTCCGCACAGACAGAAACAATCAAAAGAGAAGAAAAAATCAGAAATCGATAAGATCCACTGTAACAGTGTAAGAGAATCTGAGGAGGATTTTTCCTTTAATCCTGAGGAATTTCTCCTTCTGTCTTGTGAAACAGTCAGTTGGCGCCAGCGTTTCTTCCTTTACCCCAATGACGTAAACTCCTGGCACACACACACACACACACACACATATATGTATACACTCACCCAGACACACTACAGCTGTTATAGTTGGCACACAGTGTCAATTGTGTTTGCCCTGAGAGTTAGCAGCAGCCACTCAACATGAGACGCCGCCTTGGCCCCGGCCTCTGCCTTCACACGACAAAAGATCTGTTTCTATCTCAGCGATAGCAGCTTAACTGAGTACGATAACCCCCGTGTCACAGCTGTTTATTCAGCCTCTGTCCTTACTCCACTCGCTGGATTTCAATAACATTTGAGAATGTGTAAATAAAGTGGCCGTGAAGTGGTTGTTCTTTAGTAGCTCTTTATTCTACGTGTAAAATATCACACAAACACCAAGAAAGATGCAAACATTTCTAACAATGTTTGGCTTTGATGAAACACAATAGAGCCACATGTTTCACTCATGCACAAAACGAATATCAGTCATTTTTTTATGCTTAAAGTCCCACTCTGCTCAAAAGTGATTCTCTTCTTGTTTGAGTTTCACTGTGTCCAGTGATGCATGTGCAAAGTTTGACACTCGAGGGTTGTTTTCACATTCATCCGCTGAGAAAGTTCCTCTGAGCTCGTTGAAATTCCGATTATAAGGGGCGGGGCCATACATATCCTGGTCCGTGTCAGTGCACAGATGTTTGTGTTGGAGACGTTTAAGTTCCATAAACCTAACCAAAGCGACCTCTACAAACTACAGATCATAAAAATGCTCATGCATTGTTACAGATTCATTTTATTGTGCTTTGTGTCTGTCCGGCGCTGGTGTTCAGCTGAAGGTTGGCTCTCACCCGCAGCGCCTCCTCCCTCCGAGTGCGACGGTGCTGCAGCAGCATGGCCTCGAGTCCAGGGTTGAATCATTTAATTAGACGCCATTCTTTTTTTTTTTTGTGACAAGCCATGTAGGTGCATGGCCTCCTTTAATTGAATGGCCTTCTGTGTAATTACTGTCTTTGTAAGCACGAGGGAGACAGCAGGGATGAAGGATCCTTCCTGTCCAGTCCTGGGTGGGCGGGACTTACTCTCAACCACACACAGGAACTGATAAGAGGTCTGGCTCTGCAGCTGGTGACTCTCTACTTCCATGCTTTTCTATTTGCTAATGTTTCTCTTTGCTTCCTTCACTCACATCTTTCTATCATGTCCTAACACGAGGAAAAGTGAGAGAGAGACGTAGGATTTCTTTAGCGTTCAGGAGGTTTTTATCTTTCTCTCCAAAACCAACTGTTTAAAACCAGTGAAAGCACAGAATAAATAGATTTTAATTAGAAAACTGTGCTGCTACCTGGGATAATGCTTTTCTCAGCAAGTTAATTCATGGTAACTACAACACTGATACATGGGTGGTGACTGTAAAGTTGTGACATCACATTTTAATGCGTTTCTTCTCTGGGTGAGCATTCTGAAACCTGGACCAGTATTTATAGAACATTCATTACTTCTTATAATTAGATTAGATTTCTTTTTATGCAGAAATCCAAATAAAACAGTGGCTTCATCCTCCTGCTGTAACTGGAGCACTGAGGCAGACGCTCTTTGAATAACCTGCTACCACAAAGTCAAGTTTCTACACCCTCATCCCGCTGAAATCCCTTTGATTATTAAAAAAAACACACACCACGATTCTCCTGGTGAAACATAACTGGATGTGCGTTTGCATTCATGCATCTAATCATAGTGTTTGGCCTGGAATTGTAAAGCCAGTTAGTTTATTTGAGGAAAATATCAAATAGCTGTTTGCTGTCTGTGTGATGTACACAACTATCTGAACCTGCAGAGAAGGTCAAGTTCCCTCACTAATCAAATCTCCGGCAATTACTGCGGCGCAGAGGACGTCGGGGGAAACGGCAGATGAAGAGCGATTCGGGGCCGGTATGGATCCGCATGAACGCTGACAACATTCATCACATGTTGCTCAGAGCCTCGTTGTTGTGTGGACGCGCTGTAATGACCTATCGCCGTGGCTGTGATCAGATCCGAGGGTTTCACTGGCAACAGAGAGAGCAGGAGCTCAGGGGGTTGAAGGGGCGTTCGTCATTGTCCCTGTTGCTATGCAACACTCTAATTAGCCTGAGCTAGTTAACCTGGAGAAACAAAAGGGGATCAGGTTGTTGAAGCTGTGGTATGGAAACTTTTTAAATATGAATCAGTAGCGATGTCCTATACAGTCTCCATCAATACACACAGACAATTTAGTGTTTTCCATGAAAACACTTTATTTCTAAAGGAATAGAACATTTTATTACATTAGCCTTTTGATAAAATGAGCAAACTTTGTTTGATAGTTGCTGTAAATGGGCTTCTATACAACGATGTAGATATTGGTGCAGCAAAAACCACATTAACAACATATAGAGTGTATTTCTGATTAGTTTAAAGTTATCTTAACATGCTTTTCATTCAAAAATAAGGACATTTCTAACATTTTTGAATGGTTGTGTAATACCAAGGCTTTACAAACTATACATTCATCTGTAGGAATGTTATATTCATATTTATGAACCATTTAAAATCAATACAGTTGAAACAGAGAAATAAAAGACATATTTAAAAGATTAGTCTACAAAGTATATGAGCACAGAGTCACACCCAAAGCAGTTTCATTTAGGAAACATGCTGGTAAAGACATATCATTTATTAAAGAAAACAAACTAAATAATTCACTTTTGCTCCGTGATGGTGCTGCATTCACAACCCTGAAAGTCCACTTGTTAAAAGTGAAACAAAAAACAATTCAACAAGTCTCCTTGAATCTTTTCACTGCAGCTGAGCCACACACATCATCTCCTGCAGAAACGTCAGGCATTTATTTTCTATGTATTTGTCGACACTATGGATGTAAAAATGAATGCTGGTTTTAATGAATTAATTCCGCTGTTCTTTGTGTGATACAAGGTTTTACGCAAGTGTTTTTATATCCCTTCTTTATTCAAAAACCTTTTGTGATAATTCTCTGTTTTTATTCAGCCTAATGATGCAACATGAGATTGTTTAAGAGCGTCAATCCACAATTTTAAAATAATTCCACCTGCCTGAATCAGTGTTTTGCAAACAAAAAAAATAGATGTTTGACTCCAGAAAAGTTCCCTCTCTTCACCTGAAGCTTTCAGAAATGAATGGTAATGATTTATTACAACAACCCTGTCAGCAGCCGACAGCAACGTCAAACCTCTGATGAGCGGACGTGTAGATTAAAGCATGAGGACAGGCAGGTGAGTCTCTGCAGAGCTGCACCTCGCTTTCACTGTGATTGGTTGCGGTGACTTGCATGTGTCTCCGAACGGAGGAAGGACGCAAATATCCATCTGATGCACGGATACTTCACTGAACGTCACCTACTTTGCTTTCACTGCACCAGGCAGCCTCCCGGCCCGCTCCCTGGCCTATTTCATGTATAAAACATTCAAATTCCTTCTCTTCCCTCTCATCAGCAGTAGTGGTTGCTTTCTGTTCCCGCCGGATCAGTGTAATCACAAAGAGTCTGACAAAGACACTCACATAAATTGCACCGTCTTTGGAAAGAAAACTCCTTGATACTTTAGGTACACACATACATTTCTGCCCCTTTTTTTTTTAGTTTTCTTTGCCTTCATAACAGAAAAGCCAGTGGGTGAATCTGTAATTCATGATCCTGTTGAACATCACTAACCTATTCTGTTTAATGCAGGCTGACAAGTTTATATCTGCAGATAATTATTGCAGAGACTGACACTGTGCTCCTCCTCTTTAAAAGTTGTTAATTGTTTTCTTTAAACTGGAAGAGCGACACTTTATTTATACGACAAAGTGTAAAGTATTAGTTTAATCACTATATCAGATGCTAAAAGAGCTGAATGTGCCACAGCAAATGTTATCATTACTACTGTTTAAAAGTGTGGGGTCAATTTAATGTTTTCCATGAGAAGTTACACTTTTATTTACCAGCATGAGTTGTAAAATAAATAGAAAATTACCTTCTGATGCAATGAGCAAGCCTCTATACACCTGTGTAGATATTGATGCAGCAAAAACCAGACATTTGCAGCTAGAACAGTCATTTACCACATTAGTAATGTATAGAATGTAGCTCTGATTAGTTTAGTTATCTTCATTGAAACATCAGTGCTTTTCTTTCAGAAATAAGAAACTTTCTGTCCGTTTCAGAACTAACAGAAACACAAGGAACACAATGACTCTTTCATGCCTCGTTCGTGCCAAACGCTCCATTTCAACCAGAGAAACTGATGCTTTTGTTAGTGTAAAAGCATCGCTGTGCACTCAGGTGTCTACTAAATAAAGACCGAGGTGGTCTCTGTCCACTTGATTCCTTCTGGTGCGAACATGAACTCTGGTCCATATGAGGGGACGCTAATTATTTCACGTCTGCAGATTGTTGTCTAGATGTACCAATGACTCGTTTTAGAATTGGATTAGAGCAAGTAGCAATGGATGAATGTGTCGCTTATTTCTGCCAGAAACGTCAATCAGACCAATTTTGGTTCCTCTGCTTGTCTATATGTTAATTAGTAAACATTTTATTACCTGGTACAGTCCAAATAATCAAACTAACCTTGTGAAAACACCCTTAAAGGATCATTTTACAGCTTTAGTATGTCCTAAAACAACCGTCAGATCCTATTTATTTAATCAGTTTTTCTGTCTGTCAGTTTGTTAGTTAAAAAGTAAGAATGTTGGGAATGGTACCGTGAACAGATGGTTAAATTTTGGCAATGATCCCAAAGAAATCCTTATTTCTAGATCCCTCTGAATGTTCTGTTCGTTGCGGTAAATGGACTTTCAGTCAGTGCTTTTCTACTTCTTGCTGTAATCATTGTCCATACAGGCCATTAACAGATCCCTATATAATGAACGTTCCATGTGATGAGGGAACATAATCCATGGTCCATTATTTTTCATAGTGTGCAAAAAAAACTATTTAACAATTTACTGAAGCTAATTTCATGATCTATCTGGTTTTCTGGTCATTTTTTCTCTGTTTCCTTCTTGTTTTATTTTGTGTTTCTTGTCTGTGTCTCGTTCTACACCTGTTTCTCGTCACTAATTAGTTCTTTGTGTATTTAAGCCCTGTTTTTTAAAGCATGCTGTTATAGAGAGGGGCTGGATGCATGATTTGTACAAATATCTCTTCATGATAACACTAATAGTAAAGTGACAGAAGCTCAAACTATGATGCATCTATAACATCCTTTTATCCGAAAAGAGCAAATGCTGCGGCAGCAAAATTACAACCAGGGCAGATGAAGAAGAACCAGAGTTTAACTTTTGTCTCATATAATAATTGAATCTTTTAGACTGTTCTGATGGCCCTCAGGAGTGCTGCTTTACTCTTTTTCACTGTTTAACATGGACTGTGTGTGAAACAGCTGACCTTTAAAGTTGTCTGGAGGAACACAGGATGTTAAATGCCATTAGATCCTAACTGATCATGTCTGGTGATTTAAATAATCAATGAAGTTACGCTGCTGTGATCGGGTATAAATTCACACAGCTTCCTATGCTGGGACACACTTTCTGTTGCAGACAATATAGATAAAGTTCAGTCAAACTTTAGCTAATCTTAGACATATTGGCAGCAAGACCAAATAAGCAACAAGCCCAAAAAAAGAACAACCCAGGACTATCAATATTATCATGCAGCTTTACAGAAAAACAACAAGTGTGCTGCCAATTCTCACCACCACACAATTGAGCATCTGCTGCATGAATTTTGTATGAATTGTTGGTTTTGGCAAGTTACAGAAATTGTTGGACATGCATGATGCAGCACATAACCTGAAGAATTATTTCAGCCTGAAAAAAAAGATTACATATACTGTTAAACATTACTGTAAATGATTATTGGAGTAGATTGCTGTATAATTTAGAATAAATCATAGTAGTTGAAGTATTAGTGTAGAAACTCACAGTAAAATCTCCTAATTCAGCATATTTTCCAAAAATCTAACGCTTCCTTTCATCCTCTAATAGAATTTAACTGTTAACCTGCATGCAGGATGCTATAAAATGGTTAACGCAGTGGTTAATTGCACTCGGCGTATGACGGCTATGAGTCCACCAAACATAAGTATGCAAGTCTTAACGTCTACTAGAGGATGTAGAATGACAAGGACGATTACTTAGAAAGAGAGTTATGAGGGATATTCAAGTATGTGCTTGCATGAGAGGAGAAATCACCAGCTACCCTGAAATCCATTTCAGGCTTTCTTAGTCATTAAGAATGAGGCTCACATACCCAAGGCCACTCAGACTGATGCGTGATTGGTTGGCGGTCTTTGTTACCCGCAGCGGTCCCTTCCAAGGGCACAAAGGTCAGGCTTGAAAGCTCTCATTGGAAAGACAAAAAAAAACTAGAATGATGAAAGAAGGGCAACGGGGAGAAGCTACAGATTGATGGTCTCCAGTAAGCAGACAGCGAAGAAGAATTGTGTCCTGGGGGAGAAAGAGACAAATGTTGAAAGAGTTGATTGTTGCACTGATTGAAAGGATGGTGGAGTTGACAGAACATTTGGTGCATGAGGTCTGCTTGCTGCTTCTGCCCCCCTGCAACTGATTAGTCGCCTTAATGCCTCCTTCCTGTGTGTATTCATTCAAATTATGTGCAAACACCAGAATATGCACATACGCTGGCAAACAGACACACACAGATATGCACAGCAGCTCTTCTCCATGAATTTGACATGTGTTTTTATTAAAGTAAGCAGCTGCTCGATAGTGCTAAGGAGAAATGAGGATTGACTCTGGCATAATTATACAAACCCCTGCATGAATTTAGTCCTAATGGAAGCAAAACACTTAACCCAGACTAAATGCAGAAGGGCAGATCAATGCTGAGGGGCTTTTTTTCCCCCCTCACTTGAGCAGCAGCCAGCTCTCTCCAAAACAGGACATTTACATATGCAATGCATCTCCTTTAAGATAATCAAAGCGAGACGGGAGCCCCGGCGCCTCGGGACCAGTCAGGTGGCGGCACCTTACAGGGTTATAGAAATGAAGATGCATGTCTGAAAAACCCTCTTGTGAGAGAAACGTACTCAGGCGTGCACATGGAAAACATGCAAACACATGCCTGCTTGCATGGACACTCATATTCACAGCTCATTTCAGGCTATTTCTATGGTAAAGCCAATATGGAACCAATTGAAGTTGTGCATCATGAGGCCAGAAGCACAAGAACCCTCTCGTGTTTAAGGAGCTGTTGGCGTCTGAAAGCGTTCACCACCCTGACACGACCAGTAACTGATCTGACTTTTTGTCCACTTGAGTAGAAACACAACACAACATATGAAGTTAGTTCCCACCTTGGATTTGTAGAAAAAAAAAGGGACAATGACCAAATATTTGTGGCAGAGGGTTGGGCCATTATTACTGGTTCAGACTGACCAATGAACATGATGTTAACTTCTTAAATCTCAATCATTCAGTCATTTTCTATACCCTCTTATTCCTCATTAGGGTCACATGGTCTGCTGGCACCAATCCCAGCGCATTACAGGTGAGAGGCAGGGATACACCCCAGATGGTCACCTTATCATGGGGCATTTAGAGTCTCCAATTAACCTCAGCATGTTTTTGGACTGTGGGAAGAAGCTGGAGAACCCACACAGACACGGGGAGAACATGCAAACTCCACACAGAAAGGTCCCAGACCCAGGACCAAGGAGGTCTTTAACCTGCGACCTTCTTGCTGTGAGACAACAGCACTAACCACTGCTCCACTGTGTCGCCCTTGCATGGGATTTCATGGGAAATTTCCATTGGGTCGCACTGCTGTCCATCAAACCAAAGTGGTCAAACCTTCATAGTCGGTCCTCATGCTTTGATTGGCTTGTATATGGTGCCAATGATTGTGAAACAACATTGAGACAATAGAAACCAACAACTGAAATGTAATATTGCTGTAAATCAGCGTGGACCCCAGTCTTGCTGTCTCTAATTTCAAGTTTCCCGACTGGAATGGGGGCACAGCGTATGATCGAGACAGGAAGTAAACAGAGACATTTTTAAATAGCCACGAAAGCATGGGAATCTTTCTAGACTGCAGAACAAAGGAAACCAAATGAGGTTTGTACATCTTCCCCAAAAAAAACGGGACAAATTGTGTCCCGGGAGAGAAAAAGGGAGCAATTCTGGGTTGCGACTCTGTTTTAAATTGATATGTGCAATATCATCATTTATTTTGAAGATGTTTCCTTTGCACCTGGTGAATGTGAACTCCGAAATTGTGTTTTCTGAATAATTTGGAGTCCCACTTGTAGTCCAGGGTTCAGTTCTTCATCTATGACTCAAAGTTTCCACCCAGGCCCACTGTTACTCTGCTGCTGTTCCAGGGTGATCAGCAGACAGACATGTGCTACCTCTGTGATACCAGCTGCTTCCTCTCGTCTGCCAGCGAGGACCTTCCCCGGGACACGTAGGAGGTCAACCATATCCCCTCAGATCCTAATCACTCCCAGCCCTGACTAACCAGGAGTGTGTAGTACAGCAACAAGGACATGATCCCTTACCAGCTTCCCACCTCAACTCATTAGCAGGTGGTGGAGAGTGACTTTTTTTTGTCCTTTCACCACCTTGACACTCCTGATTCTTCATATTTTTCCCCTGCCAGCATTTTCAGGGACTCTATCAACAAAGAGAAAAGAGTCTGACTTTTCAAAGAAAGACATTTTCAAGCAGAATATCAATTTGATTTTTTTTTATTTTAGATTGTTTCCTCTCTTGTCTCCTGCAGAATGCAACCAGGTGGCTTAAGTCTCGATCCGAGTCCATTTCTGGGTATGGCTGCTGTGTCGCTCTCAGTGCATTATGTCATGGCATCATGCTAAAACACAGCTTAATCTATTTCCTGTGGTGCCCAAATCTTGCCAGATGATCCAGTGTTCCCCCTCCATGTCTTTAATAGGTAAAGAGTTAAAATCTATCAAATAAAATTGTCAGTTTTTTTGTTAATTACTGATTTCTGCCAGTTTTCCACCATGTTTCCTGTTGTGATGCATGTTTGGCTAAGTGTGATATTATAATCCATTTCATAGCTATGGTCTGCAAACTGCAGAAAATGCTGACGATGCTTTATCCTTTGCAAAGTGTTGCGACATAGCAGGCCAATTTAATTCTTCATATATTAATAATCCATTTACTCATCCAGAGGTCTGGCACGTAAAGCTTCTTCGTCACCGCAGAAGCCACAAATTCAGTGTTACAGCCACTGTTTTAAGGACACGGGAGCGGGCACCCTCTGCTTCTCTTTTGTCTGGCCCATTGACATGTAAATGTCCTCCTGCTAGAAGACATCAGCAGAGAGCAGTGAGAGAAAAAACCCCACTGAATTGAAATGTCAATAGTAATTTTTGGCATGCGAGGGACATCTGAGAGTCAAGGGCTGCCTCCCGGGAGAAATGTAAAAAGGAAGAGAGTGAGGGAAGTGCTGAGAATGTGGAGGGAGGATAGTGTGTGTGTGTGTGTGTGTGTGTGTGTGTGTGTGTGTGTGTGTGTGTGTGTGTGAGAGAGAGAGGAGGATTGGAGGGAGATAGAAGGGGCAGATAAAGTGGAAGACAGTGTGATGGAGGAGAGGAAGAAGGGGGAGTAATAGCAGTCAGAAGGTGAGCTGTCAGAGGAGAAGCGGGGGAGGGAGGGAGGAATAAGGAGTTTGGGGGGGGGGGGTGGCCGAGCCTCGGTCCTCCTCTGGGAATCTCTCCCCATCCTCCTCCTTTTCCACTGATGGACAGGCTGAAATACCACAGGAGCCACCTCCCGTAATGACTTGATGAATGAGCTTCTCCAAGCGGCTGCCTCACCCCCACAACCACCCCCCCCGCCCCGGATACCACCTTCAACCCCCCCCCCTCTTCATACTTAACCCTCCATCCCCCATCACAGCATCACACAGCAGGAGCCCAGCAGTGTCTGCATTCACACTAAAACATATTTGCATACAGCGCTAAGTGCTGGACCTGTAATTCCTTTAGATCCCAACTCTATCCAGATAATTCAGCTGCTGAACCACACAGAGACTGGATGTTTTTCAGATTCATCTGGTCACACTCTCATTCTGTTCAACACAACAATGATGGCAGACATGTCTCAGGTTATATCTGCGCTCTTGATACTTTTGGCATCATTTGCAGCTTTACAGCTGAATTTAAAATGAGGTGCAAGTAGATCCGCATATCATATAATCCGCGTAGTGTTTTTGAATCACTACCATGTTGCACTGTGCAAAAAAAAAGAGTTTTCTCTCATTTTAAAATAACGTATGATACTGAAAGTCCCTCAGATCCGTCCGTGTTTGCGTTGGTCTGGTTTCATTCCTCTCCAGTGATTCTGCAGCGATATCACTGTGTGCTGTGCTGAGCAAAGTCATTGATACTGGATTTTCTAATCAATGGCTCTCTGGCTTCTGTCTTGTTTGTCGAATCAATGTTATGCTCTGATGCCGCTTTTACTTGATCTGACATGACCCCCCCGTCCCTCGGTGGTCGGGACTCGCTGTGCTTTTCCACCTCGGAAGAAGGTTTTACGTTTATCACTAACGAGATATATTTGTGGTGTTAAGAACCATCTCTACTGGAAAGATCCGTTTTTTGTCTCTCATTAATATTAATGAGCTCCTCCTCTGAGTGATTCGATTGGCTGTGAATGGGGGGTGGACATTGACTGCATAGCTGTGATCTCACAACTTCACAATAGTCCTGATGGATGGTTGGACCTTCTTATAATCAAAAATATATTACAATATGGGACATATAACCTACAATTAGTTTCCTTTAAGTGAGTACTTTGTGACCTTGCCTTGCACTATTGGTCGATTTCTGTCTCAATGAATTTACTAAGCACTCTCCTGCCCACGAGATTATTGAACAGTTCTGATAACCGTTGCATCTTTCCTTTTGTTTGTTGACCCCCTCTCTTCTCTCCCTTCCCCTCTCTGGTCTCTCTGTCTTTGCTGGACCAGCACCCGTCCTGGAGCTGCTTCCCCGGCTGTCGGTGCCATTTCCGGAGGTTTTTCTGGATGTGGTACGCCGTGCTGCAGCAGTTCATCCTCTCTCTCTCTCTGAATGAATTCTTTATACTTCTCTCACTCCTGTGTGAATAATGCCTTTATGTCTCCTCTGTGTGTGTGACTGGTGTGATACGGTGTGCATGAGGAGTCCGTTCTCCTGCCAGGTCTCCATGGTGATGGAGGTCGCGTGGCTCTGGTCTATTTTGTTCTGGTGGCACCTGAAATCTGCTCTGCATCCTCTTCATCACATTCTTTTTTTTAATATATGTGTTCTATGCTTTATTCTGTAATTTGCGTGGACTCTCTCGTCTCATGTTCTCTGTACACTGTCCAAATAAAAACTGGGGCTGCTGCTCAACATCAGGAGCAAGACCCTGTTACTAAAGGATGTTTTTTTTTTGGAAAATGCACTCGATAGTAAATGCCCTCCAGAGTGGCTGCAGCTCAGGAGGATTTATTATGGCTGCCATGTTCTGCTTGTTGTCTGTGCCTCTCTTAAATTACAAAGAGAGCAGGGAGCAGCATTGTTTACACGATTAGTAGATGATAAAACACCCAATGTACTGTAACCATGCTCAGTAATCATTTATGTAAATATTCTCAAATTACAAGTGTACTTTTCTAGACTGGAAGGTCATTGTATTCTGTGTTTTTGTATTTGTTTTGTTGAGTGATTGTGTTTTTTTCCCCTACTTTGTTCTTTCATTTATTGCTGCACTGTGGTTTAGTTAAATTTATTCTCGATTGAAGGATGCAGGGATGGAACTGATCAAATTATCTCAGTTAATGTAGTGACGAAACTCTCCTGCAAGCATCGAATATCAATATCTACATGCATTAATGTGAGAAGGGAGGATTTTTCAGATGCTTTTATTCATAGGAGGCTGGAATGATCATAGAAATATATTACTGAAGCTTTTTGTGAATTAAATGAAAGGAGTTTATTTAGATGAAGCAGTGCAAAGCCAGATGTTGCTGTGCTGAAATTAAATGTCTCAGAACCACCTCTGTAGATTTTATCAACAAGAAAAAAACTGATGGAACAATGCTAAATATATAAATAAAGCATATTTACACTCCCCAGCCATAAGAGGCGTCAAAATATATATAGCTTAATGCGGGTAAAGCAGTATAAATTAATGATTCTGGTAGTATTGTCCACAGCTGCTTTATACTGTATGAAATGCTTCATCTTCACGCCATTAAATCCCTGCAGCCATGTGAAGGCAGCAGGACACACAGCCTACAGTATGTTAATTAATCTCCAGCCTCTCCAGCTACTACACTCTTTAATCATGTGCAGATGATCTCATGGATGTAATGCTTTTTTTCAGGCTTTTCTTCTGCCCTGTCTCTAACTGAACTGCAAACAAAAGTTGGAAATAAGTTTTATGATGACCATGATTAAAGAGTGTAGTAGCTGGAGAGGCTGGAGATTAATTAGCATATTGTAGGCCACGTGTCCTGCTGCCTTCACACGGCTGCAGGGATTTAATGGCCTGGAGATGAAGATGTTCATACTTTAACCACATTAAGCTGTATATGTTTGAATGCATCCATGTAAATATGCTTTATTTATCTGCAATTCACTCCCTTCACCTGTTTGCTCCTCCCCTCCCACCTGTGCACATAATGCACATGCCACCAAAAGGGAAACCTGGAAAAACATATGAGGAAGTGAGGAATCAGTCGATTTTCTGGTTGGCTCTTCCATCCAAATCACAAAACGCTTCAGTGTAAAATTTCTATGATCATTTTGGGGAAGCTTAGTCTCCTCCAGCCTCTTATTAGCGCTGCCTATGAATTAAAGCATCAGGAAAATACTCCGCTCTAACACTCCCTAAGCACTCGGATTATTGAGAGTTTCGTCATTACTATAAATGAGATAATTTGATAATTTTCAACCGTGCATACTTTTAACTAAATCACAGTACGACAATTAAATGAAAGAACCAAGCAAATAACTAAACACAGCATACAATGAGCTTCCAGTTTAGAAAAACACACACTGTTTCACTACATTTGGTATTTTATCATCTACTAATCGGTTGACATTGCTGCTCTCCCCAAGCATGAGGTCCTGGCACCGCCTCCGCCTTAACTGATGAATTTTCAGACATCAAGATGAGACTATTTCAAAAAGGAATCGTGAAATTCCAGATACGAAACACACAAATTCCTTTAGAGCAAAGTTTTTACTTCTATGGCGCGTTTGCCAGCTCAATTTGTTAGTGTCAGCTTGCCCACTAAAATGCTTTATCTGCTGTTTCAACGGTTCCACAGTGATGATACAGCAGTCAGCAATATGTGGAAATCTCTCTTTCTTTGGTTAAAGAGTATTTGTACCATTGGGGAAAGAAGAAAATATGAAACACATGGAATATACTGACATTACTTCATTAGCATAAAGGTCAGCCAATACTCCAAACACTGATGTGGATGATTAACCTTACCTGCACCAGCTGGTGTAGTTTTACGACAAGCGGCTGTTAGTAAGTGAGTTTAGATAATGGTGTTTTCAGTTTAGCCTCTTGATAGCTCCACTGATGATACGTTAACCCTTTTAGCACCAAATTTAGGCCGTGTAGGGTTTTTAGACAGAGGTAAACCCACGAAACATGCAGATGAGACCATATGTTTAAAGACATAAGTCAGATCTGATAAATCTGACCCCTTTGTACCTTTAACTGAAGACAAATTCCAGATGTTAGTCCAATATAAAAGGGGCTACTATACACATACCCTCGACCAATCAGCTGGACTTATGTTGTACTACTGTTGAGGACACGTCAGTATTTTCTGCATCAATCAAAGTTTGCATTTCCTCCAGCAAGAAAGGCAGAGGATGGAAAGAGGAGGAAAGGGGGAAATTGTAATATTAAGAGAATGAGGAACAGTGAAGGAACCTACAGATGCATGCAACAGAACCTGTAACCTGTAGTATGGATTATCCACCAATAGTAGTGATTGATTTCTATGTTTGGATGGATATAAGTAGTAAAGTTGATCTTGGTATTTAAATCCTGGCTATGGCCCTGAATGCAACTATTTCTCCATTACAGCAATTTAGACAAATTGCCAGCCACTGTGAGCGTTTTCAAGCAGAATTTTGACCTTTTGAAACTGTTTTCTGTTTTCTCTGGTGGCCTGTCCCAGCGGTATAAGAGTGAAAACAATCAAAGCTGGAATATCTTTGGTGGGGCGCATGTTAATTGTCGACGGTGAGGAGAAACAGGGCTGACGGGTAGCTTGACTCTGGCCCCGAACATTCAGTATTAGTTGTCTGGAAATAATCATGTTTCATTCAGCAGGTAGCTCCCTCACAGGCATTTATCTGGACGCCCTCCAGCAAAAACACACATGACCCACGGGTTTAGCAGTCTAATCCCAGAGGCCGCACACTGACAGAGGGGCAGGTAATCCAGGACAGGCCACTTCAGGCACCGACACATAATAACGGAGCAGACAGCGGCCGTCTGGAGCAGCTGGTGCTCGGTCAGGTTGGGAAAAGATGAGGCGGAGATGAAATGAGGGGAAGAGACAGAGAGAAAAAGAAAACGGGAGCAAACACGGAAGAAAATTTGCAGCGGGTACTGAGAGGAGCACTCCGGCATGAGGGAATTACATAAATAGATATGAATGAAGAGGCGAGGAGCAGGAGGAAGGTAAAGAAAAGGTGAATGTATGAGTGAGAGGGGGCTGCGTGAGCGTATGCACGGCCTTATCTCCGGGTGAAGCAGATGTGCTTTATCTGCCAGGAAACAGGAGGCTGCTTCTACAAAAGCCTCTTTTCACAGGTGAAGCCCCAGTCTTTGCTTACAAGACTCTTACTGCTAGTTTGGCCTTTTTGAGACTGAACCTGAAACTGAGATTTAACACACACACACACACATAAGTCGGCTGTAAGCTGTGAGCCTCCTCCACCTGACAGACATGGTGCGGACTCTGGTTATTTTTGTTGTTGGCATCGGCTGAAAGCAGAGAGACGCTCCCAGTGATGCAAGGCTGGAGATTTGTCATTTTAAAGCGCGGGTCAAACGGCCTCTCTGGCTATTGATTGGCTTGTCCTCCTCTATTACTCTGTGTTATGTATTGCGCCCTTTATCAGAGCCGCGACAGCCACAAACACATTAAACTTGAGCAGCTTCGATCTGCCATAAAGTGCCGCAGCTACAGCACGCCGGCCGGTGTGCCGCGCCGGGTGGAAAATGAGCTACCGAGCAAGGACACGGCCGCAATGTTCCCGCCGCTCTGTTTTCTGGAGTTACGACCCAAAGTCACGGAGTCGTGGCCAGAGTGAGAATCTACGGCTCCCCTGACTCCGCCGCAGCCACCCTTCACCGCGCAAGGTCACTCTCGGTCCTTTTAGCTCAAGAAAGACTGCTTCGCATACGAGAAAGACAATTATGTTCGAGTGCAGTGAGGAGCAGTCAAAAACGGGCCAAAACTAACATATGGCTTTCCTCAGAGTGGAAAGAGTCACGTATGGCAGCCTGCAGACTGTAAAGCCTCTGTGTCTGACTGTGTCCACGTTTTCTATAATTAAAGCCAAAAAGACGTTTAGAGGTAACCTAAGATTTTAACATGAAACCTATTGTGGTGTGTAGCATCACATGATTTAATTGCAGAAAGGGGTAAAGCTTAGCTTATATCTGTGTTAGTGGTGCAGAGCGAGTATCTCTGAGCAGGTGGTACTTGTGGTGGAATGCAACTCATGCCACGGTCCGGGTGAATACTCTTTTCTGATTGGCCGGGCCGGCGTGCATCAAAGTCGTTTTTAATGTACACGTAGTTCGGCTCAAGTTTAATTACCTGTTCTAAATTCATCCGACAGAGCTCAGCTGTCAAAGTGACCACAAGCACAGCTGAGTTATAAATCTGAAAAGGCTCACGATCTGGGATCAGGAAGGAAAACGCCCCGGTGATGATTTTAACACTTCTTTCAAAAAGTGTGGAGCAGGGTGTGATGGGGGCGGAGCCTGCAGGGCTTAGTGTGGGGGAGGGGCTCACAGGTGGGATGTGTTGGAGCAGCTGATTGGTGCCAGTTGTCTAATCAATCTCTTTGTCTGCCTGTGCCCTTTTAGCACCACGCTGGTGCTGGATGGAAAGGAAAGCTGGAGAGCAGGTGTGTGTGTGTGTGTGTGTGTGTGCAAGTAAAATGAAGTGTCTGTTCCTGCTTGACCCCATTAGCAACAAGGACTTTGTTACAGAAAACGAGTGGAAAAATGTCAAAATAAATGAGCAGCTGTTTGGCATCTATGTGTCTTAATTAAAATAAACAAATGTCTATGAAGTATAACAAAAATCCAGCTTAATACTTTTTATTGAGTTACAGCGATGAAGCAATGACCTTCACTTACCTCACGCAGAACAGGAATTATGACTCGTCCTGAAGTGAAGCACAAACGTGAAGTTTGACTTAGAATATCTCCCGTTGCTAAGGTGTATCTAAGGGCTGTCCTATATACTGGAGCAGTGTATAAAAACCTTATGGGATGGTTATGTTTCTTCACTTCCACATCATGCATCAAACCAGTTAATTCTCAGCCATTGCTTAACCCTTCCATACACAATTGTAATATTCAGGGATGGGAAGTAATATAAAACAACTTATTCTGTTTAGAACTGTTTCCAATTAAGTGCTTCAATCATTTCGTAACAATGCTTTTATTGTGAAGGCCATTAAAATGCTGTCTGTGTGTGAGATGTAGCAGTCTAATAGCCAAAATCCTCATAATTATGTTATTCTGATGCATTGGGAACACTTCGTTTTATATCCCAATTCAAAATATTAAGAAAACAGTAAGAATGCCTGATGTCTGAAAGTAGTCACCAGATAAATCCACAAAAATCAATGAAGTCACCATGAAAAGTGTCGGCCCAGTTCTCCCTAAGCTGCTAAAACAGGGCTCCCATATTTGTGTAAGCAAGGGAATCCAACAGGAAAACATCCAGTTGTATTCTCTGAAATAACTGGGAAATATGTGGGAAATTTAAATGATTCACTAAATCACATTGGTGCACTGCTTTTGTGTCAGTGAGCAGATGGCCGCGGCGGCGATGTTCACACGAGTAGATTAAACACAACTTGAACGGCATCCAGTGGAGACAGTTGCCAAGCCTTCACTCAGATCCTCGGCTCGAAATTCCTTTATCTCACAGAAGGCATTTAAAACCCTCGAGTTAAGCTCACCTCGACAGAGTCGGCCGCACTTCAGAGAATTTACATATCCACCAAAAAAAAGTTTTTGGTGCCGATGTGCCGGCGAAATGACAACAACTTCACGTGGTGTCTATGCACTTCTCTGTTCCTGCTTGACCCCATTATTAACAAGGACTTTGTTACGAAAACCAAGTGAAAAATGTCACAATAAATGAGCAGCTATAAATGTGTCTCATGTATTTGGGTCAGTAACAAATAATGTTTGACAAAATAAGAAAGTAAAGAAAAATAAGAAACAGTTTTAAAAGCATTCATCAGGTCTCTCTAAATATATATGTGTGTGTTCATGTTAGTTTCATGTCATTTGAAAGTCAATTTGTACTATTTTTATTACCAAAATCAGACAGAATGTGCAATTTCTAAAATGAAATAATATAAAACTAGTTGATGAAACTAGTTGTCTATTGTATTTAGTTAGTAGTGAAATATTGAATTGCTGCTGCTGTTTCCACTGACAGCATGAAACATGATCAAAATCCAGCGGATCTATCCATTTTCTATCATAGATAGTTTTTGTTTCCACTCCACTGTACATTACAGCCAGGCGTAGCTTAGCCTGTGCCGCCATCTTTCTTTTTTTTGCAAGATTTTCAAAGATTGGCGTTATGTTCCTACAGTATTTATATGAGAAGGGGACAGCTGGACAAGAACATGAAGACTGAGGCCGCATCGAGCCGAGGGGATCAATAAATCTCCGATCCGGTGCGGTCTCATCCCCGCCGTACCCCAGCGTCGTGTCTGGGAGCGTCCCGGCCAGCGAGCGTTTGCTGTCCAGACAGCACAGGGCCTGTTACATAATGCATGACCACCGGCGACACAGCAGGCCCGAGGTCTGCTGAATCAGCGGCAGAGGAAAAACGCCACCGCCTCTGCTGCTCTGAGCGAAACGAGGGCCCGCAGCGGCCGTGGAAGACAGGCGGCCTGTGCTGCCCCCCCCCCTCCCCTGACAAGAGCACTTGATCACCCAAGTAACCTTTTGCATGAGTGCACTCAAGCTGCCACTCACCAGAGAGCCACTGCAGACATGGGGCAGACAGGGGGCATTAGGTGGGATTATCACCCCCGCTGGCCTTTGTTGTTTTGCTGTCCATCTCTCGCCAACTCAACCACTGACCCCTCCCCCCCCTCGGCCACCCCCACCCCATCCCCTCCTCGCCCCCTGTCCGGCCCTGGCACGGCTACAGAGAAGCCGAAACCAGAGATCCCTCCCCCTCAGTAGCCCACTTTCACAGCCGCAGCCACACAAACACACTCTCACGCAAATTAACTCAAACACGCACACTGACTGTACACAATAATGGGGGTGCTTTCTCTTTTTAATGAAGGACATGATGAGGTGAATCCAGGTTAAAGCCATTATCCTTCATTGATTTCCCTTATTAATTCGAAAATGTACTCACAGAGGTGAGCTATTTCATAGAGAGGCAACAAGACGGCAACATGATTCCTTATTTGCAGTCGCAGAATCAAAATAAGAACAGTGTTTAAAAATGTGACTAAAGCCAAAATCCTGTTAATAATTGTAGGAACCCTGCATTTTATATCCCGAATCAAAATGTGAAGAAAAACATGTAATTTTTAAATTACTTTACTAACAGTTCTCAGCAATTTTTCATTAAATACAGTGTAAAATGCATAAAATGCATCCAAATAAAATACAAATTATATATATATATATTATAGATTTTGATCCTGGAGAGCACAAATTCATCCTGCTGCTATACAGCCAGGCACATTAGCCTTATCACCTGAATGGTTAAATTAAACAGATCCCTTAAATCTGCAGACATCCTCTCAGGATTAGCTATCAGGTCTTGTATCACGTTACTTTCATAATCGTTGCTGAAATCATAGGTCTAAAATCAAATAAATTATCCGTTGGCAGAAGGCCGGAGTGTCTGCCAAATCTCATGGAAATTTCAGACGTTTGAGATATTCTGCAGCCAGACAATCAGACTGAAATGGTTTAAACATTACCTCATTAGTGAAGAGAAAAGTAGAGAAATTAAAGATGAGTTTACAAATGTACAAAGTTTTCTTTGGAGGGTTTTACATTACACGACATCCAGATGTTTTTCTCCTAAGAGATAAGAGTTTACGTTTAAACAAGCGACCTAAAGTGGCTGTAATATGCAGAGATCCTCAGGAAAAGGTTGTAGCCTAACATCTACCTTTCTATGACAGCTGAGCTCCTGAGTGAACTTCATCGTCAGACTGTTTGCACCAACTGCTGTTTCCAAGGACATGAATAAGCTTTGAACCACAGAAAGCATTTACAAGTAGTATCCTGTCTGTAAATTCCTCCCCCCGGTTAAATGACGATATCCGGAGTCTCAGACCGACATGGAAATCCTCCAACCTCCAAGTCCACTGGCTCCACATGGTTGAGAATGCAAGGGCTTCTGATTTCACTGACCTCTTCACTTCTAGCAGGCACAATTCCAAAGCTCTTTGAAACTATCAAAGCTGTCATTGGCCCTCTGCTAATGTAAGGTCTCCATCACTAACGTTTACTATCCACCTATGCAATCTTCAGTGGTTTCTCTTCTGGAAATGGCTTCCAGCCTGTTAGACATTATACCTACATCCATATTGAAGGACATTATCAACTCACTGGGCCCTAGCTTGGTTTACAATAGTTTGAATGTGAGTCAGGTCATGTCATTTCCTTTTAAATAGACGGTTGTCCAGCCTTTACTTAGATAATCTAACCTGGATCCTTTAGAAAAAGTTGTTGCTAATCAACTACAATCTTCTAATGTCTATATTCTTTCTCCAGAAACACTCCACTGAAGCAGCTGTCCTTAAGGGGATTACTAAAATCAGTATCAGTCAACACTAGAACCTAGCATGTTCCATATTGGAGGCTAAGACTGTTGAATGTGTCACACAGGTAAGTACGTCACTGCAATTTCGTGCATGCGTGTGATGCTGATCCCTCCACATTAATTCTTGATGGAAACACAACCCGTCTAAATCAAACTAAGTCATGCCACAGTAAAGTTGTGGTGAGTTGAGCTGGTAGCGTCTAATGAAACACGCCATTACAGCCTCTGATGTTTACAGATGTAGGGGAATGGTCTGATCTGGTGCAGCCTCTGACACTATAGACCATCGTATCATGTAACACAGGCTCAGAGAGAGGGTGGGTATCTCTGGGATCACCTTGGACTGGTTCAATCCTGTTTTAGTGACACAAGTTTCTCTATGGCCCTTTTAAATCTGGATCTTGCTGTTTTCATGCTTCCTTTTGTTCTATTTCTATGTTTCTATGCAGATGATATTCAGTTGTATTTTTCTTTTAAACAAGATTAGATGGTGGGCAATTTTCTCTTAATTAATGACAGGATTGAGGTCCTTATCTCTGCTGCTGATAATATTGTCAGCACTCTCTCAACCATATCAAATCTGAGGCCTTAGAACTATCATGTCACATGCATGTTGGAAATGATTGTCCATGATTTTACTTCTCACCTCAAGTCACTTTTCAACAGCCTGAGCAAATCATCTTTGGATCCTCTCCAGCTGGTCCAAAATGCTGCTGCTAGGATGCTAACTAGGTCAAGATGGTCACATCACATCACACCCATCTTGGCATCCTGCACTGGCTCCCTGTGTCTTTAAGGATTCAGTTCAAGGTCCTTGTGCTCACTGACAGAGCTCTGCATGGCCAAGCACCTGCATTAATATGTGACCTTCTTCAATTTTATGTGAGCAGCCAGTCTCTGAAGTCCTCTGATCAGGGCCTCCTAGTTGTGCCCCTGACTAGACTAAAAACTAAAGGTGGCAGCCTCTGAATCTGCGGCTCCAGAACAGTAACTCGCTCCCCTAGGACCTTCGAGTCTTGGCTTCTGTGGACATTTTTAAGGGGCAGCTAAAGACTCACCTGTTCAAGCAGGTTTTGGAGGGTCTTAAAAGATTGCGGTTCTATTTTATGTCATGATTTTCTGTTCTTCTGTATTCATTTTATCCATGTGAAGCACTTTGTGAGTCTGTGTGTGAAAGAGTGCTTTACAAATAAAGTTGTACTTACTCACAACTATTTTTTGCATGCTTGACATCAAGAGCACACATACACATGCCAAAGTTAAAGGATCAAGAGCCCAGGAAACTGGATAGCATCATGCACTTTTCTTTTATGGCGACATTAACCTCAGCATGTATCTGATTCAGCCGCAACATCCGGGCTTGAATCCAGGCTGGAACTGCTCTTTTAATACCTCCATGACTGATCCTTTCCTATCTGACTTTTGACGATCCTGCAAAGTCAGATATTAATCTCAACATGCCGTTTTGCTCCCTGGCTCTGTCCCTGAACTCACTGATCACTGAGTTTAAAAGAGCAAAACAAAGCTCTCATCTACCCTGAACGTCTTTCACCCAGTTTGACCCTTCAGCTTCCTTTATCTAGCTTCATTCGTCACCTCTGGCCTTGTGAATCGTCCATTCCTCACAGGCATAACTGCCCATATTCACACTGATTTACCTCTGCGCGTGTCTGTAACTGCCTTTTAAACCAGACCCCTTTCAAACGTTACACCCTGTCACCCCCGCCAGACTCTGTCAGTATTACCATGCAGAGCGCTAAAAAGGTCAAGCGGGGTTTTAGTTTGTGACCCTCGCTCTCATAGTAGGCAATGTTCGGGGTCGACCTTTGACCCTGCATACCACTGGTCTTCCAGTTCAAATGCAGACCGTGACCCTGCCATTGAACTCTCAAAGGGGGGGAGCATGCTACGGCTTCTACTCCTCTCATTTGTGCACCAGAAGTGTCTCGTTCTTAAATTGGGGACGTCAGGAGGTCCTTGAGCAGGTTCCTGGAGGTCTTCAGCAAAAAGGGGGACAATATTTTCACTGTAAAACCATCCGTTTCTGCATTATGCAAAAACTATAGTTGTTAAATTGTTGACAAAAGACAAATAACAATATGCTCACACCTGATAGTGGAAGCGTTTAGTTCCTTTCCTGTGTCTCTGTGGATGTTTTTTTTTCTTCTTACCTATATTAACTTTTTAACTTCTAAAAAGCCTCCTGTGGACAGGATTTGTAAATTAGCATTTCACTATTAACAGAGTACAGTGAATCTTGTGTCTGAACATAATTATATGTTGCAGGTCCAATGCTTTTGTGATGACAATGTCAAATACAAAAATAATACTAATAATAATAAAATGAGAGGCTGCTGGATATGGTTATGTCCTATTAGTCAGATAATCTGGGGAGTGAACACTGTTTGATGGAAGTAATAATCCTAATTATGTGTCTGGCTGGATGATGTGGAAACAGTGCTAATTGGACAGGATACATGGCACATTTTCAGCGCGAGTCTGAGGAACTGATGTAGATTTATGGCAGAGAACTGTTTAGAGTAAAATGTTCCAGAAACGTGATTGACCTCATCTCATATCTCATATGTCGTACTTTACACGGCTCGATCCTTTATTTATTAAAGCTTCCAGCAGAGCATCCAACAGCCACAACAGACAGACCTGCGATGTTCAGTCCCACAGGCCACACGCACTTTATTACCATAATTAACTTCCATCAGCTGGGGTCTTCTCACTTTCATATCTGCAAGTGTCTCTGGAGAATCTGAGCGAAGCCGTGAATGCGGCAGGTTGCTCAGCATAATACTGACTTTTCCTTCTCATCATGACAAAACAGCCTGAAATCAGCCAATCAAGATGAAAAACTCTAATAAGTGACATCACAACTTCAAGTAAAACCCAGGGAAAATGTAAAATATGCGACCTTTAAGCACATTAGGAGGAGATATTTAAACAGGAGGAACAAAAATAATCTTGACATGGACGCCTGACTGTTGTTCTAAGCCTACCCTTTAAGATATTTATATAAATTAAAATGTACAGGATAGTCATATCCTCGTTAAGTCTGTGTTAATTAAATCCTTGACAGAGATCATATTGTTGTTTAGGAATTAAGAAAACCCTTGTTCCTACAGCTTATTGAAGTATTTGTTCATGAAATATTTCGTGTTGTTCTCAACCTGCCAAAGACAAAGAAGGGAAATAATAAAAAAGAAAATTAATACCCTGAATTAGAGCTGTGAGCTTTTCATACACCATTATTAAATTCCACAAAAGGCTTCAACAGAAGCGAGGTCCACTCATTCATCGCCGCCGCTGCTCTATCAGCAGTGAAACACACATCCCCTACATGTTTTCATTGGATGGTCCAGCTTCCTTAATCACTCTGTTTTTACTGACCCAAATGTCCGCTCGCTGAAAACTACACACTCAGGTTTTAAAATGTGTCGATGGCGATACACACACTCTTCCTTTTCCTTTTGAAAAAAAACTAGTGCATGCTTTTATTTTCTACTCTCACGTTTCGGCCCAAACGATCAGACTTCTGACCTTTAGTCCTCTTCAGTGTTATGACTTCCTCCTGACAGCTCAATTACTTCTGCTTGGTGGTCGTCATATACACACATTTAGCCTGCATCTACTTTATGTAATTTAGCTGGAAATTAATTTTCTTACCTTGAAATATTCAGATTTGGAAGCTATGAATGCTAATTATCAGAGAAAACCCACTTTACCCTCTTAAAATCCTAAATCAGCACTGACTTTTAGGCATAAATCACATGAGAAACCTCAGCTGCAATACTAATTAATGTAGTAAAACATTATCAATATATATCATCAATACAATAAAAATAGTGTAATATAATTTTTTGCATCATTCTAACTATATTTGACACTTCTCTAGTCACCTCACATGTAGATTTCTTTCATACCAGGTTTAATTTTCCATATTTATTGTCATTTATAGCAGGAAAACTAAAAAAAAACAGGCCTGGGGCTTAAGTGATTAAACTTTATTTCAAGATCAACCACATGATATCAAGTCTAGACAGAGAGATTAAAGGGAAATAACAGTCTTCAATTATCTATGGGCAAAAATGATGGCATGAATGGAAGCCAGGGAGCTGCTGCATGGGGGAGGAGACAGAGTGATGGGGGGAAATCCAGATGGTGAGGCAGGTGTTTGGGGGGAGGATGGAGAGCTGCAGACTGGACCTGAAGAACGTGGACGTGAGTCAGTGACAGAGCAGAAAGGAGACACACAACCAGACCTGATGCAGAGTGGATGAAGGCACCGGCTTTAGCAGCAAGTCTGCACACGGAATTTACAGTGCACACATGTATAGGCTCAGCTCCTGGGTTTGGAGGGTCACTACTATGTGCATTTATTGGTGTTTTTTTTCCAGCTGGTTTCTACTTATGAGTGCATCCTCAGTATTTTAAACCAGATTTGAGCTGAAACAGTTTCTCCTGGTTGCATTTACAGATTTAAAGATCTGCCTCCTACATGGAGCGTGTTTCTGCTCAAGTTTTCTTCCTGTTAAACCTCTTCAAGTGAAGTGATCTGAGAAAAACCACTGCTGAGATTTGGCACTACATAAATGAAATTGGCTTGACTTGAAGTGGGGATTAAAGCAGATTGTATCTTCACTGTGATGACTTATTCATCTCTAGCAAATTCTGTGATCATGTCTGTACATAGTCCATAAAATCCTGGAGGCATTAATGATGAATGCATGAATTTGTCTGCTCGTGGATTGAACAATGGCGCCATCAACTGCTTCTCAGTTGCATGTGCAACAGCTTTAGTTTATGTGCATGTGTTCTATTAGTCTCTATGTATTTAGGATTTATCAACAGAATTCAACTCTATTTTATTGGATGTGATGGTATAATTATAATTATTAATAATTATCAAAGGAAACGACAGTGACTGTGGCAGCATTTATCCAAGAATGTGTGTAATCAATACAAAATGTCTCTGTTTTAGTTGGTTTTATATGTTAAAACATATTTAACTTCCTGGATTAAAACTCAGTAACTGAAGGAACTGCATGAAAAAACCATGAAAATGTCCTGTGATTGTAGGAATATTAACAAGAAGGTTTGGTACAACAAACATTTATTAACAAAAGACCGAAAAACACTTTTTATAAACTGCTGTTTTTCCTCCTCTTTATGTTTTATCTTCTATTTTGATGTTGTGCAATGGAAGAAAAAAGGAACATTTTCAAATATATATATTAATTTGTATGAAAAGTGCACAAAATGTTCCCAGACTGTTCCTTCCAGGGTTCTATGTGGTAATTTCCAAATGTTTTTTGTTCAACTAACCTTCTGAGAACATTCTGGTTATGAAATATTCATGAATTTGTGAGAAACACTTTAAACACTTAGGGAAAGTTAAAGGGAAACTAACTTTCCCAGTAGTAATGCAGTAATGTTAGTTTTGCTGTTTTGTTTGTTGCAGACATTCGATAAAACATCCACACAACCCAAAAACAAATGTTCCCAGGATGTTTTTGGGAAACAAACAGATGCTCCGTTATCTGCTCTCTGCTTCATGTTCCCATGTTGGCGTTTCACTTCATTCCCAGGCTGCAGTCTGAGCCCAAACAGATCCACAGTGACGTCACGTCGGCTGCGAGGAGCCGGGTTCTAATCTGTGATTTTTGACTTGCAATATTTTCTTTGCCCCTGAAACATTAATGTGCTCCGACATTTATCTGCACTTACAGCAAATGGAAAAATAGTGTTTGTGTGTGAATGAGTCCGAATATGTTGCTTGAAGAGTCTGAGGATATGTTGCTTGCTTTGAATGACAAGCTTCATATAATAGCTTGCTGACTAGTGATTTACAGCAGCAGTAGAAAAACCTGTTTTGCAGCAGGTGAACATACCTAGGGCGACACGGTGGTACAGGGGTTAGAGCTGTTGCTTCACAGCAAGAAGGTCACAGGTTCAAGACCTCCTTGGTCCTGGGTCTGGGACCTTTCTGTGTGGAGTTTGCATGTTCTCCCTGTGTCTGCGTGGGTTTTCACCAGGTTCTCCAGCTTCCTCCCACAGTCCAAACACATGCTGAGGTTAATTGGAGACTCTAAATTGCCTGTAGGTGTGAGTGTGTGAGTGAATGGTGTGTGTGCCCCACGATTGGCTGGCGACCATCTGGGGTGTATCCCTGCCTCTTGCTGTAACGCGCTGGGATTGGCTCCAGCAGACCATGTGACCCTAATGAGGAATAAGCAGGTATAGAAGATGAGATGAACATACACATGCATATGTTGTCTTTAAAGTACTTTTATGTGTCTTTCTTATTCATTTGTGCAACTCTTTGAAATGTTGGAGGTTAGGCCTGCACTCTATTGTATGTTATGTTTTGCAGTACTATTCAAAAGTTTGCGGTCACCCAGACAATTTTGCGTTTTCCATGAAAGGTCACTCTTTTATTCATCACTTTGAGATGTAAAATGAATAGGAAATATAGTCAAGACGTTTATTTCCTTCAAACTTTTGTCAGTTTTATCGCTTCTCTAACCAGCTAAACTCTTTTTAGCTGTGCTAATTCCACATTCCATTAACCTTCTGATGCAATGAGCACACACATTGTACCATTAGAACTGAAATGGGCCTCTATACACCTATGGAGATATTGATGCACCAGAAATTTGCAGCTAGAACAGTCATTTACCACATTAGCAATGTATAGAGTGTGTTTCTGATGCATCAGAAAGGGAAAAGGAGCTGGACACAGAGTAGAAGTCACTGTTAGAGACAGGAAAACAGGTTCGAGAGGAGCTAAATGGGAGTTAGAGGGTTATAGATATTCATCAGTTTCAGACATTGTGTGTTATTCAAAGTTGTTTATTAGTTTTGGGCTCTCGCAGTTTTCACTCCGGCTCCTTCAAACAAACTCCGTTGGTCTGTTTCACAACGGAGTGGTTGTTCCGGTTCTCAAACCTGAAAAAAAGAATTTACATGTTCAAGTTGAGCTGTTGTGTTTCAGCAGACTGTTGGTTTCTCAAAGACGTTTGCATGAAATATATCATCAAATCATGGCTGGAATTTATTCATGGATCTCTGGGATTCATTATCTATTATTGTCATGTAATAAAATCCCTGCATTTTTGAAATAGTGTGTAGCTTCATGTTTTTTTCTAACTATATACTAAACATTTTAAGAAAGTTGATATTTCCAAAACAGAAACCACAAGTGAATCATTATTTAAAAGCTTTTATTCACAGACCATGACTAAAAGGTTAGAGAAATGTGTATTTATTATTTATCTGTCTTGTTGTGGGCCTGGGTTTTCAGACCATTTCCACTGGGATGTTGTTTTTCTTCATTGATGCTTTTTTTTCCACTGTTGAATAATGCATTTAGCAGCAGAAGTGTCCTATAGGTGAGATTAAAACTACAGTCCAATGAAAGTCGCTGTTAATCAGGAAGAAGCAGCGAGGAAAATGTGTCGAAGCAGCAAAAACGATTGTAAAGATAGTTTCCTGTTCAACGATGTTCCTTTCATAATAAAATGCCATCTGTATACATACTGCATAATAATACAAGTAGAAACTTACAGGTCAGCACACATCATTATTGATTTAAGAGTGAAATAACAAAACGAAACAAAAAAATAGATATGCACATACAAAATAAACAAAAATAATTATACAAAAAAAACTTCTGGTAGAATTTTATGATTTTGTTTTTGGTAATGTTGATATTACAGAAATAATTAGCAATTTTAGCATCATAATGTAATGAATTCAAAAGCAGAAAACCATTAATTATTGCTATTCTTTAACAGTTTTAATATATTTCTGTATTCCTTTTACATTGTGTATCCCCTTGGGCTGAAATAATATTGGAAGAACATGTTATTATTTTGTTATTTATGTCAATTGCTAATGCTAATGTACTTTTTCTTGACAATAAAGTTGAAAAACAACACAATTCCTTGCTCGTCTAATACGCTTCCTGCTTTATCCCTTTATTTTGAAAAGGCCAGCAGCGGAAACCGGAAATCGAATGTGGCCTGCGGTCTAACGGCCGGAACTTGACTCGTTCCTTCACAACAAGATGGACTGGAGTGAGGACGGTCATGTAAGTGGGTTTATCTGTATTACCTGTGTTACCTGCCACGCCGCGCGGCTCCTGACTCACCTGCTGACGCGTTTTTATCCCGGCGGTATCATATTAGCAGGTCGTTAGCATTAGCTCGTGGCTAACCTGTCAGACAGCAGCTGTCAGTGTGTTAGCGACGGAATTAGCCTGCTGCTAGTTACCTGATAATCGATACTAGCTGCAGGCTGATTCCTCCTCAGCGGTCACGTGTTGGTTTGATGTTTGTTGCTCACAGAAGTCTTGATGATGCAGAGACAGCGGAAACGTCTTTAACCCACAAATTCACCTTCATTTTCGTTACTGCTCATCTGTTTCCTCATTAACTGCATGTACTTATAGCCTGGATGTATTATAGTAGATTATAATATATCCAGGGTTTATTCTGATTATGCTGATTATCAGCTTTAACGTTAGATATCCACCTTATGCTATAGATCCTGTACTTAAGTATCTACAGCTTAATGTAAAAACACCTAATGACAAGTACTGCATTTAGAATCCACTTAAAGGGACAGTACACCCTAAAATCAACAATATTTTGCCTCTTACCTGTGTAGCTTTGTATGTGTTTAGTTGGTTAAATCATGAGGTTTTAGAATATTGTGAGGCATTCAGGTCGTGGTGCTCAAACAGTTGACATAACATCTTTTCAGAGGTTATGACCTGGTTATGCAGGATAAACCACAGACATTGTTGTGAGCAATTTGCTGCATTTTCTTTCGGCTGAACTACACCCACCACCTGTCTCGTCCTGCAGAAGAAGGTGTGTGTCAGAAGAAAATAGTTCCTACACGCACACAAATTTAGAAGCTGAATGTTTTCACTGTACAATATTATTATTATCTATTTTTCCTCACAAGCAGTAAATAAATGCATAACAGTTTGATAATGATCTCCCAACTCTTTGATTAAACCACTGACACTAACTTACTCTGCTCTACTGTCTACTGTCTTTGAAATACAATAGTAATTTATTTATTTTATTTCTAATTAGAGCACCAGAGTAGTTTGTATTCTGTGGGCTCAATAGAAACATTGTGGTTGGGACTTAACAGCTGATTTTCATCATCAATTAATCAGCCAAACTAATCAAACCAGTAAAGCTGGTTAATTATCCGTTTGAGGTTTCCCCCACATGGACGGTTCTGGACCACATGTTCTCTTTGTGCTCCAGAGCCACATGCATGACAGCTGTCAGCATGGACACGCGGGCCACTCCCACAGCCACGGGCCCAGGGCGGCGGCGTTCGGAGGGATGGCGCCCCCCTTCATGCCGTCCTTCCACGGACAGTTTGGCAAAAGCGCCGCCGATCAGGCGATGGAGCTCACCCAGCAGCCGAAGAAGCGGTCCCACATGGACGACAGCAGCAGCTGGGACATCGTGAAGGCAACGCAGTAAGTTGAGGTGGATTTGTTGTGAAGAAGCTGATAATATTTGACTCATATATTTTCACAGGAATTGCACAACAGAACTCAAGGACTGCACAAAGATAGATAACGTGACGAGTCACTTTACATCCGGTTTGAAAAAGAAAACCGCGGTTAAAACGTTATATGACTGGTCGGTGAGTTAAGGTGCAGCAGAGCAAAGGTCACTCTTAATGCAAGGCGGGAACAAAGGAGAATAAAATAACCTGCAGAACCATTCCTTTCTGTTTAGTATTAAATAAACACCGTTTTTGTTTGTGTGCTAGTGTTATTTGATGTGCATTTTTAAATGTTAAAGCTCTGTGCATTTTGAAACAGCAGCACTATATTTTGTGTGTTTTGCCCTATGTCATCCTCTCAGGTTTGGTATCCTGGAGCGCTGTAAAGAGCTGGTGGAAGCAGGATATGACGTCCGGCAGCCGGACAAAGAGAACGTCACGGTGTTACACTGGGCGGCCATCAACAACCGCTCCGAGCTGGTGAAGTAAGTAACGTTCCCCTCAGAGAGAGTCAGGATCTGTTTATGTAAAACATTCCTGAAGTTTCCCCTTCTGATCCAGCTGTGCTGCTGCAATCCCTTTAGATTTGCCTCATATCTTGGGGGAATGCGATTGGTTATTTATTACATAAGATAAAATACATGATCATAACATTCATAATCAAATTCAGAATGCTCATACTGGTGCGTTACACTACTAACTGAGCACGTACATGCTGGGATGCACAGGACCAAAGTGCATCAACAATAATTAGTTATATATTAGCTGATTTCAACACACAGTTAACAGCGGATGAACAATTTATATAAAAAAGAATTAACTGTAATTAATATGTGTATGTATAATGTGTAATATTCAAGAATCATCATTTTCTTAAGTCTGTTGAATATGACGTGTTGGCAGGACATTTCTGCAGCTCCACAGTATTTAATTTAAAATGTTGTTCATTATAAAACTCATGATATTTTTTGTTCCCTGCTGTTTTCTGACAGGTACTACATTTCTAAAGGGGCGATAGTGGACCAGCTTGGTGGAGACCTGAACTCTACTCCTCTTCATTGGGCCATAAGGTATGTGGATCAGGGCCAACAACTATATAATTATATTGTTGTACTTTCTTTTATTTGCTCTGCAGCCTTGATTTAAAAGAACTGAGAGTTGCAACAGACCCGCAGATTTCTGGGAGTCTGTTCAGATATGTGGAGCATAAAAACTGACACCGCTTCTCCATAAAGTTTAATATCAACACACCCTGGGTTCATTGTAGAGAAAGCAAAGTAGTGAGATTTCAGCCGGGCACAGTGTCCACATCTGCCTCATTTCTTGGGGAGATACGTTCTTGTTTTGAGGCTTTTCGGTAACTTCCTCCTTAAAACTTCCGGTGTTGGTTTTGTCTTTGAACAGACAGGGTCACCTCCCCATGGTGATCCAGCTGATGAGATACGGAGCAGATCCGTCTGTCGCAGACGGAGAAGGTTACCGTGCTCTTCACCTCGCCATCCTCTTCCAACACATGGCCATAGCTGCTTATCTGATGGCTAAGGGACAGGTCAGCACACACACACACACACACAATGCTATACCTTTTCTCTTTGGTTACTTTCTCTTTTTCTTTCAATAGTTAATTTTCATTTTTTTGCTTTCAGGAAGTCGATGGGCCCGACTGCAATGGACAGACACCACTGATGTTAGCAGCCCAGAAGATCATTGGGTAAGTGTCTTTCTTCTATGCAGATATGTTTTATACCTCAGTGGTTTCAGTTAAATATGTGAACAGAACAAATACATGTCTTTTAAATGTATTAAATTAAACCTCTTGATATTAGTATGTCTTTTCTGTCCCAGGCCTGAACCCACTAACTTCCTAATCAAGAACAATGCTTCTGTGAGCGCCGTGGACAAAGTGAACAGGAACACGCCGCTACATTGCGCCGTGCTGGCGGGAAACGTAGATGCTGCCCACATCCTGCTGGAGGCCGGGGCCAGTGTGGATGCAGAAAACATTAATGTGAGCCTCACGGAACCAGAACAGCACATCCAGACTCACATACCGGTGGTTCCAGTAACACATGCAGCGAGTTAGCAACATATTTCTCTCTGGGCTAAATGTTGCAAGACAACTTGGACCTTTAGCAAAAGGAGAAAGTGGTTTGTTGATTCAACATGTGCAACATGTTGATTCAACACATCCACAACCACTGTCAATATAGTAGAACTGTGTGGGAGATGCAGCCCTGTTAACACACAGTGCCTAAAATGTATAGGCTCAGAAGTAATTGGACAGAATCCTTACATGTGATGTTTTGAGGGAAATCCTTTGCCGTCAGTGACAGGTGCTTTGTATCTTCTCTGGTAACGATCTCCCAGGCTGAAGGGCTGCATCTCCCACCACACAGCTGTTATACACTGACATGAACCCACTCAAATTAAAGACTGTACACTTTAACGTAGCATCTTGTTTTTGTTAAAATAGGAGCTAATCCTACTGTAGATAAATACACACTTTAACTACATCACAAAGTTTGCTTTTGCTAACGTAAGTGCAAACTTTCAGCATATGATAAGAACAAGTGATCAAATAATCCATTTATTTGCTATGTGAACAGTGTGATTATTTAATAATATAAAAGCATATTAATGGAGATTACAAATGTAAATATGGCAGATTATAACCACAGACTAATTTCCATCTGTAGTCCCCATCTGTCTATATAAACAGGACTAAATACGCACCATAATACACTAAGAGTACACGGCATAAACATTATGAAAGTATAATATATATATACAGGAAAAGGGATCAGCAGCTCAGAGATAAACTTAGGCCTTAGACCATTCAGTGCTTTATAAAACAGTAAGAAATACTTAAATACCCGACTAAGTGCGTTTGCATGTCTGGTGTCTTTAATTCTTGCTCCTCAGGGCCACACACCCATCGACCTGGCCCATCAGGTGCACAGCCCGCTGCTCATCCACATGCTCAACCATGTCAAACAGCAGAGGGTTCGCTCCAACTCCCGTTGCCTGCGAATCATCAACAGATATCGGGTATGCAGATATTAAAGAACGCACATCTCACGAACATCCTCTAGAAAGTCACCTCTTCACCCACCTTTCTTTTCCCAGGTGTTTCTGCAGTTTTTGCTGTGCACCGCCTTGTTTGGAAGTGTGGGCGCTATCGTGGACATGAACTCTGAGTCCTGGCTGCTTAAAGGGATCCTGCTGGCCTGTCTGATCGGGGCGCTCAATCTGGCTGCAAGGTGATGTTTCCACTGACGTGTCCTCCATGAATGAAATGTAAATATAGAAGGAATCTGATATTCATGCTCATGCTCTCCATCTGCACGTTATTTGTGTCTACACAGGAATTTCCCCAGTCCGGCCTTTCAGACTCTTCTACCAGCCACGGCTCTCATGGCTTCAGTCTTCTGGATGATTATCACGTGGTGCCTCTGGTTCCTGCCAGATATCCTTTCATCGAAGAAGGAAACACCCTAAAACAGTTAGGAGGCCGTTATTAGTCACTTTCCCTGCAGCAGGGATTGTTTTGTTGTAGGATGAGCGTTTATTTCGCCTCTAGATGACATTTACAGATCAGTGATCCGAGGGACCAGGCGGCATTCAGGATAAGATAAGAGCCTTTATTTTAGCTCATAAGACCATTGAAGAGACATCTTTATTCATAATGATGTTGAGACCACAAAACAGGAAATGCATGACGGGTAAAAAAAAAAAAATCCACCTAGAATATAAAACTAGTTGATTGCATGTGTTTTTATTTTTTAAAAACCTTTTTAAGACAGTTAAAGTATCTGGTTTAGGACATTTTTGACATTATCCCATAAACCAACACAAACAAAGTAGAGAGTTAAACTAGACTAGACTTAAACTATCAATTGAAGTGAATTTAAAGCAGTTATAATCAGACACAGTGAAATCTGAGAACAGAGTTAACAGACATGATATATAAGGCATGATATATGAATAAAAACCAGTGCTGTTCTTTCCATAGACACCTGAGGGTCCAAGTTCTTCCTGAGCCTCCCAGTGCTGCCTCTTCTTGACCCCATCAGGGAGACAGAGCTGTTACCTGGGTGGTTAGGATCTTATTCATACAGCAGCTGATGTAAATGTCCTTTAGGCCTGTTGTGTGTTCAGCTGAATGAACCACTGGCTGCAGGGCCTTGCAGTCCTGTTTCCCGATGGTGTAGGAGTAGAAATACCTCAGTATTTAAGAGGATACCTGGAATTTCCTCAAGCAGCTGAGGTGAAACACTCTCTCTCTCTCTAATCTGCCACTATAAGAGCTGCTGAGAGGAGCAGATTTCACTGTTATCATCAAAGAATTGCGACTGTCGAGCAGATTTAACTCTGGGAAGTAAATGTTTGCTGTGATCAGCAGCCCCTGAACTTAGCAGCTGAGTTTTTTGTGATAAAACCAATGCATTAAGAGTTTCTTAACGTTTGTCGTCCACATGGACACAGTGCCACAGTTCAGGTCCTGTTCACCCTCAACGCCACTGCTCTGCTCTACTACTACCTCCGCACCTGCAGGACCGACCCAGGCTTCGTCAAGGCGACTGAAGAAGAGAAGAAAATGGTGGGAGAGCTTTTTAATAATGAGTTTCAGAGCTTTAATAAGATCATCTTACATGTAAAAGTGATTTATGTTTGTTTGTGTTGTCAGAACGTGTTGGTGTTGGCCGAGGCCGGCTGCCTGGACCCCAGAATATTCTGCACGTCCTGCATGGTGAGGCTGCAGAAACCTCTGTGTTGATTTAACACCAAATGTGCTGCTCACAACAGAACAATGACGGCCGGTACTGGTTTATGTTGCTTTTTGTTGTTACACAGATTAAAAAACCAATGAGAACAAACCACTGCTTCACCTGTGACGCCTGCGTGGCAAAGCAGGACCACCACTCCGTCTGGACCAACAGCTGCATCGGTACGACAAACATGTCAAACCTCTGTCTGGTTTTAGAGCACAGACTTCCAGAAATAGGTTGGTTCTAATCACTCATGTAGAATAGATGGTATGTGAACTTCCTCGACCACTAACTGGCCTCCTAGAGGAAGACGATTCTAGTGGAATCAGGCCTGTTGAAACGTATATAAATAGCAGCAGTGGTGAGAACAGACGTGTGAGCTGAGTACTGACAACATAAGCGCACCACTACGATTAAAGAGGGTGTTGGGTATATGTTGCAGTGAGAGGAGCCTCTCATCATCAGCGCCATGTTTCCGGGTCCTTTAAGAGTCCTGGATCCCACCAGAAACTAATCGTTTGGTCCTTGCAGGAGGCTGCACTTTCCACCAGATGTTAGTTCTCAGACAAACAAAACCTAAAACTACCAGGAATGTGTTGGAAATAGAAACATCAACACAGATATTAATCATAATGTCATGAACAATGTCATGAATATTATAAAATCATTGATCTAAGTTGAAATCATAGATGGACTCAGTTTATTCTTATACTTTTTTTGGTGCAACATCTCATTGACCATCTGATACTGATGTGTAACGTTATTTAAAGGTCTTTTATAAGAAGCTATATGATACATGCTCAATCTACAGTGGAATGTACATCACCTATATTCAGAAACCGTTCAAATCAGCCAACAGGCCTATTAATAATGAATGAAGGAAAAGTGTAAAATACAGGACTTTTAAATACTTTCCAAATATATTACCTGTTATATTATTATTTTACAAGGAGCCGGCATTTGTCACAATGATTTACTTGTTTTTTTGGTGGCGTTGAATGTGATTTGTTGCAGGTGCGAGGAACCACCACTTCTTCATCCTCTTCCTGCTCTCCCTCATGCTGATGTGCGTCTGGATGTTCTACGGTTGTCTCATGTGTGAGTGAGCAAACGTACGATAAAAATAACAATATCACACAGGGTTTTACCTTTGCAGTGGAGACACATGTCTGTGTGTGTGTGTGTGTGTGTTTTCAGACTGGTCCACTCACTGCGTGCTGCATTATGAGGAGAAGGGTCTATGGGGGGTGGTCTCTGCCCTGGTCAGCTGCTCTCCCTGGCTGCTCAGCGTCTTCCTGCTGGCCTTCTACCACACCTGCTGGTCCAGCCTGATCCTGCTGCTGCAGCTCTACCAGGTGACTGGCTGTTTGCATGTGTTGAAAAGCTTCTGGCGTCTCCTAACTAGTGATCCCTGCCTCTAAAAACAGAATAGAATAAAAGTAATCAATCAAAGAATTCCAGATTATTAGACATGAAAATGTGACCTTTGTTTATCATGCAAATCACCAATCTACTGTCATTAGCTGTGGTCCATGTTAAGGACTGTATACTAATAATAATACTTTACTCTGATATCTGTATTACATCATATTCACAATGTCATAACTACTACAGGTGAGGTTTTAGTGAAAAAAAAATCTAGTATACATTTAATACCTGAAAATATTCACTAAAAATCAATAAATAGGATTTTTATCAGGGCGACACAGTGGTGCAGGGGTCGCAGGTTCAAGACCTCCTTGGTCCTGGGTCTGGGACCTTTCTGTGTGGAGTTTGCATGTTCTCCCTGTGTCTGCGTGGGTTTTCACCGGGTACTCCAGCTTCCTCCCTCAGTCCAAACACATGCTGAGGTTAATTGGCGACTTTAAATTGCCTGTAGGTGTGAGTGTGTGAGTGAATGGTGTGTGTGCCCCACGATTGGCTGGAGACCATCTGGGGTGTATCCCTGCCTCTCACTGTAACACGCTGGGATTGGCTCCAGCAGACCATGTGACCTAAAACCTCCCCTGTAGTAGTTAAGATATTGTGATATGATGTACTACAACAGTAGTACTGTGGTCGTTAAGGCAAACAGCAAACACAATGATGAGTGTTTTTCATTAAGTGAAAATAAGGTCATTGTGTGTAATGGCTGCACTGCTGCTGCACCGCTCCACGCTGTTGTTGTCCTGCTATTTGTCCTTGGCCAATCACATCCCTGATGTTCCATCAGGGCCTCGTTTACAGAGTCAACACTGAACGTCTCGCCCTCTTCAGGACGTTGTAATGTGCTTCTTGTGATCATCGGACGAGCGTCGGCTCTTACCTTCTTATAAATAATGTTTCCAGATTGCCTTCCTGGGCCTGACCACAGCAGAGAGGATGAACCTGATGAACCACCAGAGGAAATTTAGACAATCCGTCTCCCTGAGACAAAATCCATACAAGTGAGTCGTTATGTTCCTAAATGTCTACACACACATCACAATCTTATGAAACAAAAAAAAGGTGGCACATTTATTTCAACATATTTTAATGCATCTTTAAAACACCATAAGACACCATGTGTTATTGAACTGAAGATTCCTGGCTCCAAATGAGAAAAACCTCATTTTGAGGAAAGTAAAATTTAATTTAATGTGTAATTTCCATATTTGGATGTGACAGTTTTCCCTTAGGAGAACAGCAGCTTTACAGTCAGACATAATATAACATAGACAACGTGATCAGTGTGTGGTAAAAACACCTTGTCATTACTTTAAATCAGATGATTAATGGCTGTTTTAATCATGGCAGTTTGTGGTTCTGGTCAAGGTCTCGATTCTCTTGTCAAGGACATAGCGTGTAATCATAAATGTCTCAGTGCTGATTTATTAGTGATAACACTGTGGCCAGTTGATGTATTATTCTCTATGGAAACATAATCAGGATTCTTATTGAACATGTGTACGGGGATATCACTGAGAGGTTTAATTTATGCATATCATCAGCACAAATCTGAAAATGATTAGAGATTGTGTTGGGACATGGAAATAAAAATTATTAAAAACATAAAGCTAATTAACAGGAAACAACAGCTAGTTCCCTGTTACTAGTTTAGATTATCCTGATGATCCACTATGTTAAAAACGGTTCACTTTGTTTAGGCCTCGTAAACGTGTTCCTATAATTGTTGAGAATTGGTGAACATCCCTCAGGCATCGAAGTTTAATTTGACTTCTCCTGGGTTTGTAATCGAGGTTGTGAATAAGATAATTGGAATGTGGAAGAGCTCAGTAATTAGTCTCCCAATTAGTTAATTTTTTTGGAAGTGTGTGCTAGAATACGACAGATATGGATTCACTGGGTTCACTAAAAGGACACGCGCTTGAATCATTATCAGATAATTAAAAGTGTTAAATATAGAGAAGGATTTCAGAGTGATGGATATAAAGAGATGTATTTGGAGGGAATTTCAGCAGATGCCGATTTTAAGAGGAATCGTTTAGATTCTTCAGATGTACGCTGAATATTGAGATTAATATTTCTATTATAACGTACCAAATAATTTATTTAATAAATACTTGCAAATAAGAAAATATTCACAAACATTTGTTTGGTAGCAAAACAGTTCAAACAGTTTTGGCCGGATGTTCGGAATGTTGGGAATGCTACCAGAAAACAAGCTGTGCAGTTGCAAGGTATCACCACCAGGTGGCTCCAAATGACGGCTCCTGTTTGCAGGTCCATTCACCAGCAAGTGATCCAGAAACCAGGAGTCTTGATTGAATGTGTCCCAGCCTGAAGCTCCTCTCTCATCTTGTCTCCACAGTTTGGGCATCGTGAAGAACCTGGTGTCCTTCTTCCAGCTGCGTTGCTGTGGCCTCTTCAAGCCGGCCGTCATCGACTGGACGCAGCAGTTCCCGCCGGGCCGCGACCAGCACATGTTCGGACACACCGACCTGGTCTGACCCTCCCAGACTTTTACAAGTGGTTCTGGACCAAAAGCACAGTGTATTTATTTATTTTTTTAAATGTACGGTTCATTGTGAAGAAAGACAACCACGATAGTCTGGAGCACAGGAAGCAACGTGTAGATATCGTTCGGTTCGGTTGCTCGTTGTGCAGACTGCTGCTGCCTTATACTTGACCGATGTACGTGAAGTAAAAGAACATAAGGGTTTTAATTTAGGGAAGGTTGAACCTTTTAAAGGCCTCAATTGTATCTGAAATTTTGAGCTGTTTTTTATGAGCACATCAAGCCTATTTTTTAATCATCTGTTCTGTAAAAAAAGACAAAAGGAAAAAGTATCTTTGTACGTGTAAACAGTTGGTTTTATGACTTTTGTAAGAGCTGCATGTGTTTAATAATGAATGACCACTATTATACTTCAATAAAGCAACGTTGTGTGTGCCTGTCTTTTCATCTGGCTCTGTGTGCATTCAGGGGGTGGACAAAATAACAGAAACGACGCACAACAGTGAAGGACACGTTCAGGATTTAAGGTTAATCCAATATCCGGTTCAATAAGTCTGTTGGTGTTAATGAAGGTTTACGTGTGACTTCACCTCCTTTCATGAAGAGTTTTAACACACTAGATAATATTTTTCAGTGTTTTATATAATGTGCATGAGATGACTTGTATATCATTTTTTGTTCAGTGATAAAATGTCTTTTCTGGTCCTTATTTTTGAAAGAAAAGCACTTTTTTTCAATGAAGATAACTTTAAACTAATCAGAAATATACTCTACACATTGTTAATGTGGTAAATGACTATTTTAGCTGCAAATTTTGGTGCATCAATATCTACATAGATGTATAGAAACTCATTTCCAGCAACTATCACTGCAGTGTTCTAATGGATCAATGTGTTTGATTATTGCATCAGAAGGTTAATGGATGATTAGAAAACCCTTGATGCTAACATGTTAGCACAGCTGGAAACAGTTTAGCTGCTTAGAGAAGATAGAAAACGAAAGCAAAGTTAGTGAAGGTAGAAATTATTCAAATACAAATCATTATTTCTAAACGACTATATTTTATATTTGTTTTACAACTCATGGTGGTAAATAAAAGTGTGACTTTTCATGGAAAACACCAAATGCTGCTGATGATCAGTCCGAGTCCATTACTTAAAAGGTGCAAACCACTGTTCTAGAGTCCTGTTATCTCTAATTTCAGTTTGACAGAAACGGCTGCTTTAGACTAAACTGTTCACATCACATCTGTTAATCATTGTTTCCTTGAGGATTTAAATTAATTATTACAGAATAATTGATAATTGCCTCTTGACAGGAGGTAATAAAACCTTATTGTGGGCTCAGAGGGAACTATTAACAGAAATGTTCGGCCTTTTCTTGGATTTTTACAAAGTTTAGCTGACAATACTAAAAACGTGAATTAAATACATGTATCTTTGACCATATTTAAATACAGTTTCTTCAATCATCAGGACACATCTTGAGATGACAAAATATGTTTATTTGCTGCTTATTTTCTGCTGTAAAATAAGACAATGCACTGTTACATGTATTATAAACATCATCCAAAGTAACAAAGCTGAGTCTCTGTGTGAACAGCTGCAGTGGAACTCAGTAAATGTAAGTTTGAGATTCTGCAGATTTGTTCACTGAGGTTCATCCAACATGGCGGCGTTTCCCAGCCCAAAGCCTTTAGGACCGAAGTTTTTAGCGTAGCATACTGATGAGAAACAGAACAGAACATGAGAGACAATCAGAATTAGTCCTTGCCTTAATTTACTCTCCTTCTGTGTGTGTGTGTGTGTGTGTGTGTGTGTGTGTGTGTGTACCTTTACAGTACAGCTCCCCATCCTTGTCAGTCACGGTGGTCGACTCCAGGCTTTTACCACACAAGGCGCAGCGGAAGCAGGTTTTATGCCAAGGCTACACACACATTTACACACACACATACACAAAATGTGCAAAAAACACTGTAAAATCATGTCAAATAATCATCTCATGAAAATACAAATAAATCCTGTGATTAAAATACAGATTCTAGCTTTAATTTGAGATCATCTTAAATGTATTTTGAGCTTTTTAAGCCTTTTTTATCATGAGGTCGTTTAATTGATCCTCATAAATTGAGCAGGTTTCTCCTCACCTTCCCTGCCCCCATCACCTTCTCTGCTGCGTAGACGGGTTTGGAGCAGCGAGGGCAACGGTCTGAACTTCCAAACTTCTGGGAAAATTTATTGGGATTGGAGTTTGTAGAGGACGCCTGTGGTTTTGACCTGGGAAGAAAAAAAACATTAATAAAAGATGCAGTTGCTGATGTGGTATTTGGTATCATAGTGTTTCTCTCCAAGACAAATAGACCTGCTGATTAAAACCAGTAAAAACACTGAATAAAGACGTTTTAAGTAGAAGAATCAATGTTTCTCTGATGCTGTGGCTACAGCTAATGCTGATATTCAGGTGGACCTTTAAATCAGGTTGAGTTCTGATGAAGAATCTCTGCACATGAGATTGTTGCCATGGAGAAGATGATAAACATGTTTTATAAATGTATAAAAACCTATGTTTCATTGTGCAGTTTCCTCTGTCGGTCTCCTTGCTGCAACAGATTTGGCTTCTCTGCTCATTTTAAAGACGTCTGAGAATATCCAGTGATACCACCCAAGATTCATGTAATATATCTGTGTAGCTGTAAACACATACTCTTGAGGCTGCAGGTCAGCGTTCTGACCCGGAGGATCAGAGCTCAGAGCTCCGGCTCCTTGCCCGTATCCATAACCTTTTGGCCCGTATTTCTTTCCATAACAGGACTTGCAGTAAATCTCCGATTCGTGTGCTGCGACCGTGGTGCTGTCCAGCCCTTTTCTGCAGCTCACTGTGCGGAGGAAACAGAAACATCAGACACTTCGGTAGTTATTGTCTGAGGGTGAGTCATGGCGGAGTTATTTTGGCTAAATAAAGCTCCTGCCTCGCTTCTTTTATCAGTCAACGTTGGCATTACACATCGTCAGATGTGTGTCTATTTGTAGGAAAGACGGATGAGCTTATCACAGAGACCTTTCAGAGCTCCCGGTGGAACAATTAAACGGTCACATGTTCAAACCAACTGGAGTGTGTATGGAGAAGAGGTAACATGTATGAGCTTCTCATGTCCCTGGATTAGACGGCTGCAGCTCGGAGATCTGGTAATGACCTCGACATTTGGCAGAAACACAGCTGAGATTTGGGAAAGAGGAGAAACAGGAAGCAGAGAAAGGTGATTTCTGGAGAGAAGGGACATGAAGATGGGGGAAAGAGAAACTGGAAGAAAGAAACTGTTCGCCCTGTTGTGCAGCTCCTAATCTGTCAGTTCACAGGCAGCTTTTAAAAGCAGCTGAAAGTGCCAACAAGGCAAACTGATAAGAGGCTGAAACAGCTGGAGATGAACAGATTATAAACATGCAGGGGGAGAAAAGCCCCACCGAACGTCAGGGATGGACTCAGGCGGAGGGGGTTGTGATTGGAGGAGGTCCAGGAGAGCAGATAAAACATGATAGTGCTCACTTGGGGTCAAAATCTGCAAGAGAATGTGATAAACCTGCCCTTTAAGGTGCCGTGCATCACAGCCCTTAAACTGTCTGAGAGAAGAACTCATCACTGCTCCTGGAGCTTCGTATCTGAAATATTTGACCTGATCGTGCAGAATTATCTGCTGGACTAGTGAGAAGAAGAAAGAAGCCGTCGTCCTTACTGCACATGAAGCAGGTCTTGTGGAAGCTCCTCCCGTTGCACTGGATCTCCTCTGCATGGTAAACCGTCTTCTCACAGGCCGAACACTTGGCACCTCCTCCCCAGTTTGGCATCTGAAAGAAAAGAGGAATCAGTCAATAGATAATAGTAATAATAGATGATGGAGAATTATTTCTTCTTTTATTTATCTATTCTTATCTTATTATAAAACATATAATACATCTAAATTCAGCTCCACGTCAATAAACTACAACAATATAATAAACTTTAAAATGCACTTTGTATACTTTGCATATATTTTGCTGATAATATTTATTTGGATTTTACTTGAGTATGTTTGACTTTAATTTTTATTTATTTCTATAACAATCTGTTTATTGGATTTTGGTAAAATAGCAGCCATTATAAAGTGTAGATTTATATCCTATTTTCACAAATATAAGCCTGATACAGAGACGTATAGACCCTGTTCAAGGTGTTAACATGGCATAATATTAGAATTATTATTATTGGCCTATTCTAAGTCTTTTGAATGTACCAATTCACTCTTAATTAACTCCCTCATCCTCAGTTTTGATGGTTTAACTAACTTGGCTTCCCCTGCCAATGTGATATTCCAGGAACAGAGGATTTACTGAGACATCAGACAAACAACGACCCTGAATCCCTGCAGACGAATAAAGACTCTCTAGACTGTAATACACCACCCGATATTAATACAAGGGAACGGCTTCTTACCTTGAATCCAACCCTGTGAACTTCTGCCCTAATGTGGCAGCGAACGCTCCTGCCTCTTAAATACCCTCCACCTCAACCATCACCACAGACCACCGGTGACGTGCCAGTGGAACTATCCTCTTAAAATAACTCGTGACAGAGCTGAGCCCTCTGACCCTTCATCACCATTTGTTCTGGACTCACGCAGGAAACTCCAGCCCATCACTGAACTCTGACCAACAGCTGCCTGCAGGGATGACCATTGTAGGATTATTCACATAAGTCGTGGGCACTCGAAGCATGTCGGACTCAAATCTGAACACCGAGCCACAACAAAGACAAGAAAACAGCGTTCCTAGATGGTGAGGCTGTTATTTCTACCTCTGTTCTGGCTATTTTAGGCCTCTTCAGTGATGGGACGTACATTTACTACAACTACTATACTTCATTTTGAGGTACACTAGTATTTTTTTGTGCTGCTACTTTATAATTCACTCCAGTTCATTTTTAGCTTTAGTTCCTTTCAGATGCAGTGGAGATGCATTACATTTGATAGATATTTGTAGGCTGTCATAAACCATGCCTCCAATATGAACACATGAATGTCCCTGCAGAGGAGGTCTGGTGTTATTTCACTAGAAATAAATAAATATGAATGCCGTGCTCTAATCAGTATTCCCTGAAGGGGGCGCGCGAGCTATAAAAGCAGGTAGCCGCTACCTGGGCACGCTCTAGTTCTGAAGCCACGCCCACTGGTCGCCACTTCCTGCAGGTACAGAAACACGTGCTGCGCTGTTTCAGCTCCTGTTCATTATTTCCTCGTCGGCGCTTTTCTCGCCTGAAGCTGTAACTAACTCAGTGTTTATTTGACTGTATGTGGATCCTTTTGTTAACGTCCCATCACGCTCTGCACGTTTTTCCTCAGTTTTCTACAGTTGTAAATTTCCGATTATGTGCAGGATTCACACAGCTTTGCATTTATTTAACTTGCTTGGCTGTAAATCAACTAGTTGCATAATATTTGCTTGTGTGATTTAATTCTAAGGAAACTTCAGCAACTGTTTGTCCCCTTCCCCCCTTTCAGAGGTCTAAGGTGTTGGTGCAGGGGCTTTGTCTGCTGTCCCTGAGTGAATGGACACGTGACTCTCCCTAAAACCCCCATTTACTGTATTTGGCTAATCTCCCTACTTGGTGAACCTCAGTCCTGATCACTTCTATCTTCCTTTTTTATGTTTTATTACTTGTCTTTTTAAACCCATTTCTTGTAATAAAGAACAAGCGTTTCTGTTAAACAGAACCACATGTCAAGCTTCATTTATACAACAAACCTGTATAATAGTAGTAAATTCTTCTATTCTATTCTCAACTCTTATACCTATACCACAGCTATGTTAAATTAAATTAAAACCATTAAATGAGCAACAGAAAATTGTCTAGAATTGTGACATGTCATTGGTCGTGGAAAGATTTTAACAAATGTAAGAATTTGCTGCTTCATTATTCTTGAAAATTGAATTGTCTAATACTGTTGCCTCTAAAATCCTATAAACTAAATGACAGGAATGTGACAGACTGATAATGAAAGTGATTTAGTCCCTCATTGGGTAATATGATGAAGTAGGTCGCTGTAAACTGAAACACGTCACATGATCTTAGAAAAAAATGTTTTAAAATTTATTTAGCATTTTACATTTAGCAGGACATCAGCAATGAAGGTAATTTCCTTATAAATTAAACTTGTCAAAGTCTGATTAGTCTTAAATTCATCACTCATATTCACATATTCTTAACATTTCCATTTTAAAAAGGGGTAACAGCTAACATGTACATATGTGCAAAAGTCATCTCTTGTTTTGACTTGGGTGAATCCTTCTTTGTGGCATTGATGGGATTTTTAGAATCTTGGTAATTTGAAGAATTAAACATTTCAGTGTTCACATCGCTTACATTAACAGATAATAAAATACCAAAAAGAAATATCAAAAACAACTTTGTTTGGTTTGCTCTCTGGAAAAATCACATTCAGCTCTTTTTGAAAACTTTCTACCAGCATCACGATGAGCAGGGACGATAGTGTTCGTTTCAGTTCCACGTGTCCACAGCTGTAGTTCAGGCCATGATAAAAACGGCAGTGAGCCTGCTGTGAAATGTTCAGAGGTAATGAAATACTATAAAATGATAAACACAAAGCACCAAACACCCGTACACACACCCACACACACACAGATGCTTTCAAGGCTTTCAGGAGTCCTCAGTGCTGACGTCCAGCTTCCTCTGAGGGATGTAAACGGTTTTGGCGGCCGAGTGTCCGCCGGTCGTTACCACGGCAGCGAGGGGGGAGAGGGGGACCGGTGTGTGGAAGAAGCTTTGCTGTGGGAGCCCCGCCCCTTTAGGGGTAGTCATCAGAGGCTGGAGACAGGGGACATCAGACATGTTAGCTCCACTGCTCTTTATTTGAAGTTGTGAAATGTTTAAATCTATTTTAGATCAGTTGTCTTACCTGCTGTACACTGATGAGGGTCACCGGCGTGTGCTGCTGGACCGGCCCGGGGGACAGTGGCTTGATGAAGACCATGCCCCCCTGCTGCAGGGCTAGCGGGCTGGGCAGCGTGTTGCTGCGCTCTGGAGTCTGGGCGAAGGCGTTGGCCGGACTGGAACCGGAGATCAGGCCCAGGTTCTGCAGGGTGAAGTTGAGAATGGCCGGGCTGGGGCTGTGGAGGCGGTGGGCCTGCTGGGCCACGTGGGGGGAAGCGGTGGCGGCTGCAGGAGGTCTGGGAGCACGGAGGCTGGTGGGAGTTATCTCCTGCTGGAGAGGAGGTCTGGAGCCTGGAAAAAAAACAGCCACATTTGTTGGAACCTTACTTTTTACCCTTCTTATGAAACATGGATGTTCATTTTATTTGGCTGTAGACCAATGTGCTATTAAAAAATATTCCTGCCATGTTACATTCAGGGCTTTCCATTCTTTCTTTCAAATCTGAGTGCATCTGCTACTTCTTTCTTTTTTGGATTCTGATTTCACCCGTATCAGAAGAGTACCTGAGTAGAATGACCTAAAGTTCTGCAGGTTACATTCAGTTAAATCTGAACCAGAGGGGAAAAATGCCTACTGTGAAGAGAAGTATGTGTTTGAATAGGTTTAAAATATTAGTTGATTAAGAAAATTAACCATTGATGAGTGATTCGTTACCCAAGCGTGCAAACCCTCTCTTGTTCTCACTTCTTAACCCTTGTTTGATCACATCTGATGACATGATTACCTGCGGTTGGTGTTTGGAAGATGTTGTAAGTTGGAGTTGAAGCTTTGTTGCTTTCTCCGCCTGAAGCTTGAATTTCCTTATAGCCGATGAGAGACTGCTGGGAGACTGGGATCAGGTATCCTGCTGGTACCAAAGTCTGCAGAGAAACAAATGACAGACATTTACTCAACATGTCTGACATGTGTGACCTCATCTGGCTGGAATTTGTGCTGTGAAATCTCTAAGGTCAATAGGAAATACAGAGGCCCGTCTCTAATTATGGTGTCATTCAAAAAAACATAAACCTCGGCCTCAATGCGTTTGCATAAATAGCTGCAGTGTGTGTGTGTTCACCTCAGTGTGGAGTTGTCCCGGTGTGAGAGGGATTGCTCTGACTGGCGTTAATCCCGCCTCGCTGTCAGAGTTCACCGTCTTGTCTTCCCTGTCCAGGAAGGTCTCCAGGCTGTGCTCTAGCGTCTGATTGGCTGCAGCGCCGCCGGGAGTGTTGACAAACTCCGGGTCCAGGTGGAGGGCGCGAGGTGAGGGCCGACTGGAGAGGAGACCGCCGCGGCGGGCCTTCAGCCGGGCCTGCAGGATCTCACACAGCTTTGGAGAAGCGTCCTGTGTGAAGAGACACAAATAACACAAGTTTAATTAATTCTGTTTAATTTGTACAGTGGTTTATACACAAATTCACTCCAGTCAGCCTCAATAATAAACCTAAAGTGCAGTTATCACCTTTCTGACATTAAGAGGAACTGAAAATGCTGATTTGTTAAAGTAGATATTAACCAGTGTTGGGCTCATTAGACTGCATAGATTTTCTTAACATGCACAGTGAGTTTAAATGTGTTTTGTACATGAAAACGCTACAGGGCTGCACCAAAGCCATAACTCTAATGCAAGAATGAAAAAATACTCAAGTTCTCTTTATTACCATTGCTCAGACCTACCTAATATATTAATTTTCCTCACCTTGAAGTTGGAGTGCGTCCTCCTGGCTTTGGAGGGGCTACTCTCTGAGGCTGAATCAGGAGACGGCCGTTTCAGCACAAAGGGGCTGAGGTCCGGCGCCCTGGAGGCCGCCTGGCTCTTTGCCGCCGTCTGGGTCGTTGGACTCCGCCCGGTCTTGTCCTCGAAGGTCATGGAGCGCACGGCGAGGCTGGTCGGCTGCGGCCTGGCCAGCGGGTTGGGCCTGACGGAGGAGGAGCGCAGGAACACGGCGTAGTGGCCGCTGCCCTGCTGCTGAGGTAACAGCACGGGGATCAGAGGGGAACACTGTGCGGGGTAGTAGGCGATGCTGCCTGGCGGCTGGCTGAGGTGGAAGGTAGTGTTGGCTCGCGGCTCTGCCGTCGGAGTCTGTAGCGGCGTCTGAGGCGGCTCCATGGCCGTCTCTGGCTCAGCAGGAGCAGGACTTGGCTCTTCACCTCCAGTCCTGGAAAAGAAGCAAATTAATTAGACTCGTTTAATCAAACAATTATAATCTCATTTAAGCCATCAGAGATATACACAAAGGATTCGATAGCTAAATAACTCCTTAATGTACTTCATTAGCACATTAATAGATCTAACATCACACATTCAGGAATAAAAGGCTACAGTATTTCTTCCCTTTAAACACAGCAACCCAACACACACACACACACACACACACACACACACACACACACACTAAACATCAGTTACATGATGTTTGCTGCTTCCTCTTCCACCCGACTACATTTCCAGTCAGTATGCTTAATGAGGCATTAAGGCCGGAAACATTAACTAACTGAACACACATCATCTTAATTATCTCTGACAATGTTATATACAACATAGAACAATAATTGTTCATCTTGAAAAGATATGCTTGCATTTATCACAAATGTATTCCCCACTTCTTTACTGGCAGAGCAGACTGTCTCTTAATGACTATTAGAGAATCAGCAGCTCCCCTCACAGGCCACACAGAAGCATATATTTAGGATTTTGCCCAAACCTGGTGCAAAAAACTCTAAATGGAACCGTACTCACGTTGACACCTGGTCCAGTTTGATCTTACAAATAGCAGCAAGTTGGGCCATTTTGTTTGGGAAGTCACTGTTTAACGAGTCACCTGAAGGCAAAAAGAGGAAACGGATTAGACAGAAGTGTCACAGACCGTTTACAAAGACACAGCACTGCAGTGACCTTGTTTGCTCACCGGGGAAACTCTTGACAGGACTGCCGGGCGCGGAATTGATCTTGCGGCGGTCGTCCTGAATGCTCTTGGCCAGCTTTATGAGGGAGGGGTGTCGGGTGAAGCTGTGTTTGGTCCTGGGGGATGAAAAGAGGTTTTTGGCACAGTTGTCTCCACGCAGCTCCAGGACACCGGTCCTCTTGGGTGGACACTGGGATGTGGAGCTCTCAGAGTCTGAAACAAAGAGTTGTAAAGTTTAGTTTTAATATAAATGGAAAAATCTCTAAAGAGAAACTATATATATATATATATATATATGTGTATATATATATGTGTATATATATATATATATATGTGTATATATATATATGTGTATATATATATGTGTATATATATATATATATGTGTATATATATATATATGTGTATATATATATATGGAAAAAGAAGTCTGATACCTTGTGGGAATTCTTGTGGGCCGACCCATTTAAATGCTGGTTTCCTTCCTCTCTCTTCGTTCACGTGGACTTTCTCGATCAGTTTGAGGCTCCGCAGCACGTTGGCAATGTCATACAGCCGTCGCACTTTGGCTATGAAACACACAGAGAGACAGGTCATCTACTGCCAATCAGGGACAGGGAGCATTCAAACACGTGCAGAGTAGACTTGACAGTAAAGTTGAATTCAGTGTAGGGCTGGGTGATTGTGAATATTTGCATCATGAACAATAATCAGTACTTCAGACCCAGAACTGCTCGTACTGCTGAGAAACACGTGTCCACACTCACTCTTGAACTTGTTCTTGTCTTGTTCTGCGCCCTGATCCTCCCCGATCAGGATTTTGGCGGCTACGTCCAGACTGACCACGCGTGGGTTAGACACGAGGAAGAGCATGACAAACTTCTGGCTCATCACCCGCAGAGATTTGTCCTTCCGACTGTTGACGGAGGCTGGAGAGGACAAAACTGGGTCAAAAAGCAGATTGTGATACCACAAAAGCACAAGGCAGGATCACGGAGTTTCCCTTAAGGGTTTCGTTTTATGAAAGCGTGTGACATAAGTGGAAATGCAAGAACAATCAAATCATGTTGCAGCACACAGCAATTTTCTAGTTTAAGTTATAACAGAAAACTGCAAGCAACTCACTCACCTGCTTTGAATTCAACCCCTGGAAGCTCCACGAAGAAGAGCTCCTTCTGTCCCTGCTCCCCGTTCTCCAAGTCCACCACCACCTCCTCGTTCTCCTTCTCCTCCCCGTCAAAGTCAAACTCCTTGTCCAGGAGCCGGTGCCTGATCTGCTGCATCTGCTGGCCGTACCGGTGCTCCTCGCCCACCTGCTTCAGAATGGCCAGGGTCTGGGCCAGTTTGGTCCGGCCGTGCCACGCGTAGCGGTTCTTTGCTGAGCGGCTCACCATGTGCAGGCTCTCCAGCACGTTCATGATGTCGTAGATGCGCCGGCGCTCCACATCTGTGTGGACAGAAATATTGAGATGAATAAAGCAGTAAAAAATGGTCTAATCCAGGAAACATAATAAGAAAACTGGAGTCCAGTGTCAATGCGATTAGTTTTCCCTTGTTGCTTTGGTAACGTCAATCAGGCAGCATTGTATGAATAGAGCAATAACCCAACAGACAGATTCATGATTAATGAAAGCAACCGTTAGCTGCCGCCCTGATATCTTAAGTAAAAAAGACAACAAAGAGTTGATATAGCAGACATACTGAGGTCAGTGGCCACATCATCCAGGCAGATGTCGTTGTTGAGGGCGGGGTCCGGGTGATCTGGATAGCGGGCGAGAAATTTATGACAGAGTAAACCCAGACTCTTCTCTTTTCTGCTGATCATTTTCTCTGACTCTTCTCCATTTTCAGTATCCTGTAGGAAGAGAACAGAACAGATAAGACGCATATTCCTGTCTTGATTCATCAGGAAGTACATGTCAGACGTTTTTTTAAACATACCTGTATGGAGTCTGGACCTTCCTGTCCATCTGGGTCCATGCACAGCTCCTTCTCTCTGTTCCTGATGTCAGGACTAGCAGCACTGATGAGCATTTTAAGGTTGGAGGTCGGCGTCCAGGGGTCAACGGACCCTACTTCCCTTCCCTTTTTAGGTGTAGTGAGGGGACCCATGTTTGGCTGGCTCTCTGCTGATTCTCCACACGACAAGCCGGTTACTTCCTTTGGAGTATTTAATGGAACCTGGGGTAGCTACAAAGCCATCATCCTAGTCCGCAAGAGAAGAAAGCAAAAGATAAAGATCCATTCTCACAGGAGCAATCGGGCTTTATCACAAAGAAACAAGTGAATGCTTCATATTGAATGATTCCTCACTGAGGAGTTTCTGGGTGAGATTTTGAGATTCACTGACATTTTCCACCTTTGCATAAAAATATAATGAGCATTATATTAGCTAATGTTAGATAATTACTGCAGCTCAAGAAAAATAGTGTTATGAGTTAAGGAAAACAACAGGAATAAACCTATACTAATCTTAAAATGGTTAATACTTTATTCTATTAAACACATTAAACTACCATTCTTTCTCCTATTCTATTATGTGAGTTTTAAACAGCATTATCTAACGTTTTTCACTATTTACCTACATAGTTGTAGAATATCGACCAGCAGTTATAATCTTACCCGAGAAAAGTTGATCTATGGAGAATCTTACTGCATTATATTTATCTTTTAAATTGTCACCTGGTGCCTGAATTTAGTGTTTACCTTTAAATAAAAACATTCTTCCTAAAATGGTAGATGCTAAAATACCAGAATGCAACTGTTCACCTTTGACCGTTAATTATTAATTTAATCTTTACCACAATATAATGTTAAAATCACAGCAAACTGGTTTTCGGAGGGATCTTCTTACCCGCTTTTTGTCCGAAAATTAACTTTTTAACAGCAATAAAAACCGTAGTAATCGGATTACTCTCCGCGTGTTCTTCCCGGATTCATTTTTTAATCAATAAATCAGTTAAAATCTAATCAAAACACCAGCGGGAGGATATTGGCGGTAACTGACGTGGGTTCCGTCGAATCGCCGGGGTCCAACGGACGCGGTTGTCCCGCCCTTTTTCCCAGCGAAGCAGCCAATCGGAGCGCGGCACTAGGCTACGTACCGGAAGTGAAGCGAGTGTCCCGCGCAGGTAAATATTTTTTGAAATCCTTGGCGCGGGACATGTTTGCAGCGTAGCGGCGGCTCGCTTTTAAACTGGGAAACGTTTTATCGCAAAGTTCCCGGTGTTATAACTTATAACACGAGAACAACATAAGCTTATGTTAAATATATTAGTTTATTAACAACAACGTAATAACGTCGCGTTTATAGACGCAGCTATGAGCGCCTCCGCCGTTTTAGGAGGTTCGATGGTAATTTATACAAATGAATCCAGAAACGGCCCAAACATTATAACGTCTTTGCTTCATATAAACGATTAAGTCTTTTGTTAATAAGTAATTGAAGACCGAGAGTGAAACAGCCAGCGGCGACTCCGCGGCGCCGAAACCAAAGCTTTGATCAAACAAAACATTTCATTTTAAAATCTACAAACGCTGGAAAAATAAAATACAATGAGTTCAGACTCACCCAAAATCCGCCAAACAAGCTTCATTCAGAGCAAACTTCCCATTTTCGCGGTCATGTGTAGTGGATCAAGCAGATATCTCCCAAATAAATCAGTCTGATGCTATAAAAATGCGTGTTTTACGTACAGGACCACGCGTTTCCACCATATAAGCGGTGGGGTAAATATATATTTTAAATGAAACCGTATAAAACTACTTTTTTTATCTTAGTGGAAGGCGGCTGCGGCCTCTTGGTCAACTTTAGTAAGATTACTACAGTTGTGAAAAGTTTGTCCTCAGTGACCAGCCGCCTCTGGTCCGCCCAGTCTGAGCATGCGCATTACGCAATAACCCGCTCCGCACTTCCTGTCTGTGGGGGGGAGATGGGCGGGGCCAATTACTGTACAGGCATGTACCCTTTACACATTTATAAAGGCCTAAAAAACACTTGTTTTTTATGTTTTAGTGACCTGCTGTGCATCATTTCTCTTGCCCTTTGCTCCCACATGTTGGATCCTGCTTATCACGGTCCTAACTTATCACTGCACTGTACTCCTGTAGTGGGTTTACATTATTCTTCATTCTCTGGTAGCTCAGGAAGCTGTTGAGTTATATTCCAAAGTCACAAGTTGTTGTCTGCTTGTCTTTTCCATTTGTCTGTTGTGTGTATATATAATAAAGAATTATGGAAAAAAGAAAAGGGAGAGTATCCCTGATTATCCCTGTCCCTATATTTTTTCTAAAATATAATAATCAGAATTTTCAAATTCCCCTAGAACTTTTGCAACCAAAAAGAAAATGCAGCAATGCCTTTGAATTGAAAATAGATCTCAAATATTAAGCTTATATGAACCTTCATGAGTATATAAATTATTATAATATAATATTATAATAAATATTATAAAAGAGACCTAAAACGATGATGATACAATAATAAAATAATAACATTGTTGTATTTCTCCATTTCTGATAATAAAGCAATTAGACCTGATCAGGTTACATTTGCCTTATCTCACACTCTTTATGCAGGATGTAGTTTAGGTCAGCAGTGATGTTTTTGACCTTGCTTCAACACTGTTTGCTCAAACATCTCTTACAGAAAGGATGGGGGCAGCCGACTGATTATATTTCCTGCCCTTTTAATCAAATTTTGAATTGGAAATCTACATTTGACAGATTATTAGGCCACGCTGTAGAGCAGAATGATATTCTATGGTTGCTCTAAAACAATGAGATCCTGTGTTTCAACTTCATGGAACCTAAGCCTAGGCAGAAAATGCAGATGTTGATTTATTCTTGTACAAGCATAATGTATGCATGTAAGCATGCTGTCTACTTGTGAGAAATCTGGTTAAGCAGGGATTCAGCTCTGTGCTTTAACAGAATGTGAGGGAGTTTAGTAATAAATGCAGAGGTGAAATCCATAAAGATTACTCTCGCATAAGCTGTGGGAATTTCAAGGTGTTTCAGAATTAGTTGTGTTTAAAGTGTCATCAGTAGAGAGGAGAGGAGAGATGTTGCACTTCACCTTTTAGACTCCCTACCATGATGCATTTAAGTGCCTTCATCAGAGTAAAAGTTACCGCTACAGGCCTGAAGTAATAGTGTGTATCAACTGACAGCTGGAACAAGGGGCTCCAGGCTGGTGTTAATTCACCAGCAAAGGTTTGTAAAAGAAAAACTAAAATACCATCGGTCCTTCAGGCTTTCCTGGTGTGTAGCTTTAAAAAACTGTCACATGATGATAATATTTTCCTGCATCACCATCAATCGATCCTCAAACTGTTTATAGAAAGTCATTGAGTATTGCGAGGTGTATTTTTCTAAATAAATTGGTGTATAATCAATTATTTACTGAGAAAACCTATGTACGGAGTATTATTCCAGCAGCACTGGCTGGTTTCAAGTCTGTAGGGAGTAAAGATGAAGCTGAGTGTTCTCAGTGAAGGAAGAAGCAACGTAAAGATAATTTATTACAAGTAAAAGCATGAAAAATCCTACTTTAGTACAATTATTAGCAGCAGGATGTAGTTAAATTATTGCAGTTAAAGTAAATAAGTAGCATGAGTTGATGTAGTTAAAGTATTGTTTTTATATTAATACTCAAGTAAAGTACCTCAAAATTGCAGCTACTTAAACACAGTACTCGAGTAAATGTACTTTATTGTTCTGTGCGCCGTGGGCAGATAGCAGTTCTCCTTCCTGACGTGTCTCGGTCTCGACGCTAGGTGGCGGTAGAGGCCTCCTTACCGGGGGTCGCCATGGAAACCGACAGGCGCCTTCAAGGATGTTGGGGAGAAGAGCGGAGCTTCAAGCAGCCAGTGACGTAATCTCAGGGATGTGAGTGGGAGCAAGTGGGACCCTGATGCTGCCTTCACTTACCTCCCGTAAATTAGACCATCCACTCCAGAGGCTACACTACATTAGTAGTCGTTTCTTTATTTTATAACCTTGTTATTGACTGTTTTCCTTTTACTACTGTATTGCATATGCTTGAGTTCCTATGTAATGGAAATGAAGCCATTTACCATAATGTTAAGTGTCTGAATGTAACTTTTACTTTTAATAAAATATTTGCATAATGAAAAAGTTTATTCTCCAGCATTCTCTCAATATAACAAATATTAATATTCTTTTATTGTTTTTTTATGACATAGAAACAGAATTGACAGGCGTATTAACCCTAACATAAATACTCTTACAATCCTACTTTTACTGAAAATAGAACTTTTCTCGCATAACTTTTACTTATATTTATATATTTCTGTATTGTTACTTTTACTAAAGGGGCTGTAACAGAATAAAATAAAACCATTTTTTTCCTATAAATTCGATGAGACTCAGACCACTGAACATGGTCTGTTTTAAATGGTGTATATTTTTTTTAAGCTGGATATCCGCAGTACTTTTTCAGGACTTTGAAACCACACGTGGTGGTATACATTTTGAAGGTAACCCTCCCACAATTGCTAGAAACCTCCTATTCCCAAACCTTCCCAGGGCGTCCTTGGTTTCCGACGGCCCTTGAACGCCTCAGCTGGCTGCTCCGCTCGCAGCCAGAGGAACAGTCGGACAGCAGAACGCACGAGGCAGGACCATCTCCACCGGGAATGAAAACAGACACAAGTGCGGCGGTAAGCATCATTTTACGCACAGATGCGGGTCTCGGACGCGCTCTGACGCAGCGCACGTGTTGTCTTTTTTATCTTTTGCTTATTTGCGAGCAGTTTTGCAGAAAGCTCAGCTTTAGTCTTTGAGCAGCCAGTGAAGGTCTCAGATTCTCCTGCAGGGATGCTGCTGCAGTGTAGCTCAAACCTCCGACAAGCAGTTTGTTCCGGATTGTAACTTCCTGAGTTCATGTTTGCTTTTTGTCGTTTATATCGTTTAGATCACGCAGAACAACAAGTGAGCAGCATGGAAGCGACTTCATGAGCTGCACAAAGTTCTGTAGCGTTTAAAAGTGTTTTCATGGTGGAAACACCTGCAGCAATTACATGCATTAGACGTTTTTTCAACAGTTAATACAGTAGTGGAACATTCCTACATTTAAATGGACGTTTAAAGTATGTTTCCCTATATATTCAAATGTGTTAATTATCATAAATAATACAGTTTTCCCTAAATGCTTAATTTTAACTGTGTTTTCTTTCTTAATCCAAGTTCACACTCAGGATACAACGCTTTAACCTTTTGAGCTGTGAGACGCCACCTTTTTTTTTTTTAACATTGCTGGATGCTACCAGGGAAAACTCCATTTTGCATCGAATCCAACTCCAAGAGAGGATCTGGGGAGGATCATGACAATCACATCCTGTAAGATCACATCTCCACTGCAGCCATGATGTTTTTTGGACGCAGAACCACCCTGGTTATCTCTGGTTCCCGCTGTCCGCCCTGATGCTGGCTGGAGGCCAGCCTTCTGGGACCAAGACCTGCGAAGACCATCAATATGACTGAGACGAGGCGTATGGCCGAGGTCGGATCCTCCCAGAGATCTGGTGTCATGAAGCACAGTTGATGGACAGAGGTTTTTTTTTGGATAGACCTTCATGCACCACGAGCGGGAACCAAGCAGGAAGGGGGACTGAAATACTCTGAGCAGGTATTCCCCTTCGTTCCCTAAAAGGCGGGTTGACGGCTGGATATTGAGCTGCGGGGGACTCACTCACATGTGGGAAGATGGAGACAGGAGCAGAGGCCAGTCCGCAACAGCAGCCGAGGAGGAAACCTGTGCTGCACGGCCTGGAGGACCAGAAACGGGTGAGTACATGTCAGATCCTCTTATCTACTTTGGTACTTGCATCCGTCTGCTCTGTGCTGTGTGATGGCTGAGAGCAGTGGTTCCCAACCTAGGGGTCAGGGCCTCCATGAGCGGTCGCAGGACTATTCAGAAAGGGTCGGATACAGAACATTTGGTTTGGGATTTCATGCTTTATTCATTGTAAATGTCTGAATTTTACTGCCTTAAGCCTCTAAAACAGGGGTGGGCAATCCTGGTCCTGGAGGGCCGGTGTGGGTGCAGGATTTTGTTCCAACCAAGAAGTTACACACCTGATTCTACTAATGAAGGCCTTGGCAATGGCTCTAGAGGCCTTCATTAGTAGAATCAGGTGTGTAACTTCTTGGTTGGAACAAAATCCTGCACCCACACCGGCCCTCCAGGACCAGGATTGCCCACCCCTGCTCTAAAAGTAAGAAAATCCACTTTCTAGAGCTTCATTGATAAATCACTAAGCAAAAGTGACATATAAGCTTGTTTCAGCTTCTCAGATGTGATGATTTACTGATTTTCTTCATGGAACATGGTGATAAAGTGAATATCGTTGGGTTTTGGACTCTTAGTCTCTTAGCAAAATGATTAATTGATGAATCAATATTCAATAACTTTACTGGTAGACAACATGTGAGGGGCCCCAGGTAGACGTTGCTCTATTTTAAGACTATACTAACCCAACAGGTTGGAAGCTCTGGGTTACATTACAGTAAGTGAGTTCTCTGCAAGTCAAACCAAACAGTTGCTGCAAAGGTGTAAAAAGTGCATCCACTCAGCTACTGTACTGAATGTGCTGAGCCGCTGTCTTGGGCCATCTGCTGACCTCAAAGTGTCATTTAGATCCTCGTAACAAGAAAAGTTCCCATTGCAGCAGTAAAAATACCTCGACTTTCTACACGTAGGAGATTTCAGTATTTGTTACCGTTGCATTGTGACCTAGTGTGACCTTCATCAGGGAACCCAGTTATTTACTGAAAGCCACAGAGGCGTCTGTGAAGTCTTCTGCTGCTGCTTTGTGGTTGAGTAGAATTATTTGAGCTATCCGCTCCTAAGATTGATGGAGTGCTTGATACAGTGACTTATTCCCCCCCTCCTTCTCTTTTTTTAGCTTAGCTCTGCATTTTTTCCCCCCTACATGACACAGATGTATTGCTGCGGTTATTGTATGAAGACCTCATAGTTCTAGCTTCCTGATTTTTGTGGTTTGACTTCAGACGAAGGATTACATGGTTGTACGATTGACAGCGCCTGGTTGTATGAAGCCTCCCAGCACTCTATCAGAAACCTTAATGAATGACAGCTCCTTCTTACTCCTGGAAAAGCTGACATCTGAGAGACACGGCACTGCAGCTGTGATGAATCGGGACAGAGGCGGACCCTGAACAGATGTCTGTTGATTCAGAGCACATTAGTCTTCATTTTTAACGTGGAGGCAGACCCGATTGTCTGCTGGAAAAGCTGATTTAACTTCCTGACAGCTTTCTTTTTTCTACAATCAGCTAATGTATTTACAGCTGACGGAACAGGAGGGATCCCTGAAGTCGTCTAGGTGGGTGACCTCATCTGGATATCAAGCGTCCAGAGCAGCTGTAGACTGGACAGCTGCTGAGGCTTACAAGGTCACAGCGTGCGTTTTCTGCAGCACGGTCACTGCTATATCTGGTTCTCTTTCATACAGCGCAGGGATTTGTCTGGTCTGTTGTACTCCCCTCTGCTCTAGGTGTGCCAAGGACCAGATTCCCCCCCCAAAAAAAAGTCTATTCCCTTTCCCCCCTTCCTTTCTCGTGCTCCCCGGTCCTCCCTATGTAAATTATTGATTTGATCAGGTGTGTTAAATTAGTCACATGGGATTATGTAGAACATGAATATTAATTGATGCAACCAAAAGTCCCAGCTGCTGTTTTTCCAATTTTCCAGACTGCCGAGCCTCTCTCTGGATGCTAAGTGACACACCGAGCAGCACGGAGGACTTAAGCACCTCAGTCTACTCTTCTATAAAGCTCAATGTGTATGAAATCCCACCTAAAACTATGATTTTTTTTTTCTCGCGTTCTTGTTGCTACGGTAACCAGCATACCATTCATAAAGAGAGTTTTTTTCATCCTTTGCATGCTCAACGAGTTATCGGCAGCGACACATCTAGATTTCATTAGACGCCTCAGACGCAGCGGTGGCGGCGGCATCATCAGTCGGAGACCAGACGAGGCCAGACGCTCGGCACTCTCCAGGGAGGAGAGGTTGTTCTAGACTGAGCCAATACTCACCTTTCCTCTTAATGCACATCGGCCGACTTAAGTAAATTGAAAGCACCGAGGTAGTAATGTGGACACAGACTCTCATTGGAGAATTACCTGCAGCAAGATTCAATGACCCCCCCCATCCCACCCCTCCCAACAATTACCTAGGCTGTGTGAGTTCAAGATCCTATATGTGATATACCCGGCAGGAGGTAATTGGATTTTGTTCTCTTTGTAGATTTACTCCCTCACATGTCCCCTGCTCCATATATTAATGTTCACTGAGTGGCAATCATGGGCCTACATGGGGAAAGCAGGGAGCGATGGAGGAGAATCATACATCTATTGTGTTGCAGTGAATCCAGGCTCAGTGTGTGATGGAGCAGAACTGCAGACTTTGCTAATATCAGAAACCGCCCTATTTGTAGTCAATTGGTATTCATTCAACTAGCGTTCTATGAGATTGGATCTTTATAGTGTTCGGAATTGTCTGCAGAAAGGAGAGGCTTAAGGCTGTATCGTATGTCTTTGTATCCCGGCCTTTCCATCGCTGGCCTACGCTGTAGCATTGATCTGTGAACGTTTGACACAGGCTGTTTTTTTTTATTGTCAGTTGTTAGCAGCAAAGATTAGAATCACACGGTTCTCTCTGGATTGAGAATGTCCTACATGGTAATGTTATTCTTGGAAAGTAGAACATATTAACCTCTTAATGTAATAGCGGATGTATTTCCTCTGAAGCACCAGAGTCGAGTTGTCTGAACAAAAGTTCTTCGGATTGAGAGAAATAGATTTTTTGGAAACCAGGTCATTACTAAAGAGGTAGTATTTTCTATGTCTGTCTGTTTAACTTTGAAGAGGATTACAGAAAAAGTACTGTTAAGTTGTTTTTGTGGTCGTGTAGAATTAGCCAAGGTCCAAACCATTTAATTTAGCTGCAGATCCACTTAGGAAATGTGCACAATGATCGTTTTAGTGGCTCCTACTTCATATTATCAGACTGTATCAAATTAGGAAATTCTAGTAATGTGACAGCTTTAGTGGTGATTCAGCTAGAATGATCCTAATAGTCCTGGAGATATAACCACATATTGGTTGTGCTCCACATTTGACTGTCGGCCTTGGTAAAGTTACGCCCTTCTAGTTGCTTTTGGAGGCTAATATTGGGGTAATAATATGGGGTAACAATGTTAAAGAAACCTTTTCTCACGCTCGATTTATTGGAATGCCATCAAAGAAACTGAGCTGTAAGTGATCTTTGATTTAACAGCATACTGGACAGTTGGCATATCCCTGCCTCATTCAGCCTCATTCTTGAGTGAGTGCTAATGACACACCGTTATCGAGCTGCTATTTAATTCATGCGCTGGGCTCACATGGATACAGTACTGATTTACACGCTGGTGTTAAACACCAGGCTAAAGTGCACACACTGTTGACACAGGTCAGAGGAATGCATTTCTTTTGTCCTGCTTTAAAGCTAACAACAGAAACCAGGCAATCAGGAGGCAGCTAAATGAAAAACTGTACCAGTATTCAGCAGGAAAACTATGTAAAAATACAATAAAGACCGAGTTTGATTCTCGACCTCTCCCACTAATGCCTGGTGCAGATGACGAAGGGCATTCAGAAGGTGACAGAGGAAATTCTGTAATGGAATCCATTATTGATTCAGCTCATTGAGGATGAAAAGGAAGTTGACACTAATTGCTCAATCAGAAGCATTGGAAATTATGTATTTATTGTCACTAGTGGTTTCTGACTGCTCATTAAGAGGCGTTTGATACGGTTGGGTGGGGTTCTGTAGGATAATGAGGTGTTTACGGTGGACGTGCTGCTGCAGTCATTCTTCAACAGCTTCATAATTAGCTGAGAGACACAGTCGAGTGGGGAACCTGCACGGCTTTGTTTATTTCATTCACAGGACGGACTTAATCCTCAACCTTACAGTTCATAGTCGTAGCTGTAGATCTGCTTCTGACGGCCTCAGCCACTTCCTGTGTAGGAAGGAGACATGATTATGGGATGCTGGCTTGTCAATACAGGAAGTTTCACTTTAATTGTTTATTCAAGTAGTAGGTACAAACAGAAAAGACACAAAAATACCATTAAGGTCAGCAAGTACAGCCACTTAGTGATGAAATGTTGCACGTTTGCCTGTGTGAGATAGAAATGGGAGCTGCCCTGCTCTGTTGCCGTGGGAATGGCAGGAAATGACGAGAATTACGTGACAGAAGTCACTCTAAAAAGCCTTCTAGCTCGTTAGCGTACCTTCCTGTATTGATTTACTGATTATATTTTGAATTGCCACATAGGAAGCCCACATCCTCCCAGTCATTTTTGATTCCTATCTGTGGTGCTCCAAGCTCCAAATCCAAGAAAAAATGGGATAATCATGAGGTGAATTATTTCATGTCTAGTTTAAAGTACTTAAAGTGAACGGTAAGATGCACAACAGCAACACGTCCGTCCATCCGTGGATACTTCCTGCTGTGATTGCATGGCGTTCCCAGGCCAGATTGAAGCTGTAACCCCTCCATATGTTGGGGATACGCCCCGAGGGACCTTCCTGTGGTGTGGACCTGGAATACCTCCACAGGGAGGCATCGAGGAGGCTCCTGATCAGATTCTGAAACCACTTCAAAGTTGTAGCATCTCTAATCCTTCTGTCCTTAACCAGTCTGCTCCATGTTCCTGAGGTACAGTGATGTGATGTTTGTTAAATGTTTCTCCAAACCCTCCAATGTGGCTAAATTACAACAATTCTGCAAAGATAAATAGGTTAAAATTCCTCCACAGTGCTATAAGAGGCTCATTACAATCACTTTTTCACATAGAGCCACATTAGTTTCATGATCTGAAACATTTAAGTGTGATAAGCATGCAAGAAAAAAGGACCTCAGGAAGCGGGCCAACACTTTTCACACCACTGTACATGGAAACATCTCTATTTGCTGTTAGTGGGATCAGTAGTTCCATTGTTTCTGCTCCTGTCTCCTGGGTTTCTGTACCTCCTCTGGTTCATGGAAACAGATCTGTTAGGGAAGGTGGTAACGCAGTTGCTTTAATAATGCGGTGATTATGGATTTATTGGTATGTTTGACGTCCAACAGCTCTGAGGCATCATGTTTACTCTGTCAATAATCCATCCCTCTGGTGACCTGTCTGTTGTTTGAACAAAACAAAATAAACTCAACCGAACTAATTGTGGAAAAACTGAGCGGACCATTTCGATTGTTAGTTGTATCATATTATGACTGTTCTCGTAAAGAAGATCAAAGCAACAGGAAAGGAGCGTTAATTTACTGTGTTGGCTGCAGCGTTCTCTCAGCAGTGGACATCAGGCCAGGCACATGGCCGAGGTCATGGTGGCAGGGCCCTCCCTCAGCTGCCAACCTGTTCATTAGTACTGCAACATCTGTGCAAACCATCACTGAGATCGCTGCAGTCACTGCCCTCTTACCTTATACTGAAGCTCACAGACCTGCCACACGTCTGTCTGCAGTAAACCCTGCTCCTCTTTTATGATGATCGCGTGTTTGCCGGCACATTAGGACATTTAAATAACGAGCGGTTTCTTCGCTGTCAGCAAGAATTAGCGCTGGATTCCAACCCCAAGTCAAGACATCCATTAGACTTGGCGATCGCTCCTCGGAACCATCTCTCCACTGTTACTTTGGCCCGTTGCCGAGATATGGAGAGTGATTAGCACGGTGACGATTTGTCATTGACAAGGTTTGATTGATTGCGTGTGCCAGCAGCACAGCACTGCTGCTATCTGAAACTAATTGAATGTAATATCAGAGAGATAGGACGGTGTGATGACAAACGAGCAGCCTTGTGAGGTTATTTAGAACCCGTTTTAGACATTATGCCCCCTTTTAACTTTCCAGCCGACCTCAGACCAGGTTGTCAAAGTGGAAACAATCCTCAGCGATCATAGACGCTGGGTAGAAGCTGAAGCACACCTCCCGTGTTTTTTTTTTTTTTTTTTAGCTAAAACAGAATCTTTATCAAGAACAGCAATGTGATGTTTGGGTGGAATCTTAATTGCCCCACTGCGGTAATGCCAGTAAAGATGAGGTCTCTTTTAGGCACCGGCTAAGCTTTTCTTGCAAACCAGGCAGCTGCAGAAGAGAGACAGGGGATTTATTTTGGTGAGGGACTGTGTTTGTCCAGTCATGCAGCACTGACGAGCGCTGGGGCTCAGGGGTTTGGACTGGGGAGGGGGGGGGGGGAGGTCAGAGGGTGGAGGTGGGACCAGGCACGGATCTCTGAGGCTGGGGGCGGGGAGGATACTGCAACTCGGGATGCTGCTTGGCCCTCCGGAGCCATCTGGCCGTCACCCTCTCGCAGCACCCGGAGGGAGGATAAAGGACAGGTGGCAGGGGCCGGTGGGATGGCTTGGTCCTCGGCTGTCGGGCAACACGATTGGCTAACGAGGCGGCCCCCCCCCCCCCTCAAACCACTGACCCCTCGCATACCGAACGCCTGCTCAGCTTCGTGTCAGGAAAGACATCCTGAATGACCCCAGAGAGAAATTTGTTGCCCTCGACTTCAATTTTAACAGTCACTGTGGTTTATTACACAGTTTAATAATGAAAGACATTTTTATGTTGGTTCGGACCTCCTACTCCTTTTTCCTAAAGCAAAATCATCCTTCTCTGAGAACAGCAGTTGCACTGAAGCATGCATATATGTATATATAACAATTTAATGACATAAAAAAGTAAAATACTGATTGAAATTCAAGTGTGAACATAAAAGCTGCATATTTCTCATCTTGTTTTTATTTATTTTCCCTCTGGAGTTTTTATATATATATTTTCCCCTAAGCCTCCATTAATTTATAATAACCTGCCGGGGAAAAAAAATATCTTTTAAAGCTTGGTGATAAAACCTTTATTCTTTTTTTCAGTATTGATCTGCATGGATCAGTAAATGCAGATTTTTCTCGACAGCTCAAGTCTCCGTGACCAGAGAAACGGTGTCGTCGGTAACACACCCAGCAGGGAGTGTGATGGTCCGGCTGTCCTGACTCACACAACATTGTAATCCCTGTCTGGGGGTCAGTGGGCAGATCTGGTTCAGTCTGGTTCAGGGGAGGCGCTCGGGTGATGAACAGGTGCTTCAGCTCGCTCCTGTGGCGACGGGATTTCCTCCGTGCTATCGTATCATATGCATATACAAACACAAAAAAACGCACACGACAGTTTTTTTTGTTCAACTGTTAATCATTTCAGCTGGTGCTTGTAGATGAAGGGCTCTTCTCTCTTTGGTTTCATTTCAGTGAATAATGAGGTTATAATTAAAGATGAGAACCAGTATTTGTCATATCAGGGGAAAGCACATTTTAAAGCGATCTAACCCTTTGTTAGACATGAGGCAACCACTTAAACTTTGATGAGTTCCAGTGGATTTATTATTGGGTGCATTTCTTTTTTTTTCATTTCAAGCTCATAAAAAAATATAGAGTCCACGTGTAACACCTGTACCTGTGTATGTGACTAGAATAGATTGAAGCAGAATACACACGGTGTGTTTTAGAGTAAAATCTGCATGTTTCTGTTGTTTGTTGCTGCTGATGTGTGAACGCATGCAGCAGCACAGCGGCACCAGAACAGCATGTGATGCTGTGTCCAGTTTGGCCGTTGTCCTACAAGGACAGAGACTCTCTTCTGTCTCGTGTCAGTAGAAGGATTGAGCAGTGTGTGTGTTTTTTAGGAGCAGTTGTCCTGGCGGCTTCTCATTATGTTTCCTGCAGCTTCTGCCCTGTAATCTTCATTCTGGAAAACGCCATCAGAATTCAATTTTACACACCAGGAATTTCCAAATGATAAGGAGGGATGAGGGGTGAAAAATGTACTGTTTTTCATCCACAGCATTAAGTGTGAAGCTGGAGTTTCTGCACGTTCTTCCTGCCAATCTGACACACACACAACCTCATCTCACCTGCATGTTTAGCCCATAGAGTAAATCCACTGTGCTTGGAGAGGAATTCATAGTCCCCGTTGTAGTCGGAAGCTTCCAACAAAGGAAGTGGCAGAGAGAGAAGATGGACAAGCTTTCTCTACATCAGCCTCCTTTGTTATGAAATAAAAGGATTTGTGCCATGTGTTGTTGTCCAAAGAAATCCAATGAATATTGTTGGACACAGTTTGCCTGTGGGGGCCGAGGGAAACACAATTGGCACTTTTTGTAATTCTCTCAAGGCTTGTTGTTCCAGAAGGAATATTCTATTTTTTTTTCTTCCAGCTGTTGCTCAAAATTGTGTTTTTTCTTTAATATTTTATCCATTTTTGTCCCTTTTTTCACCTCCACCCACCATGAATCCATGCAACACAGGTTTCAGATAAATACCCAGCTCACTAAACCTTCTGGGAATGTTTGTTTTTGGTTCTGGGGATGCAAGTAAAAAAAGAGGCATCTTCGCTGGTTGCATGTAAAACCAGTACCTTAAATTGTACAGAAACTGAGTTAGTGTAATTATTTTTACAGTAGAAGTACTTACAGTATTGTTTCTTTACTGTAAACTAAAAATAAATACTGTGATTTCAGTTGTATTTATTGGGTGATTAACTTTATAATGCAGTAATTATTTTTCCCATTCCCAATATTCTAAGACCTTTAAGGAGACTTTACAAAAATTAAATTGGAAGGATCATTCCAGGGATATTATGTGTTAGGTAGGTATGTAATCACTAGTGATAAATGCATCTTCATGAAATCCAAGTTCATACCTTGTGGTACCTTTTGTTGGTATATTGCTTCCAGGAGATAATGTATTCGCAGCACGACGGAGGACTTAGCCCTCAACGCTCCTTTTATCATTGTGAATAAATAATCATGTTTTATTTATGGAACAACAGATTTTCCACTCGTGTCTCTCAGTGTGTAATACACAGAACATGAAGTGATGAATCAAACAACGATTTCCTGTCTCCAGTACCTTCCCCCCAGTCGCTCCTCTGTTCCTCTTCCCTGCATCTTAATGCTTTCTCTCATCAGTTTGCTGAGGGGAGTCCGGGTTCTGTTGAATCTGGAGGATAAACAACTTGTACAGAGGTGGGAAGTACAGCTCATTATGGATGTGATGGCTGATTCTTTTCTAACTTTATTGTTGATAATTCATTTGCATGTTGGGGAGCGGATGCCATAAATAAACCAATATATGTCACTTGGAATTTTATCATTTATGTGATAATTAGAGCCATTTTTTGCTGATTTAAATGTGAACTCATCTATAGAAGAGATGGAAGAGAGTTGAGGCCCGGCATAAGAAAAAGGGAGGATGATGATTAAAAAACAAAAGTTTTAGATATTTTGCATTTCAGCACGATTCACAGGATAAAAAATAAGATGCATTACCATTTACTGTATTTATAATTATTTATTCATTATTACGTCAGTCTGATGTAATGGTTAACCGGAAGGTGGAAGCGATTGGGTAGTCTCCAGACAGGATGTTGTAACGCAAGACACAATAAGACAATTGATTAAATTGATTGATCCTGAACACAAGCAGCTGGCAGACGCTCACTTGCTCTATTACACAGACGATTCAAACGTGTCTCAATATGTGTCCCGTAAAAAATGAATTATGAACGCATGTTACCAGGGTCCTAAAAAGTCTTGAAAGCATTGAATTTATGAATTATAATAAATAATACTGTCAACTTTCCTCACTAATTTACATTTTACCAGAAAGCAGCATCTCCACGATGCCCCAAATACTACAGGTGAGGTTTCCGTTTCTATTTTTATATGGATGTAATATGCATTTAATACCTGGAAATATTCATTAAAAATCAATAAACTGACATTTTATTGTTCTGTTTGCTGTAGTACATCATATTCACAATGCCTTAACTACAGGGGAGGTTTGTACGATGTAGTACGCATTTATACAAATAGAAATAAACAAAATAGGCCTTGAAATATGCATAAAGTTTTATTTAACTGGTGTTAAAAACCCGTAAGAACCCTGAGTTACTATAGATCCTGGCTGTGCATGTGAAAGATCCCTTAGTAATATTTGATAATGGTATCATGGATATATCAAGGAGTTGATTCCAGGAGACGAGGACGCTGCCTCCACTGTTTCGGAGGGCGGTGCTGCAGCCGTGCTGTTCTGCTGTAACAGAGCGATTCAGTTCCTGTGAGAGGAGTAAGCATGGCGGCTGAGCAGATGTTTTTTATTTGACTCTGTTTGACTTGAGTCTATGGACTCAGTCGATGTAAATAAATGACAGCTGGCATGACTTGCAAATCAGGCATTCTTCTTTGGGGGGCAAATATGTTAATAGTCCAAGAATGACACGCAATAACAATTAACAGAAGTTTTAGCGGTCAAATAGTCACGTCCTACTGCTAATAAATGTGCAAAGCTATAATTCTGAAGTTGCTTTTAGTTGGTAATTGTCACAGTGTTGGATGTGAGTCATTTTAAGCTGCGAGGAAACGTCACGCAAGCTTTGGCTGTTTGTAATTGAAGCCTATATCGCTGCTTTTGGTGTAAATATTGATGATGCAGGATGAGTCAAAATCAATTATTTGCATCAAGGTTGATGCCAACGAAGTTTACTACTGATTTGTCAAATATAAATGAGGATAGCGATTGTTATTATATATGAATATTGTATATTTGTTCTTTGTCAGATATTCAAATCAGCCGAACAGAGTTGTTGTTTTCTCTCTGTAGGATAATTTATAATAATATATAATAATGTATAATAATGTATTGTATGACTTCAGTGGTTTGCTGCTGCTGTTCACCACCTGCGTTGATACAATTCTGCATTTTGTGAATCTTCCCACAACCGATTTTATAATTAACACCCAGAGGCTAAAATGAAAATTCTCTCCCACTGCAGCTTGTATTTATGAAAAATAATGTGCGGTCTAATAGATGAATAGTAAAAGCTTTCTGAGCAGTGCTACAGTTTAGTATCTGGTTTTATGCAGTGGCTCAAATATAGTGGTCCATGAAATCCTTTGATTATATATTAATAAACAGCAAAATGTTTATATTATTTGCCAGAAAAACATGTTTAGAGAATGCAGGATGTAATTTATATGAAGAATCCATCCCCACTGCCTGCAGAAAGTCAGGAGGATTTACGTCTCATCTTAGCTTGATGCAACCAGGACACTTTAATATTACATCATGATATATGCAGCTGCTCAGATTCTATGAAATGTCTGACCGGACACCAGATATAATCCAGCATGTCAGAAGTGTCTCTTGTGAAAGTGCAGCAGCTTGTGTTGCTAATTGGTTTTGTTTGAGGTGAAACAAGGCGAGTGTGTAGCGAGGGTCAGATCAGGACGAGGGGGGGGATGTATGGAAGCCTCGGATTTCACGGATCAGCCTGTATTGAGTAATATGACATGTCTGTGCACACGTTACACACACACACACACACACACACACACACACACACTCACACTCACACACACACACACACACACACACACACACACACCGGCCTCTACGAAGGATCAGAGCATGTGAGGTTAGGGAAAACCTACACGCACACACACACTCTACACACACCCCCGGATCACCACGAGGCTATATCACTGTTACCTTAATGCAGGCCCCCGTCCCCCCCCCCTTCCACAACAACCCCCATTCTAGTATCACTTACACACATAATCAATACAGGCTCTCTGCTGTTATTGATCCAGGTGCGCTGTATACACAGCTGCTGAGCCCAGACTGTGGCCTCCTGCCTGGAAACAAGGACCCAGAAAAGGACACTTGATCACCTGCACCTGGTTCTCCTCAGACATCCTCGAGACGTGAGGAGATCAAGGGGAGGCAGGGACATGAAAGGCTTTTCTCTTCATGCAATTACAGTTAATCAGTGTTTGTTCGGTAATCAATGATTCCCTTTGCCCATGTAATGAAGTGTGCTTTTGAATTGTAACTGCAAGGCTACACAGAGATTGATGAGCTGAGAGCACTGACCTCTCATTGTCTTCAGAACATTGAATGCCAGCACCTTTTTTTTGTTTTACTCGATTAGCGGAGACGTGATGAGCAGAGCGAGCCTCAACCAATGAAATCCTGATTTAAGGTCATTATGACGTCACATGCTCTATAGAGACGTGACATAACAACGGTACCACGTTGAGTTATGTTTTTTAGCTTTCAGAAACTGCTGTTGCTTTGAAGAAGAGCAAAAATGCACAGCCAACTATTACAGGAAAGAACCTCCATCGCAGGTTCAAGACCTCCTTGGTCCTGGGTCTGGGACCTTTCTGTGTGGAGTTTGCATGTTCTCCCTGTGTCTGTGTGGGTTTTCACCAGGTTCTCCAGCTTCCTCCCACAGTCCAAAAACATGCTGAGGTTAATTGGAGACTCTAAATTGCCTATAGGTATGAGTGTGGGGTGTATTCCTGCCTCTCGCCGTAACACGCTGGGATTGGCTCCAGCAGACCATGTGACCCTAATGAGGAATAAGCAGGTATAGAAGATGAGATGTTCTAAACTGGTGTAAACGGCAAAGAAGATCAAATCCATCCCATATATGCTGCTGATGAAGCCATTTGAGTTTTATGCATGTGACATAAATTTCTGGAGTTTGGTGCCAAACTTCCATGCAGGGCCACCTGCTTTGCTGAGGACTTCATGTTCCGTTTATTGTACAATTCACTGCTTCAGCCAACTCCTCTTATGCAGGTTAATGACTTTATGTGCTGCCTTTATTAGAGGCAGAATACACCGTTTATTTTATTGTGATTATTATTATTTATTAGTCTTCATTTAACCAGGAAACAAACAAAGGCCTCATCGAGATTAAAAATCTGTTTTGCGAGCAGCGGCGCAATTAACATGTTTGCAGACATTAAACACATGTAACAATTTACAGCGACAGTAAAAAATAATTTACAGAATCGTAAAAATATGTAATATTCATCATATTCGTCAGCCATAAACATCAGAGATTAAAATGGGCAATATGAATCAATCAAAGCACCCAGAGCCAGATGTGCTGCCTCGGTGCCGCTCCGGATTACTGCGACATCTTGTCATGAGTTGGGCTGGAATTCTAGTTTATGGAGAAGGGTGTTGCGGGTTACTGTAGGTCGTAAAAGCTCACAGAAGAGCTGTTACCAAGTTATGAGTTGTTGGGCCTTGTGCAGCACACAGCCTGGTAGAAAACTAGAAGATCTCCAACCGTCGGCTGCTTCATACACAACGTTTCATTGCTAATCCTGCAAATTTCAGCCTCAAGCAAGGTGGTAACAATCCTGTTTTCTTCTCATGAGAAATGTGCATTTTTCATTTCATCCTCACTCGGTGAATTCAAATAAAACCTTTAGCTGGTTTCTATCGTTGCTATGGCGGTTGTTATGGACTTTGCTCCACAAAAGCTTCCTTTAGCATCTGTTATTTATGTACATTATAGTGATGTTTTCCGTCGTAACAGTGCTGTGGTTTCGGTCTGATTAGGTTAAGGGAAAGCTAATGCTTTGGGTTAAAATAGTAAAATGCAGCGTTAGTGTTCAGTTTAACGGCAGTAAAATGCCTGACGTGACAGTAAAAGCGTTAGTGGTCTGGAACAGTCCTCTGCTGCTGCTTTTTACATCCATTTATCAAACGACTATCCAACCATCCTCCTTCAAATGAGGAGGACGGTTGACGTTTTATATAAAGAACACGTTGATAGATGCTATCGATCAATTAGGAGCGCTTTACTTTTCTTAGGAAAAAAGTAAGAACAGGCTTCTTTATTTATTCATGTTATTTCTATTATATTTTTCTCATTAAATTCAGCAAAGTAAACTTTTTCCTATAGGTCGGGTGCAGGAATTAAACCTCGCTCCTCGCTGTGCTGGCTGCTCCTTTACAGCTGAGCTGGGAGTGAACGCTGAGGGAAGCTTTGCCCGTAATGACAGCAGACAATAACTGCATCCTCAGAATTCAATTACCTTTAATTTTTACCTTCCCCACTTGGCCATATTGCCCCCTGTCACAGCCAATCAGCCTAATCAAATGAAGTCAAATATGATCCGTTTGCGTCTGATTGATTCATGCGCGGATTAGCCCGGCGGCCTCGGCTTAATGAAGCTGTCGCAAGAACCTGCAAGAACGGTAACTTGTCAGTTTTTCAGGACGGGATGCTGACGTTTATTTGATCAGGGATCAGAAATGACGGCAGGAACGGTGAACCCGGTTGTGTTCGTGGCGTGGTGATTTAAAGGTCGGCTTTGAGGCGTTGCGGGGAAAAGATACATCACCGACTCCCACCCACGCAGCCAAATAACCCCAGAGACTGAAGTTCAATCGCTGCATCAGCACTTTGCTTCCCCCGTTTCCTCCTTTCATCTCTCGCTCCTTCGGCTTCTTTCTTAAATGAATCATGCGGCGGCGAAATAAGTTTGACGGCAATGAGTCAATACAGCAGGGGTCACCCAGCATGGGGCTCAAGGACGACGTGCTAATGTAATGTCAGCTGTTAATAGGACTCTGAAGGGGGCTTTGATAGCCTAAGAGTGGGAAGGCACTGTAACCTGATAGTAGCTGCTTACAGTACACACACACACACACACACACACACACACACGATTGCCTGCTTTATCTTTAGTATCAGAGCTTTATGGTGCTATTCCCCGAATAACCTTACCATCATCTCATTACAAAAGACTTATTGAAGCTAAACGCTTTAAGCTTTTAACCTTTCATTCTGATTTGACATTCGAAGGTTACAGATGTGCGAGTGTGTGTTCATCTAAACAGTAATCACAGTCAGTAGGGATCGATAAAGGGCGGATAAGGGCTCTAATCAATAGCCATTAGAGTTCCGCTGATCAAATATTTATCCAGGAACATAGAGAAGAATAGACACCCTGTCTGTCTGTCTGTCTGTCTGTCTGCTGGTAATTGTCTCCCGGTCTCTGTCGGCCTCGGGCTCCTCGTTCCTGTTCATCCTGAGATTAAAGAGGAGAAAAGGTTTTAAAGTCCATTTATTTTAATAGCAGAATGCAGCTCGTAGCCTTCAGGTGTAGTGAGGCGCGCCGCGCACTTGGCCTCGTGTTTTATTTCGCGGAGCGCGAGGTGTCAACGTCAATCAAACTTTATTTGTACAGAAGCGTTCACACAGGTTAGTGCAGTTTACAGCTGCACAGATGACTGACAAACTGGTAATGAGACAGAACCAGAAAAAGACAAACTAATGATACGCAAGAAAAGACAAATGTAAAAGGAAAAAATCTAAATGCAAATCCGAAATGTAATCAAGCTGTAATATCAGCGATATCTGTAAAAGAGTGAAATAAAAGTAGATTTTTGTAGATTAACTACATAATATAATTGGTCGTCCATGGCAACCAGGATGTGTTACCATTGTCTTAATCCCCATCTCTGTCTCTTGTTGCTGTGTGGGTTCAATGACACGTGGTGTAAAAACAGTATTATTGTGTTGAAGGTCACATATCAAGGTTTTCTTGTGTTGTTTCTGGAGCAAACACAATGCAACACACAGACTCTCAGAGAATAGACAGGTGTATAAAACCTGCAGAACTCCAAGCACTCTGCAAACTCCCTGAACTGCAGCGATCAGCTTTACACTCAGTCTGAACTGATCAGAAATATTTCAGAGCACAGATGGAAGAGTGTGTACTACATCCTGAACAATGGCCTGGGTGGATATGAGCAGAGATAGTGAGTGGTGGAGGAAAAGTCCTGCAATCCTACTTAAGTTATAGAGAATATTACCAGCTAAATATGTGACTATATAATAAATATGTTCAACAGCATTTTACATATTGTTGTTGCTGAGGTGGAGCGATTAAATGTTTCTGTGAAACATAACAAGCAGATAAAACTACACACTGATTTTCTTGTAAGGGCCAACAAGCAAGAAGCTTGTGAAGTGATCTTTAACATTTCAGTGCAGTTTTATAAATGCATCATTACGTCGTCATTAATACAAATTTGAACCTGGAAAGTATGAATATTAATTTATAAATGTAGGAATAGACAGAACAGTATTGCCTATGACAGTGGTTCTCAATCTTTTCCATGTCTAGGATCCCTTAAATGACACAAATTAGACCAGACCCCATTTATCCCATCTGATGAGCTTTTTACTTTTAGAAGAATGGATGGATTTATTACATTTATTTATTTATTTAAGTGAATTATTCCCTTTTATGCTCAGGACCCCTGGACGTCCCTGGACTTTGAGAACCACTGTCCTGACATGTAGAAGAGTGGAAGTATAAAGTAGCACAGAAGGGAAATACTCAAATAATTCTACTAAAATGTATTTTCCACTTCTGCTCTATTCACTATTAATTGAACTGTCACGGTTTGCACTCAGCACTATAAAACTAGACGGGTAAATTGTCACGGCTGATACATGGAAAGAGATGCTGCTGTTAAATTTGATTAGATGCACAAATCAAATTCTCTTTTCCCCTCTGCTGTATCATCACTTTTTGTTTGGGAGGCAGAAAAAACAAGATATTTCCAAATAAATGACCAAATAAGCAAACTTTAATCCGGTTTGCACGTGTTCCCGTTCACTCTAATTAAACTGTATTATCTATTTCCCCGTGTGATGCTCTGCTTCACAGCGAACCACGGCGCTGCGTTGCCAAGGCGGAGACAAACACATTAGCAGCTCCTCCTCAAACAAGATCCATCCAAAACGCACATGATAACATTATGTTAATTTATTGGCTGTTGGGAGTCTTGCTTCCCCGTCTTCTTCTTCCTCTCCCTCGCTAGAGGGGGGGAAAAAAGGATTAATCTAAAATCTATAGTAGGGGCTGTTTGGGTGAGGTGATTACAGGACGGCTCTGTTATCCTGAGTGTGTTAATGGTGCGCATTTATCTGTGTTTTTTTTTCTGCCCACTCTTCCAGCAGCTTTTAATGCTGTTTGCGTTGTCCGGTTCAGGAGGTTAATTCACTGCTTGTGTTTTTCTCTCCCATTGAGCTTCTCCTTCCAGCTGTTTCGGCTGTTGGCAGGCAGCTCGTGACGCTCTTACATCAGCCCTTTCCCTGGCCCGCTGAACTGTGGAGCTGGCAAAAGTGAGCGGTGAGGGGGGAGGAGGGGCTGCAGGAGGTGGTACCGGTTGGCTGAAGCAGCGAGAAAAGCCAGGGTTTTTCCTTTTTCCGCTAAAAAGACCCCCTGTAGCTGCGGTGATAACGGAATGATAGCGGGCGACTGTCGGTACCTTGATGCAGCGTGGAGCGGAAGATAAGACGCACACGTTGAGACAGAAAAGCAGCATGTTTGGAGAGGAGTGTGTAATTGAAGTATGGTTGAGTAGTGCCACGGCAGCAGTGCAGAACATGCAGACTTGGATTGTGAACAAAAGCGGCTGGCATGTTTTGTGTGTGTGTGTGTGTGTGTGTGTGTGTGTGTGTGTTCAAACCTCCGCTTGCAGCAGCTTCCCGCAGAACAGACAAAATGACAAATCGCTCCACTGACAGTTTTTCATTCAGATTTTCTCCTCCTCTTTCACTGCTTTGTTGACTCTGTCAGTTACTGGAAGCAAATAAATTCAATGTATACGAGGTGAATAAAATACTGTGGAGGTCCAATATAGACATTTATCAGCACAACTGATAAATGCTGAGCTGCAGTTATTGGCGGATATGGACTTATCGCATGTGCTGTATATTATTATTAGTGTAACTGGTAAAATAAATAAATTGCAGCATATGAATGTTACATAGGCTGCAATTCTATTTATATGGGACTGCTGTTATGAGATCTTTAAAGATGCAACTGCATCTATAAAAGCAGAATTCTTACTGTTACCTTCAGGTTTGAGGAAGTTTATGTTGAACTATTCTGACAAACAACCAATTCTAAGAAAGATCTTTGTCTAAAAATAAATATACTTTGGCTTTAAAATCCCAATACTGGACAGTTTCTGTACATGGGTAATATTTCTGGAAGATTGTGAGCATCTTTTGCGTCTGTTTCAGTATTTTGTCTCCTCTCTTCGATTCTCCAGGCTTCCTATATACTCTTTACTGTGTCATCGTCTTTGCCTCAGTTGTTTTAACTGCAGAGCTGTAAAGCCTGGTGCTAACTCCTATAAAGATCCTCCCATCTGTCGCTCTCCATCTCGCTTTCTGTCCCTCTGGAAATCTTTCAATTTGAAGTCAAGGGTTCCACCGATCATTCTGCTGTTGTTTATGAGGAGGTTATAAATGTGTGTCCAGGTTGTTGTTGTAGGGAGCAGCACAGCGTTGGACTTTTTGAAATCAGTCAGAACTTCAAACATATTTTGGTTATAATTATAAGCTGTAGCTACATTTTAAATCTGTTTGAATTCTGGCCAACAAGATGCAACCATGGTATCATTGGAGACAAAAAAACGGCCGATACGTGCCAAGTGTGACTCAATTATAGCTTTTGAAATTTAAACAAATGCTGAAATTGAAAACCCACATTTTGTTTATTATTTTCCGTATGGTCCAGGACCAGATTATATTATTTCACTATTACATTATTCTCTCTGTGGGGGTCATTTTCTATCGTCACAGCAAGAAAATTGCATTTTCAAGCTGTGAAGGTGCATTTCTTGGGTCCTTTGTATTTCTGCCAAACAGACTAAACTTATTTTCCACACAGCATGTGTGCTGTGTTAAACCACAATAGAAAAGTGGACTTCTTTCCATCCTAAGTGCAGTTGGCACAGGAAGAATCTACAGTATGTGCTGCCACGATTCGTGGAGAAAGCGCAGAGTCTCTTGTCTGTTTGCAGCACTTTATCAAGGTCGACTCTGGCTCCACGGCACCTGCCAAAAACCGTCGAAGACTTTGCCTCATCCACAATGCAAATGAGGCTGTTTCTGTGTTTGTATATTTTAATTTAGACTACAGTAAGCACTTTTGACTAAAGGTTAAAGTGGATCTGGAAGCCTGCAGGCAGCGGAGGTTCAGCTGGTTTGCAGTGATGCAGTCAGCTCCTCCCGTGTGTGTGTGTGTGTTTTTGCATGCATGCGTACGTGTGTGTGTGTGTGTGTGTGTGTGTGTGTGTGTGCACGCATGTGTATACGAACCGGTTGTGTGACAGAGAAGAAAAAGCTCATTTATCACCACGAGCACTGGAACCTTCCAGGGGTCAGCCCGGCTGTCCAAGTCTTCTCTAATGAAGAACACCACCGAGCCAATCAGCGCTCACCCCCGCTGAGGCGGTCCCATCCGCCAGCCAATCAAATGCGCACCGTTCAGCGGAGCGACGGGCAGAATTGATGAGAGGAGTAAGTCCCAGTGAAGGATCACCGTAAGCTGCCTGAGATAACACCACGCTGGAGCCGAGGAACACTCGGCTCCATGGAAATGCAATAAAGCCCTAACCATATCTCACCGTTGGGCCGATGGGTGATAACAGTCCTATAGTGGAGTATGGAAAATAGCCCATTGAAATGCAGCGTGAAATACAGGGCCTTTCACAGCTATACATGCAGAGCTATGGTAATGGGATGATGCGTGAAAACAAGTGCGCCGCAATACTCCTTTATTCTCCATCGGCACAATGACGGAGCAGCTGGACCATCTCTGAGGAGGTGGGCTGTAGCTGCCGCTGTGAGCAGAATGCACATTAAGGTTTGGCTCTGACAGTATGGATGATGTGTGGTGAATAATCTGAAATAAAGACCAGAAATCGTTGTTCCGTGTCCAAGGCGTTCTGGGCTTTTTGCACCTTGTGCGAAGGAAACTCCAATCTCTAATCTCGTGATACCAGGCGATCGGAGATAATCAGTTTTTATTGTTTTCTTTGGTCAGAACAACATATCCCATATTATGTTTGTCAGTGTCAGGGCTGGAATAGAAACAATTATGTAGCTAACACAAAAAAAGACAATTAAAATGGAAAAAAGGATTGAATCTTTAGACAAAGCACATAGATGCTGCTGTATTAGTTATTGAGCATCACATGTTCATTTACTCCCTGTCGATCTGCAGACACTTTTGCCTTAATCTGCAGTAATTAATGCAATTATTGAGCCTATGAATGTGTTACCACCCCCACCCACCTATGCACCCACATAAATAAAGTTCAAGCTCAGGACTTTTTTTTTTTGCTTTAATCCCTACTCCTGTTATTTATTAGGATTTATTAAAATATACAGGGCGACACGGTGGTGCAGGGGTTAGCGCTCATAGCAAGAAGGTCGCAGGTTCAAGACCTCCTTGGTCCTGGGTCTGGGACCTTTCTGTGTGGAGTTTGCATGTTCTCCCCGTGTCTGCGTGGGTTTTCACCGGGTACTCCAGCTTCCGGAGTGTGTGTGCCCCACGATTGCCTGGCGACCATCTGGGGTGTATCCCTGTCTCTCACGCTGGGATAGGCTCCAGCAGACCCCTGCGACCCTAATAGCAGGTATAGAAAATGACCAATATATGCAGCAATATACTGTAATAATCACTTACAGTAACATTACTGTGTTTAGATTTCACAGCAAAGTATTAAAGGTTTTTTACTGTATCACCCAGGAGACTTTTCTGTTTCTATGCTGAGGAATATTAAGGATAAAGAAGCTTTACAATAGTAAATATACTTCATATACTTCACGGCTGTGTAAAAACTACTAAAACACAAATGTGAAACAACTTGAGGTCTGAGGAGTTGGTAACCTGGATTTCTTAGAGCGTAACAAAGTGAAGATGAACCTTTGCTGACGTATGTCGACCCGGGGCAGAGTTTGTTTTCACTGCTGTGACATTGCAGCATTTTCTCAGGTGTGCTTTATTAGGATTAATGATTGTTGTGGGCCTTGACCAACGATTATTGCAGCGTTGCATCTCTTATCTTCTCACCCTGCCAAGATGCTGCTCGCCTTGGAAAAAAAAGTGTTGCTCCTGAGAAATAACTTCTCAAGGACTTTGGTGTGTTGACTCGCATTTAAAGTGGGTCAGCAGTGCAAACTCTAATAACGGTTTCCTCATAGAAACTGGCCTCATTTAACAAGGGCTTTCACAATAAAGGGTTTACAGCATTGCGAATGAGACCGGGAGACACTCGTTTTATTTTTGGTAGCCTGGTTTTATGCTCTATAATAATTCACCAGTGTTAACCCATTAATGACTGACTGCTACATTTAGTGTCACACACAAGCCACAAAAATAAGTCTAATATTAGTAGTTGTAGTAGGACAAGTACCTTCCACCTTATACTTTATGACATACAGACATTTATATTACCGTACTATATTTATAAGTTAATCACTGATAGTGGTTCTACAATTTCATTTGATCACATGTTCAAAAGACGTTATACAAGTAATATCCAGATAGATTTGAGTATTAACATTTTTAATGCCCTTATAGGGAGAAATAATGAGAACTGTAGCTGCGTGGCCATGTGTTTCCAGGCATTTAATGGTGTTAATTCTGATGACCTATTGACCTCTGGATGTGGAGCAGGTGTACTCCTTCAGACGGCCTCATCAGCTGAACACACTCAATCACAGCAAACAGGAAAGCAGGAATAGCAGCGCTCCAGAAAAAAGGTCTTGCATCTCTTTACGTTTGTTCCTTTTCGTTAGCGTTTCCTTTCTTCTTATTTTTGGAGTTTGATCAGAACCCCTGTTGTTTTACAACTGATGAAGTAGTCGCCTGATTGGAAGAAGCAGCTGGACGATATTTAATGTTCTAACCCAGAATGCTGCATGTTCAAAGAAAAGCTGCGATGATGGAACTTCCAGGAAAACGGCCTGAATCAGAGGGGAAGAAGAAAATCATTACAATTTCCTATATTGGCGTTTTGTTGGCCTCTCCTGCTTTATTACATTAACAGTCTCAACGGGTCAGTTTTCTAATGTATGTGTGAGATTTTTATAGAGAGAAAAACGGCCATCGAATTCTGATGATATCGACTGGAGTCCAGAGGCGCTGTCGCCTGCTGATGATGTACGAGGTGAAGAGAAGCGTTCATCAACAAGCAGGAAGATTACTCCTCCATCCTGAGGCCTCTCTCTGTCTCTCTGTCACGTCCACGACTGAGGATCCATCACGCCGTCCCCTCCCCCACCGCCGCCTCCTCACATCACAGCAGCTCCATGACTTCTCACCTGCTCCTACATCTTTATTGATCTTCCTTTTTCTTTTCCCCCTCCTTGATCATGGATCCATGGTTTCCAATTGAGAATATATTTACTCAGTGTGTAGGACTGAGTGGTGGAGAGCTTTGCAGCTTTTTTCAAGTATTTCTCTGTGGCTACTTGTCATTATCTGACATTTCTAGAGAGAAAAGCACAGCAAATGAAAGGAGCCTCTTTATATGTCACACATATTTAAAGTCTTACCTGAAACAGCATTTCAAAGATCTTTCTTCTGTATTGTGACATCTTTCCAGCAATAAATGGTATATACCGTACATGTGGGACAAAACGTTGGGGATTTGATTGGACCATTGAAAAGTGGGCGTGTCCTAGCATGTGCAGGACATATCAGGCAGCGGCAGTAATATAAACTCACACCATAGGTCAGTGCTTTGTACGTCTCAGTGTTTTACTTGGAAGTTTATTATATCAGCACTTCTGGCATCTGGTCCCTGAGGGTGAAGGTCAGCTGACATGTTGGTCCTATCCCTTAAAAACACTTCATCAATTGTGTATCAGCTTGTCTGCAGTGAGCTTCTACTTGTCACCAATCATGGGAATCATGTATCTCGTGGGGCGGCTTTGCACACCACAAATCCTACACGGGATGATGCAATCACAGGCTAAGCAGGAGCAAGAAAACCTCATTTCAACCCTGAGACCTTGAATCCTCTTTATCAGGAGACACTGTGGGGACGTTGACAGTCGAGAACAGTGGAATTTTACATTTTTTAAAGCTGCAGTTGAAGCCGTTGTTTCTGCTGCTGTGCAGGATGTGGAAAAAGATTTTTGATGAGTTTAACATTTTCTTTTAGTACATATTGATGTATTTCATGTGCATATACAAACCATAAAGTACCAGTATAGATGTAATTAATCACAGTGTGTATATCTTTACATATCCACGTACAGTCCAGGCCAAAGGTTTGGACACATTTCTATTGTAGGCATCAAAACTATGAATGAACACATGTGAGTTATGTACTTAACAAAAAAAGGTGAAATAACTCTGATTGATAAAGCAAGAAATCCCACTAATTAACCCTGATAAGGCACAACTATGAAGTGAAAACCATTTCAGGTGACGACCATCAAGAGGACACCACGAGTGTGCAAAGCAGTAATCAGAGCAAAGGGAAGAAACTAGAATATACATCATGTTTTCATTTATTTCACCTTTTTTGTTAAGTGCATAACACCATAAACATGTGTTATACAACGTGTGTGTGTGTCTTGTTCCATACTAGGGTCATACTAGTAGATTATCTGCTGATATACATGTTGGTACGTCACAGTAGAAGCTGAAGTGTCAGATCAGGTTGGTTAACTAAGATTTTGTTGGATTACTCCTAAAAGTGACTTGAATGTTGAGCCGTTTCATTTATTTTGCACTTTGCTGTTGCTAAATGTAGAAGAGGCACTGCATTCGTTTTACTTGAATGGAACCAGAAAGCTTGTCTGTAAAACACAGATTACCAGTACAGACTGAGAAAATGGCTGCAGGGCATAATTTGTTATTTAAGATGATTGAACAAAATATTAAAATATAAATTATGGATGTCCCAATCCAGCGTTTCCACTTTGATCCGATACTGATACGACGGCCTTGATGCTGATGCCTTGATCCAAGAGTTCTAATTTGGGCTTTTTCTTTCTCTAACTTGCAAATATGATTATAATTGATTACTAGAGAAGCCATGTGTATTGGATATATTTTCTAGTTTAATGTTAATACATGTGAAGTGGATTAGATGTAGATGAGTCGAAAGTTGCAGAAATGGTCCTTGAGATGCGAGTCACGTCGACTGATGGGGATCAGAAGCCTCTTGCTGTTAGTAATCTGTCATTACCACTAATACCCTTCATCTAATTAAGTAAAAGAAGATATTAAGTCCATGATTAATGCTGAGTGTTTAAGTGTCTCTGTGAAGTGCTTCTTACTGTACAAGAGCAATATAAGGTAAATATTCCTGCTGCTCACCTGAGTGCAGCACGTTTCATTTCGTTTTCCCCGGCGGCTCCGTTTTGGAGAATTCATGTCATATTTCTGAAACCTGTCTCCCATCCTTTATCTTCATTCTCCCTTTGATTTCCCCTCCTGTTCCACCTCGTTTTATGATTGAAGAGACTCTTACAGATGGACTCGATAAAGAATCATAGCTTTCATCTTCAATCTTTATCTGTGATCCAGCTGCTCAGGAGGTTTTATTTGAGAACAGGTGGCCTTAATATCGTCTTTATCATACATTCTGCATACGTGATGCAGCTGTGCACCACCAAGCATCCGTTGTCTTGTGGTGTCACATACAAACTGAGACACCAGGTGATGAAAGCAGTTAGTCGGTATTACTGGCAATTGATTGATGATTAAAAGGAGAGTTCCTTTACCTTTTTTTTGTCAACACAAGCTGTTTGCAGACCAGTGGAGCAGAGCTGCTCAGCTATGAGTCTGCGGCTAATGGTATTTTTTGGTTTCCCTCATCAAACTCAGCAAATTCACAATCCATCAACCCCCAAATGCTGTGATGGACAAGTTGTGACCTGCACATTCACCATGCTATAAAACAATAACCACAAAATTAGCTGCCTAGTAGCAGCTGGTCTAGAATCAGCTCGTATCGACAAAAGCAGGTAAAGCACCTATTGCTATGATGATGGGAATCACGCAAAAATGTGGACCTCTCCCTTGAAGTTTTGGTTGAGTTTCCTGCCAATGCATACAAATGTTTTAGATGCTGAAACACTGAAACTATAGCAAAGGAAGAGAATTATTTCCAGTTGTTGAGGGATACTTTTCATGGCCGAGGAATCAATTTAAAGATTGAAGCATAAGAGGGTGGAACAAAAAGTTGAAGAAACCTTTTGGCTCTTTAATTTCCTTTAGTTTCCTCTGCTCCCTGTCACACAGTATTTTTCCTTTTCATTCAGAAGAAATTGTTCTTGTGTCCCACTGTACAAAGGCAGACCGCTTACTGTGCTGGCTTCTGGTAATTGGTGAGGTAGGAGGTGTGTGTGTGTGTGTGTGTGTGTGTGTGTGTGAGATGTAAAGAAACAGCATCAGGCAGTGAAAATGTAAAGATAGAACATTGTGCAACAGACGGATGAGGTGTGTGTGCTTATGATGTGACTTGTAGCATTCACCTCTCTCCATTTCTGCATTTTCTCTTTGCTGTGAGCCACTTATAGAGTGAATACATGCTAATGAATCTCTGTGCTGTGTGTGTGTGTGTGTGTGTGTGCTGCAGTGCAGAGAGAGGGAGAGAGAAGGGGCATATCTGGCTGTTAATAAGCAGCAAAGAGCACATCTGTGTCTCCAGTGTTTTCATTTATTTCTCCTTGTTACGTTTTGCATGAACAGCGTGCAGCCACAACAAATACGAAGCTTAACGTCTAATTATTACATTTCTTCGTCCCACAGCCTGTTTACTGTAGTAGTGATGTTTTCTTTTCCGTAGCAATTTGCCAAGTGCAAAATTGACAACATGTTTTTAGCTTTAAGAACGAGCAGCTCACTTATCTGTGGAAGTATTCTATCCACTCCCAGCAGGGAGCGGACAAACGGAGGCCTGAGGAGCTGCCGGGGATGTGGCTGCAGGCGGAGGGGTGCCACTGAGACTTAAACCCAGATAAGTGGCAGAAAATTGATACTCGGACGGCTGTTATTCACAGTAGAGTGCGGCTAAGCATGTTAATTAGAGCGGAGACCTACTGGAATGTTCAGATTGCCTCATTCGTTTTTTTTTCTCGTCCGTGGACACGATGCGTTACATCGTCCGTCCCCCGCAACGTCCGACTCAACACGAAAATCATCGGTTTTATTCTTTAAAGCAGTAAAAGGCCAAAAGACTATAAAGTAGTCTCATCCACACAGTTTATCTGAAGTTAACATCCGAACATTAAAACACGACTTCACTGTGACTCACCGGGAGAATCAGACCTCTGCTCTAATCATTTTAGATATGATTCACCACTTCATCAAAACACATGCAGGTGTGTGTTGGTGAGAATCTTATTTATCTTTTTTAATGTCTTTTAGGCTAATTTTTTCCAGTGTAAAAGAACTTTTATGCTTTTTTAAACCTGCCCCTTTTCAGTCCAGTTAACTCGAACTCTGGAATTGTGCTCTGAATAAAACAACCAAACAGTTTGATGCTAACGTTTATGAGATGGAAGCAGGACTTGTATTTGACCAGTGGAACTCTTTCATATCCTTCCTCTTTATTTATGTTGCTGCTTCACCCCAGATACGTATGACCAATGACTGAAGTGAACTAGAGCAGCAACAAATATTCTATTAATCACCACTGACCTGAAATAATAAAATAATAGCCGGGGTGTTGTTTGAGACCAGGTATCAATCTGGGACAGGTGACTAATTCTAAATCTTGCTTAGCAAAACTGGGACAAACATATTATGGTAATTCACTCAAATTCTTTTACTAAACCAGGATGACTACTGTATAACTTACATTTTTCAAAAGCAAGATTACATTACTATAGTAAAACTTCTTGCAGATACTTTCCCCTGAATTTCATGTTCAATGTGATTTTTATCTTTTTTCACTGCAGTGGAATCAAGATGATCAACAATTAAAGCCCAAGAGGATGATCTTTAACATCAACGTCTTCTATAATAGTAAAGTGATGATCTTCGGGCTGTAGACTGTTGCAAATTTAGGTTTGCATCTTCACCATTTTATGAATAGAACTAGATTGATTAATCATCTCAATAGGACTATCAATGATTGCAGCCTTGAATGTTGTCATGCAGCTTGTAGTGATGCACTGATTAGTATCACGTTAACCTCACCACCACCAGGGGTCATTTACAGGAATATTACACTTCAGTGACAAATAATACAACAACTTTGGTCTTGAAGTTGTTGATGAGACCATTCATATCTGATAGCCATGGCTTGAGAGCAGCATGTGACCCATTATCATATTTGCCCTGAGCTAGAACATGCACATTCGCTTTGTGTAAAAAAACCTAAAGGAACTCCAGGAAAATCTGACACACCACTGATCTTATTGGTGAAGGAAATAACTCAGCGAGGGATTTTGTACCTGAGCAGCAACAGTGTTTATATTTGGCTCATTTTATGTATATTTATACCGATACGTCTTGCTTATCCAGGCCCATCCATCATTTCACAGTCATCTTCCCTGTGCAGGAAACTCTCTACCTTCACCTTCCTCTCTCCATCACTTTTCACCTCCTCCTCCACCTTCTCTTCCCTCCCCATGTTATTTCTCTTATATATTTTTTTCCCCCGCCGCTGTCATCCTGTCGCCTCTCTTTCGCCGGAGGCCATTCAGGATTCTGAAGGAGTTTCCCTCTCCCATTGATTTCCTGAGCACCCCTCACTGGGAGCGAGGCACTCCAGGCCCCTCACCCCACTGTGCTGATTTACTCTGTAATAGCATAATGTTTTCAAAACACTCTCACACACACATACAAGCACACACACGCAGCCCTCCCGGTTGTCTTGGCTCATGTTGTGTACTCCTCATGGCGTGCCGGCAGGAGAGGAGAAGGACACCTGGCTGAGGAATTAACATTGTTATGAGGCAGCCGTTGATCTGTCTGCACACACACACACACACACACACGTTTTCCCAACACTTTCGTGGGTTACATTTACTCCCTTACCTCTGCAGGTCTGAACACACACACGCTGCTGCAAATAGAAAAAGAAGCAGCCGGTTGTCAGTGATTTTAAATGGAAATCTGCAACACCGGGACGCTTTCAGCCTCCAGGGTGCGAACGTGCAAAGTGGCAACAAGTGACGCGGCGATGCGGGATCGGAAAAAAAAAATGAAACATGCATGCAAATGCCCTGTAGTGCTGCAGGATTCTGTAGAGAACGAACCTGGCTCAGAATGAGCCTTTAGGGGAGTGACTGTGCACGACATTAATCACAGTCGCTCCACACGCTGTAGAAGCAATGAGCCTGTTTTACCTTATTTAACATAAATCTATGCACTTTCACCACATTCTTACTGTTTCTGGACATTTGATTAAAAAAATGTGTGATGCTTAGAGCTGGGGACGGTTACCAAGCCCTTCACTTCAATAAAGATTGCAGAATGTTGAAAAATGTTAACCTAATGTTAAACAGTACAGACTGCATCTACACAAACCTTGCCAGCATTCTCATACAATTCATATCTTTAACATATACAGCTCTGGAAAAAAATAAGAGACTTGCTGTTGCCTCACAGCAAGAAGGTCGCAGGTTCAAGACCTCCTTGGTGTGGAGGAGGTCTGTGTGGAGTTTGCATGTTCTCCAGCTTCCTCCCACAGTCCAAAAACATGCTGAGGTTAATTGGAGACTCTAAATTTCCTGTAGGTGATTGTGTGTGTGAATGGTGTGTGTGCCCCATGATTGGCTGGTGACCATCTGGGGTGTATCCCTGCCTCTCACTGTAATGTGCTGGGATTGGCTCCTGCAGACCATGTGACCCTAATTAGGAATAAGCAGGTAAAGAAGATGGATGAATGCACCAAATATTGATTTTAGTATTATGTTGTTTTTAAATGAATTTGATCTTGTTTCTTTGCATTGTTTGAGGTGTGAAAACATTGGATCTTTTTGATGATTTAACAATGATATTTTATTTGGAATTTGGGGGAAATGTTGTCAGTAGTTTATAGGCAAACAAAAATGTTCCTTTTGCCTCTTGTTTGTAGAATACAGTTCTGCTTAACAAATCACAATATTATACAAAGTCCAAAGTCCAAATTTAGTTGATGGCACCTTAACAATAGATAAAAGAATAGAAAAAAAAACAAATAAACCCATTAACACAATGTGGATTACTGTAACTGGTCTGTTTCATGTCGTTATCTTGGTGTTTCTGTCATTTTTCCACTCAAACTATGAACTGAAGTTGTTACATAACCTCAACAAATAAACACGTGTAAAGCAGCAGGAAGGTTTACACTCACAGTCCATCCAGTGGAACCAGTGTATTTACATTATTTCTGCTTCTTTCACAACATCCGTTTTTATTTCCGCTCGACTCGCTGCAGTCGGTGACATGAAAGGGTCGTTGCTGCTTCCTGTTCCAGACGGCTGGTGTTTGTTTTCTGATATTTAAGCTTTGTAGCCGCATTGGGGGAAATACAAGTACTTTGTTTGCTAATTCTCTGTTTATTCCATCATTTTTTTTGTTGCCACTGCTGCTGTTTATCCTGAACCAGACAGGGACCCTGCATGGTTGCCAATTACACATGTGACACTCTGTAGTCAAGCTTCTCATAATGTAATAACACAAACAAACACACAAACCCAGGCTCTGCCGCCTATATATGTAACTTTAGACAATCATCAGCATCACTGGGTACATGCTGCATTCTCATTGGCTCGCTGATGCTTATCATTTTGGCTCTGGTGATTTTACTTTTGGCACATGGTAAAGCCTCTTTGGGTGCAGGAAAAACCCAACAAATATGCAGCAGAAACAACTCCCCAGTCAGTGTTGAATATGTGAACAAGCACAAATATGCTCAAGAATAAAAACAAACTCCTCATATCTTAACTGTAGAAATGTTTCTGTTTCTTCGTTTCTTCATACCTTCCACTCCAAGGCAAACGTTATGTGACGTAACCATGACGTCACATCTGGTTCAGTCATGATTTATTCACATATTTCTATAAGCCAAAAGCCTCATTTTCCATTTATTCATACACTGATGAATCCACCTCCTTCAAGTGTAAAACCCTTCAGAATTTAGAATTTCTGGCGTTTCCATCCAAGTATTAAATCTCAACTTTGGGAAACGCAGGTAGTGATGATATTTAGAATTTAGAGGCATCAATAAACAAAGATGTGCAGATGTGAGTGTACAAATAACATAATATACTGTTCTGGCTTGAAAATATTTGACATGAGTGGGTCAGTTTGTGCGTGTGTCGTCTGTCCTTTAGTCTTCTCGTGTCACGCTGCACATACGTGATTCAGCTCAAACATTCAAGAATAAAACCACATTTTTGAGTGGAGGGAGACTTTAAACATTTAAATCGCTGTTATTGTTTTGTGGCGTGTGTGTTCATGTTCTCTCCCACTCATGAAGGTTTTGATGCCGCCTTCTTCCGTTCAGATTTGGTTTGTTTGGATTTGAAGTGGTTCTGACTTTGTGTGTGTCAAAGAGGAGGAGGAGGAGGAAGAGGAGGAAGAGGAGGAGATTACACCTGAGAGGTCTCACTCAGATTCTGCAGGAGATACAGCCAGATGTAGATGCAGATAGTGCCGGTTGGGGAAATGACTAAAAGGAATGTACATGCACAGCATTTCAACCCTCATGTCCTCAAGTGGTGTTTTTGTTTTTTATCTGTAATTTTGCATGCATCTGCTGATCTGTGAGGTTCTTTTCTATTGTTCGTGTCATTCCTGGAAGATCGAGGAAGAGGATTTTTACCATTTCCTTTTTTTCACCTACTCCGTCATTACCACTTTTAAAATTTTATATTTAACTTTCTCATTTCCAGACTGTTGCTTTGAACTTACTGAGCTAGACTTATATCATGAGCTATACTTACTTATTATTGAGTTTATATAATGTGTAATATTTTCATAGAGACAGTAGATTTTTGGGGCCAAATGTGCAGGTACCACATTATCTATCACATGCATCACTAAATCCTAGGTCTGTATTAGCCTTATTCAAAGATTTACTAATATTGTGGTTTCCCCCTGTAGGTTTAGTCTGAACTGGAAGAAAAAAACATCAACAGGAAGCAGAGAAACTTTTTAGGCCGTGGAAACACTCCTCTTTTTCCTCTTAATAATTAATTTTACTTGACCATGTGAGGAGTGAAAGTATAAGGAGAACAGACGACGCAGGAAATGTTTCGACACAGTTGCATAGATAATTAAAAAAATATTTTTTTAAAAGTTATTTATATATTTTTTAGTTCATTCTTGATCTAAACCTTATCAAATCCTTTAAACCTGCACTTGGTTTCCTCTTTCTGTGGCTGAGGCCGGTTAATCTATTGATCCGCTGTGCTCCAGATGTGCTGTTTACCACACAATCTCCTCCACACCTCAGGGATAACGAGGCTGATTTGCTCACTCCAAATATTAGACTTCTACACCCGCGCGTGCTCAGGTAATCAGACGAGGTGAGTCCGAGTAAATACGATCAATATTCTGCACACAAACTGCGGGAGCATCCAGGCAAGAGGGTAAAATGAATTCCTCTTCTTTCTGTCGCTCTCCTGCGCCGCATACAAACACTCTGCTGTGTGCACGTATTATCTGTACGACCGAATTTTATGATTTGAAAATATACAAATGTATGTGTATTAGCATCTTAAAAAAATCTTTGGGTTTAGGAAAATATTGAGTCTAAAGCTGGGAAACAAGAAATGAACCGACATTGTTAATAATATGTTAATCATTTTAATGATCTGCTGCTTTTCTCCACTTTGTTTTACAGTAGATAGAATATCTTTGGACTGTCGGCTGGAAAATACAGCAAAATGATGATTATCTCCTCTCAAGCCACCATGCAACACTAAAACTCAGCTTGACAACAGTGAAAGCAGAATAACGACTTTATCTTCAGCAGAGCCTCTCTCACATCAGGTATAGACAGCACTTAACTTGCCAATAGCCGATATTTAATTAAAGTCCAATATTGGCCCCGTTTATTGGAAAACCAACTTGTGTTTTAACCCTAGTTTAGATATCTGATGGGGCTGTGTACATCGATTGCTCTCGCCTCAGTCCAGCGGGCACACAACCATCCTCTCTCTGCTATTTAGTGGGTAACTGTCTGTTTTAATTCAGCGTCACAGCTGCTGGAAGGCGAAGGTGGAGTGAGACACCTGTGCAGCCAAAGAAGGGCTGACGATGGAGGAATTAGAAGAGAATAGTAGGGTGTAAGTGCTGGAAGTAGAAGAATAAGGGTGAGATGGAATAGATATGTGAAAGTATAATAGTACAACTGTAAGAGCTGTGAGAACAGTGCATTTCTTAATTAATCACAACTGTAGCAGATTCTATCAGTGTTTGTATCAGCTCCCTGAATGTGTCATATACAGTCGGCCATACAGAGCAGTGTTCTCCATTCATTCTCCTATTGTGGCAGCATGCTAAAATAAAACTTTGACTCTGTCTTGAAACTCTGTTTGATATATTCCTAAACAGATGTGGCCGCACCGCTGCACACAAACAACCTCTGCTGACATTTTATCTGCAGTCATCAAACACCATCTACAGTCGCTCTAACACCATTTTAGACAATTGTGCATCTCTAGGACTTCGTAAAGTGCTAACGAGGGTCTTCATGGTGCATTCAAGTGCACCTCAAAAAATCCGAAATCTGTCCTCAAACAAAGGTTGTTTAAAACAGGAAATTACAGCATATTTCAGAGATCATGCAAAGTTATCCTGATAAAATACCCAAAACACCGATATGGGGGCAACATTCATTCAACATTCATCAATAAAATAAAAAACAATATTTGAGCTGTGCAATTATTTAATAGGGTCCTTTATAATCTAATCTATGTAATCTAATTTATAATCTAATATCCTTTATAATAACATTTTACAGAAGATGTACAAGATTTAAATGAAGTATTTTTATCTGTAGATTTTTTGCAATATTATATATTTGCTCATAAATTCTGACACTTCTGTAGATTTCTGTACATAACCCTTGATTGTCGAGATATTTAATATTTGTCATTTTGAGCAGGAAAACTGGAAAAATTGCCTGGGGGTGTAAGTGGTTAATTTGATCCCTCAGGATTATGGATTCCAGATTTCATCATATCATCAGATAAAGTGTTATCAGCAAACCTCGGCATACTTTTACATTCTTGTACAGCAAGTCTCTACTGTAGGTGCAGACACACACAGCGTTATCAGCATTGAAATAGTATAATTTCCAATTAAACTATTCAAGCAGATCATATCAGTGTTTTCTGCTTCTCACTGGAGAAGCTCTGAATCAGAGTGTTGGAGTTTATTGGTTGTGAAGTAGTTTAATATAATAACTGGACATTTTTCATAATATTGAAATTCAGAAGCCAAAACGCTGCTTTGTGATGGAGCTACAATGCAATCGGTCTGTGCAAAACCAAAACATTGTCTTCTCATAATAAACAGTCTCATTTTCTGCTTCATTTCCATGTTTTTACAGTCTCAAAGTTCTTCAGATAAAACAAGATTGGTTACGTTCTAGAGCCGTGAAGATTAATTGATTTGTTAAACAACAGAAATTTAATCAGTCATCAGGACAGTGGCGTCATTTAAGTTTATGGCAGTCTAATTATTAAATAAAAAGTAATTGATAAACACAAGACTCAGTAACTTAACTGGTAGACAATGCAATGTGAGCCTTAGAATTAAAGGCTCCTTTATTCTAAGATGCCACAGGCTAAAAGGTTGGAACCCAGCAGGCCACACCTATGATGCTCATCCTTGCACTGTTGTAAAAGGAAATGCCAAAGAAAGATGAGACTGCACTTTGTAAATTGAAAACCAGCTGTTCAGTCTTATGTGAGCACTGTTGATCCTGCAGGTGGATCCGTGTTACTGCTGACAGATGCAGCAATGCTCTACTGGCTGGAACTCGGAGGGACAAACTCTGCTGTCGAGTCTTTTCTCCTTTAATTATACTCACACCTGTAAAAAGCTCGCTCATTGAGTGCTGCTGGAGCGTCTGTGGGTTTAGCAGATGCTGGATTACCGTTTCCTGACCCAGACTGTAAAGATGATTGACGCCAGGCGCTGTCAGGATATCGACTGATTGGTAGACGATAGCGGATGAGACTAATAAAATATTAAAACGCAGAGGCCAACGTCTGCGTTTGGCCCTATAACACGGTGACATGAAGTATTGAACCGAGGCTTTTATCACTGCTATAGGGAAAAGAACGCAGCATTGATTTGGAGTTACTCTTTAATGTCTATTTTAATGACAGACACTCCTAGCCACTTTTCATGAAATCCTTTTCAAACCTCATGGTGTTGCCTGCTTTAAAACAGAAGCTGGGAAACTGGATCTGCTGTTTAGAGTCTGCGTATGTGTGTGTGTGCATGTGTGTGCACATGTGTGTGTGTGCGTGTGTGTGTGTGTGCTGGAGTGAATGAATGAATGGAGCAGCTTCAGGACTCGAGCCAACAATGAGCCCAGCATCCTGGAAACCTCATCCTCTTTATGAATAATAAAACAAGCATCGTAAAAAACCTCAGCCCTCACTCACGTTCTGCCAGCCTGACTGGCTGCGGCTGCATTATATATTTATTACATGATCTTTCTGTGTGTGTGTGTGTTTGACAGAGGGCAGTCGATGCCACTGTCCTGCTTTCAAGGCCGCGTCTTTGTGTGACGCTGGAAGGCCGAGGTGCAGCCTCCTGGGGCCCCGAAGAATGAAATCATTTGTCTGCTCAGACTCAGACTGTCCATCTACAGACTCCGTGAGGTTCTGCAGGTGCATCGAGAAACTCAATTATATCTGCGGGGTGTAAGATGTGAAATGTCACATCCGTTTCGTCCGTCTTTCAATTTTGTCCGGTTGAAGTCGTAGCAAAACACCTCAAAGATTCTCTCTCTTAGCGTCTAGGGAAGAGGAGACAAAGAGCACGATTAAAATGGACACCAACCACCTATACGGCTGACCTGACCTTTGTGAGCAGAGATAAAGGCGTTGGAGAATAATGGAGCTCAGGTTTAGAGAGAACAGGTGAAGATCAGCCTACTTGCCCTCTTGCAGGCGGAAGCAGCATTTTGATAAAGAGTGAGGCTGATGCAGAGAGACAATAAAATATCAGACTAACTGTGTGAATGTCAGACCACCTGTGCAGGTTATCCACCATTAAAAAAAAATTGCATTGCTAATTATCTTGCAATTCTGGGCTCCATATGTTGTTTGGATAATTGGTGTTAGATAGATGATATGAGGTTTTATCCAGCTATATTCAGGGTTGTCATGGAGATTTTTTTTTCCTCCTTTCCTCCTCTTCGGAGATTCGTACAAACATGTTTTCTGCTTCTGTTTTATTTTCCAACTAGGGTTGATCCGATAGATGATATCGTTGTCCATCTCCATCTCAATGGAGAACCACCATCATGAGGCCACGCCCCCTCCTGTCAAAGCATTATAGGAAACAAATATGGCCAATAGTGTTAATGCCAGTTGCAATATATGATTGATTATTGATAATATATGGACAATTAAATGGTCAAAATTGGATCTGCCCATATGGATTCATTTTACAAAGTGAACTGTGTAGAATTTGTGCTTTGTACAACAAATCCATGCAGGTAGATCCAATATTGACTATTTTATTGTCCATATTTGATCAATTATCAATTATATCTTACAGCTAGATAGTATGGTTGGTGTGAAGACCAATAATAATCCTCAGCATGCACCCCCTCCAGATATAATTGTTCATCAGGATGATTCACTGCATACATTATCAACTGCCAATCAAGGAGACGTTGCCCAACCCTATTTCCAACAAAAGGTTTTTCCAGGATGATGTAATATGCAGGAGGATTCCTATTCTCCTAGGATCTCCAACCAACCAGTGAAATCTCTTTTGTTGTGGCAACAACATAACTTTTACCGGAGTCTCAGCCACAAAAAAAGGCCAAATGTTTTCGCTGGAATGCAAAAACCAGTGCAATTTAGAGCCAATGGCATTTAACATCCTGTCTTTACTGTACAATCCATAGCTCAATGCAACCATTTAATGTCAGCTCTCAAACGGCAGTTCTTGAGAAATTGCCTCCAAAAGTTGACAAGCAAGTTTAACCATGAGATTTAAATGGTATATTTTATCTTCGTTATATTATTTGGAGGTCATAAAAGAAAGGCGTGTTGTGCTGGAATGAAGAAATGCATGGTTAGATGATGGTTAGTTAGTTGCTGACAGTTTTTCCCCTGACTGCTGCTGGTGCAGTTTGACAAACACGGCATGTTGCTTCAGACTTGCTGTGGAAAAACCGTTCATCACCGCAATATGTGCAGGCTTCTTTAGATTTATCTAAATGTCCATCTGGAAGCTTTTTAAAATGAAATTTACCACCTAGCACACCGGGAGACGTCTCCTCAGTCATGGTTGAGTGCATTTTCTAAGCGGGGCGGGGGGGAACAGACGCTCGGCTGCTTCTCTTCGTGTCTTTTGGTTAACATCCGCATTGGAACTACATGGAAGCTGAGGTCAAACTTCAATTAACGCTTTGAGGCTTCCAGATTAATGCGCTAACCTTCCAGGCGCGACTTGAAACGCATTAATCGGTTACTCCAACTACTTCCCGGATTATATTCCATCATCATCTCCCCCAAACCAACGCAGCTCCGGTCTGGATGCAGCCTTTACCCTTCATTTGACAGCTATTCTCTTGTCACCTTAATTGTTGGTTTTCATCACTGACACATTTCATCTCCAGCTGTGCTCAGTGCAAGTAATGTCGAGATATATGCGTGGGCTGTTGTCAGCCATGTTTGTGTGTGTGTGTCTGCATCTTGTCGTTTTGTTGTGATGTGTTGTTGAAGCTCTCCTCTGGGCTGCTGTGTGTGTGTGACCCATCTTGTCCCCTGTATTTTCTTCTTGTTTAATGCCCTTGAGCCGTGTGTGTGTGTGTGTGTATGTGTGTGTGTGTGTGTGTGTGAGATAGGTGGGTGGCTGTTGATGGGGGGTCTCAGAGCAGGTGGTACACCTCAGGGTATGGCGCTGCACGTCTGCAATCATTTGGTTGTGAGACTCATTTGGTTTCAGTTTCTTGTACATGTTGGGAAGAGAGAGAAAAAACAAGAGAGAACATGCAAAGCAAAGTCTGAATGAAAGATTAGCACAGGAAGAATAATTGCCATCCAGTACAGCTATTGTAAATTGAAAGTGTCTTACAAACGCCAACAGCTGAGGATATTTTCATTTACTGCGTTAACGAGCAAAATCCAAACGAAGGTGAGCCGCCAGGCACGTAAAACTCTCCATTAACACTCGACCTTCACTCCTTACACGTCCTGCTCTCCATCTTTCTTCAGTTTTACACTAATATTATCTTCCACAAACAGCTTCAGTGTAATGAATGCATGTGTCAATACTGTCTCGAGTCATTGGCAAAGAATCAAAATCTATTGTAGTGAAACTGAACTGATGCTTGTGAATAATCGGTATCGTATGGAAGTAAAGCTCTAGTGTTTCCATTTTTCCTTCACAGCAGATGAACTTCTTCTCGCTTCAAGGCTGGAATATAAACTATAATGACATGATAAAACTATACAGCATTAATTAGAAGAGGCCATGTAATAAATGACTGCAACACATAAGGAGATAAGGATAAAAGCTCTGATTTGTGCACAGACGTTGAACCTGTTGTATCAACTTTTTTAAACCTGTGTCACTGACCTTCATTAAAGAAATTCACTTTGTTTTATAAATTATTATCTAAAAATAGATGCACAGAATTCTAATGACTATGCAGAACTATTACTATCTATGCATTTCTTACACATTTCAATGGTGTAAGCTCTCTGTCCATCACACATAAATCGGCTACTAACAAATATATTTATTTATTGATTTTATTCAATTATGTTCCAACATAATATATATTATTAATTATTCAGTCTATACAATGTAAGATAACGTGAAGTTCCCAGAGCATAAGGCCATTAAATGCATTTCTCAAACAATCCAAAAGGTCAAAATTTAATCTGCAATTATACTAAAGCAAAAAGATGGTTTTGACAGCAACTGTCAAATGTTCATATTCTTCTGCGTCAGGTTCTTGTCATTTAAAACCAACAGACCTACCTCAGCATGTGTTCTACTGTATTATATATTTTCCTCTCCCCGTCGCTCCTCTGAGAACCTAAAGCATTCAAAGAAGATTTTATAGTTAAAAGTGCATCCGCTATGTTCTGCACTCCACTCTTTATAAGAGGCCAACGATGCGCTTTATCCCCAGCAGAAATCACTCCGCTTCTGGTTTTCTTTATCTCCCATCCGTCATCCATCACGGGGAAAGGGCTGTCAGGGCCTCCCGGTCCACCGCTGCCTCCCCCCCGCCCCCCGTAACTCCCAGCTCTCCTTCTACCCCGTTTCAACGCAAGGGAGCCCTCATTAGTGGTGACAGGTGAGCATCCCCAGAGGGACGGGACTAGTCGGGCCAGAGGGGCGGATGAGGATTTGGTTGGAGGTGATGGGAAGATGAACATGGGGAGGATCTGCGCTGTATGATCCTGTATCGGATGTAGAATAAACTGTCCCCGGTGGGGGGCTATTATGGGACTCCGATAGTTTAGGAAGACACACACACACACACACACGTACACACATAGCACACACATAGCACACACAGAATACATCCATATTAATTCAGCTAAATATGGACACAGCACAGTAAATTGCTGGGACCAACCTATGTTGTGAATCTGTTATTAAACTTTGACATCGTCGATCACAAAGTCGACCAGTCTTAAAAACCCTCAACCCTGTTTCAGCAGAGTTACATCATGTGCAGCGTTTTTTCACTCTTTGTAAAAAGGTTTTGAGCATGAAAAACACTGGTTTACCCAAAACCCTTATTCTTAATGGGCCGTGTTCAGTGTATATAGCGTCTCTGAGTGCCGTTGTCCTCAACTGTCCCGCCAGATGCAAGGATATACTGTGGTGCTGAAAAGAAAGCCGTCTGTTTCATGAGATGCATGAGGGACAGATGTCTGAAAGGCTTCCGGATTTCTGGCAGTGTAGAATTCCCTGTAGTGATGACGGAAGGCCAAAACGGAGAGGGAAAGAAAAACCGGCCACAATAACAATGCGTGTAGAAAGATCCAGCACATCCACTTTATACCCTCACACATCGACTCGTGGACGCAGCACTGATCAGATCTTTGGCTCGGTGGTTCGCTGTGATTCCGCTGGAGGCGAGTGGGAGATCAGAGGCTGCAGATGACCTCTTACCCACAGAGGAGAGGTGTTCTGAAGGAGAGAGGGTGGGGAGAATGGGAGTGGGAGGGAGCCAAGCATCTGGAAACTGACAGAATAACCGATTGACACAGAGCACCTTGGGTTAATTTTAGTCTTTTACTGACAGACTCTTTTGAGGAGAAAAAGAGAAATCCCACCGGATGAGTGATTAAAGAACACATCCTCGCTTTTAGCAGACCGTTTGCGTTATTTTCACCTTGCTGTCAACACCTTCTCTGGATTGCCGCTGGGTGGAAATATTAAAATGACTTACACTCAGGCCCAGTCATTTCCATGTGAAAGGGCCCCTCTTTATAATGGAAACCTTCTATACTATGATGGAGTGCTGTTATCCTTGCTGCTTTAGCAGTTCTGCATGTTGTTTCCTAGCACCACAGAAGAATAACAGCGGTCCAGTTTCCTCAGCCCACAGGTTCCACCGTGGTAATTCCACACTGGCAACATGTCACCTCCACTGCACTCCACATACTTTGTGTTTGAAGCCCCGCTGCCTGTTGTCTCTGGTAGTTTACCGAACGGAAAGCTGTGGCTTCCAGTGTTTGGGGGCCACCTACATGGTGTGTACATACCATCAGCTCAAATCACAGACCCGTGCAGGCTGTTTTTAATTTCCTGTGTGATGAGACAGCATGGAAAGTGTCAGAGCGGGCATTTCTCACCACACGGTTTGCCAGCCTGGAGATGGGAAGACGTGTGAGTTCCCCTGAGCTGCAGAAATTAATAAGTTCAACGTGTGTCGTGTCTGTGTTACAATACTTCATTCAACGCTTACCTGGTTTTGAACTGGATTTGAGGCAAAAAAAAACACACACACAAAAAATGCACACTTGGAATTTCCAGGGTATTGTCACTGGAAACATTTCAGTTGTGTCGAGGGGGAACTTCTTTTTTCAGCAGCCAGATTTTATGACCCTTTCCTTCTGGTTTTTGGTCTGCCGCCTCTTTCTCTACCTCTGGCCTCAACTATAGAAGGTAGTATTCAGGCGAGCTCTCGCTCTAAATGTGAGAGTGCAGCTTTCTTATTTATTTGAACAAGTGCAGCGCCAGTTTGGCGCGGGCCCGTTGCTTGGCCCACAGAAGTGTTGCTTACAGCATTGTCAAGAACCATGGCATTGGCTGCTTGCAGTGTTCTTGACAACTGCTCATCCAAAGGACTTCAATGCTGTACTCCCCTGGGTCCTCAACAATACACCCCCTCAAGAGTTAAGATGATCAGATGAACATTTCTCAAGAAATGAAAATCGAAAATCGATGAAGCCCAAAAAGTAAAGTTTGTTATAGTGCCGCCATTTGGACCAAATTTGACACTACACTTGCTCTGGTCCCCAGCAATTGAGCCACCAAGTGTAAAGTCGACTGGATGAACGGTTCTTGAGATATGAGACTCAGACATGCTGAGGGTGATTCCTCACTTTATATAGAGAGATTACTCCAGTGTGTCGCTGCAGCAGAGGGCTCTGAATAAAAATCGCAGGGTCATCCTGCAAAAAATCGAGGATGCATATACTTGCTGCCGAGATGCTGGAAGCTCCTTGGCGCGACCCAGTGGAATTAGAGAGAGGTTCTTGTCATCATACCTGGGGGAAGTACAAAGGCTTCCTCCTGCTGCTGGCTATGCACATCACAAACCGAGCCATGAGAGCCAGCAGAGCTAGTTTATAGCCTAGGCACTGCCGCCAGCCGTTATTGCACATTCCTCACGAGTCCCATGATTCCCTTCCAGAAATGCTACTGTTGGATGTTGCACAGCATTTTCTCTGATAAAAGCTTTTATGCAAAAAATATGAATTGCTCCATTCACCATGAGACATAATGAATACATACTGTACCTTCATGCCTTTCTACATGTATGCAAATGTCATGATGTAGTGTGGGATCATGGGAGTCTGCAGACAGGTTCTTCTGGTTAGGATTCCTTCAGTGAATGAATGATACTCCACAACAAACAGACCTGCTGATTACACCAGTAAAAACACAGAATAAAGCAGTTTCACATCAATAATCTGTGTTTCTCTGGAGCCGTTTGGCTGATGCAGCTTCCTGTGGATGGGCCGGTGAGCCCAAGCTGCTCAGCTGCTTAGTTCAGCTTGTTTCTTTAAAAGCGTAAGATCCAGACATAGATTTTTACTGAGAGTTGAATTATCTGCATATGTCTCCTCTCCAAAACAAACCGACTAAAGGATATTGAATAAAGCAGTTCCTGAGCTAATGCTAACGTTTGCACAGCTTGTTTATCTGATGATTTAAGATTCAGACTAAAATTCTTTATCCCATTAAAGATGGATTGAAACTATACTAGATAACTGATTTCTCTAGGGTTGCAAATTGTTGGAAACATGCCTTTAAGAAAGGATATAACTATAAATTAGTTCCAGCGCTAGCAGTCTCGAACAGTTGTGGAGCTCTGTGAGGAAGCTGACCTCCTCCTCTCCAGCCCACACAGAGTCCTAGATTAGCATTCCTGCTCTGATGTACAGTAAATCCAGCGGGGGACCGGCATGCTGTTGTTTCAGAGACAGTGAGCTTCATTAACACCTCTTTCTTTATTCGCCTTTCCATTTTGTATGAGCTGTGCATTTTAAAGAGCTCCGTGAGTGTTTTATCAATGTTGACGTACTTTATGAGATTATATCCAGCTATTCTCTCGGCCGTGCGTATATGCATAAATGTATATATGAATTTATTTAACCCCCCAGCCCCCACAAACACACACACACACTCCCCAGCCTATATACCAGCAGGCATTGTGACACAGCTGAGCCCAACAGCTGGTGTCTATATCCTGGTGTGTGTGTGTTGGTGTGTTACGGCTGTTGAAGGGATTTCTGGCACTCTCACTGGCTGGAGATGGTTGAGCAGCAGCAGTCTGGATTAAGGGATCAGTGCCAGTGTTAGACAACATTGGATTAGTGCTGTAATCTCGCCCTCGCTGGCCTGAAACTGAGATCCAGGACTCTCCTCTTCCTGGGTTCACACACCTGCCTGGATTATCACATAAAGGCGTCGGCCTCTGGCCTCTTGTCCTGTAATGATGCTGGTAATTGAGTGCACAAACATAACTTTTCCCATGAATGACGATGATTGAGCCCCTGGGGCTGCTCGCCACTAGATGCCGTCAGAAAACTATACACTGTCATTTTAATTATTGAGTGCTGATCATTGATATATTTAGATTTTAAATGGGCAATGCATTGCTATTAATTTTGAATATTAAAAATTGTATTTTTGCATCTAATATCAGAGTAAAATCTATAAAACGTTTGTTGGAAATTTGCAATAAGAGAAAAAAGAAGCTTGACCTTCTTTGAGCTTACACATGCAAGACCATGAACAATACTTTAACTTAAATGTTCCTGCTTTTGTCTATTGCGATACATCAACATGTCCACTACAATGGTCTGGGCAAGACCTCCTGTAAACAACAGATTATCTGGCCAAAGATGCAAAGAGCTGGACGCCGTCCAGTCTTCTGAGGATTTGTGGCAAGTTGCTCCTTTATGTGCGATCCAGTGGCCACTGTAGCATCTCCCTATATATATATATATATATATATATATATATATATATATATATATATATGTGTGTGTGCAGGATTAACTTTTGTTGCCATAGCATCGATTGCTGGCATTGTTGAACTGTAACCATAGAAACATCTGCATATAGGAAGCAAGTCATGTGAGGCTGCTATTCCACAGTCACGCATTTTACATCTTATTTGACTGATAATAAACTCCAGAATTATCTGCAGATTAATTTGATTAAAAGTCAAAAAGGCTGTCGAGTCTATTGTTGCAGAAATGGTGTATAGGCCTGTATGCTTTTTGAATTCCCATCTCTTGAAGCAAGTGGACATTCTTGTTCAGATCTAATGCTCAATATTTGTTTACTGACCTTTCGAGATGCCGAGTCACTGGCACATCTGTTGCTCAGGGGTTTATTTTTTGCTGTGACATTTACCTCGGCCTCCTCTCTTCTCCCTCGTTCAATAGTGTAACAGCGGGTTCGGTGCTCGAGGCTGCAAGCAAGAAGAAGTTTATGATACGATGATATGATATGATATCTGATCACTGATGCTGCTATAAACTGGACAGAAGCTCCATCTTTTCTATATTATAATATGCATCACTTTAAATCTGTAAGAAATTGAGATTATTTGCGGACTGATTCCTGTTCTGTAAGGGATAGTAGTGCAGATAACGGGCATGAATGTCTGCTTTTTTCCCTCTGATGAACCGTTTGCTTGTTCACGACCGTTTGTTGTGTCATTAGAGTTAAAGGTCCTCATAGATTTCAGGGGTGTAAATGTGTTGTCTTGTTGTGATTCATTTCCCTGAAGAGCCATTGGGTATTTTTCCCCTGCAGTTTCAGGGTGGAAGGTGACGGCCGAGGCTTGATGGAGACATGTTGGCAGAGACATATACATCATTAGGGTTGTTGTCTCCTGTACACTTCCCGGCTGACTCACAATAATCCTGCCGGTGCTGCGATCCAGGGAAAGGCTGCAGCTCCCTGATTGCTCTGCCAGGAGTTATGGGTACCTAAGGTATTGTTTATTTTCACAGCACTATTTCAAATTGATAGTAATTCATAAAAGGAATTAACACAGGAACCCGATGCAGTTGATTTGTTCATTTTAACACGTGAAAATGTAAGGCCTCAGGTTGTAGGACTTAAGTGGCCAAAGCTGTCATTGGGTTGGTGCCAGTAACAGAACAAAAGTGTGACTGGCAGTGGTGCTGTCACGTCCAGCACTGGGATGTGACTTGGCAGATGTCTGTCTTTTGATTGCCTGGCTCCTGAGATTTGCTGCTGGAGTTATGGGCGAGGGATATTTGGCAGATCGAGGTGATTGGCTCAGCTACTGCATAGAAATGTGGCGGCCTGTGTGTGTGTGTGTGTGTGTAACGGTTACAGAAAGCTATATTTAAATGGCACAGGTGATTAGCAGCCTGCAGAGTTACTGATAGTCTGGCTGGGAGTGAAGCAGCTGGTATTCTCAGTGCTGTCAGCCAGAATGATGAGGAAATGAGTGGTGGTGAAGAGGCTAATGTTTTTACCGAGTACCTGACAGGGTGTGACTTTAACTAGCCATGCGAACAATAGTCCTTCCCTGCAAATAACACCCCATGGGGGCTTATTTTGGAAATATATATATATACACAGGGTTGAATGGCCAGAGATAACACATATTATTATTCAGTGTGAATTGTGTTTGTCTAAGTTTTTGGATGTTAAACCTTCTTTTATGGATGTTCTCTAATAAGACATCAGGGTCATATGGCAACAGTTTTACAACAATCTGTAAATTTAGATAAATCAAGTTTAGTTAAATAAAACATTTCAGGTTAAACTTGGGCACCAAAAATAACCTTCTGTTTAACCTTCTTCCTGTTTAAACTCTTCATGCTTGTTGTGTTCTGGTGGGGAAATGTTATAATACTTTATCAGAGTATATAGTATTTGCATTGTATTGAGCACATATTTAAAATGTGTGCTCATTACAGAAATGTTCCGATACTCGGGTGCAGTTGCTTGACTTTACATCCTTCTAGCTGGAAAGACAATTACTCCATCGTGAGATTGATGGAATATAAACTTATATAAAATCCAAATAGTCATCAGGGCATGAACCCTGAAAGCTCAGAGCTGATGCATATTCATCAATATCATGATCAGAATACAGCCGATGTGCAATTAAAGTGTGCGATCTGCTGCAGGATGCTGTAAGGTTGTGAAAGGTCATCAGCATCACTGTGTTGGTCATTAGCTCATTCACTCAGGAGTCAACACATAAAGAGAAGCCATGATAAAACAGAGAGGTCAGAGTCATGCTTTGACTCAAGAATAGATGAAACTAGGAGAAAGAGAAGATGTTTTCCTGTGGTCCATTACTGCTGTAGGTGTAATGGGGACAAAGATATAATACATACATAATACATATTAAGAGATAACATAATGAAACAGTATATATCTCTGTATATACACTGTTATCCCTTATGTTGCTTCCGAGCACTTTCATCGTAATTCATAGCTCTGTTGTTCCTCTTTTTTTCCTGCACAGTCAGGTAGCTAACACAAGTATTGTAACGCCTCTCAAAAACCACATGCTGAAACGTTAGCAGCTACTTTATTCCTCGTGCTGACACAGAGGAAATCCCAGCACTGTCACCGAACAGAACAGAATCTGGGCCTGAACTTGTAAACATGCCCAGGTTGTTACACTATACAAGAAAAAGTATGAAGTGAGAGATTTATCACGAGTAAAGTGATAGATTGATGTCTGCACTTTCAACATAAATTATAGCATTTTTCTTACAATGCCTGTATTTGCATGTCTCTCCTTATCTCAGTGTATGTCCATATCTTCTATTAAGACTATGGAACAGTTGAACAAACCCACAAAAATCTATTTAAGCTTCCACTTTCCTAAAGGAATGTTTGCCATAAATTGAGCAACCATTTAGCAAATGAGAGGAGTGGGTCCATGTTTGTCTGTCAGCCTCCTCTCGGGGTCGTCTCTCAGGGAAAGTGGTTTGGCACATTTGTGGTGAATGTGAGAGCAGCATGTGTGAAACTACACAACGGTTGAAAGGGGACGGGCTGCCATCTCTGAGAACGGCTAATGGTGAAGCAGCGGCCTGTGGAGCCGTAATGGTGACCGGCCTCTCAGCCCGAGCAGCGTTCTCATTACACCGCCTGTTAGTGATCGGCTTATTACATGGACGTGACAGCTGGAGGCTGGAGACGAGATAAGCGGGGATATGCCCATTTAACAATCCGAGACTGAGATGAAGAGTATGGGAAGAGAGTGGTAGTGGGCAGAAAAGATGGATATGTTCTGCCAGCTCAACCGAATCACGGTTCGACTGAAATATTTCATCAGATGACTTTCAAAACTTTAAATGTTTCCTCTACTGAGTAAAAGCTTAGGATGCTCACTTTAAAGAATGTTCTGTTGAGTTTGTGATGGACGGTGACTGACAGTCCTTTTGCTGTACTCCCTGATCCCAGTGGCAGCTAAAGCTCTCAGTATATGCTGTCTCCTATTAGTAGCAGAATTTTACAGAAATTTGAATCCCTGAGACGTAACAGCAAGTCATTTTCCTGCCCGATTCTTTTATTTTCGCTTTAACATCCTTCTCCTTTGCTGCAGCATCATTCAGCATGTTCTCCCCCTTGTTTTGCCTCATTATGACAAACCCAGTACATGTATTACAGTACTTGTGTTGAGGTGTGCAGTTATAAATGTATGCACTCCTCTCCCCAGCCTGAACTGCTGACTACTGCTGAGTCCATATGTTACTGATACTGCAGGGTCCAGCTGCTTTTGACCCAAGTCACGATTGGATAAGAGGAGGATGAATTGACAGATTAATACTAAAAGTTGGAGACACATTTCTTACCCGTTGGCTGTTTTTGATCATTCATTTTCTGAGAGTGGAAGAGGGAGTTTTCGTTCTGGAATGATTCATTGGTTGTTTTCGTTTCGTTAATCTGTTCATACATTAGAAACCGTGCAGGTGCAGGTGCCTCCTCCTCCCCACCGCCCCACCAGCTGTTCCTGTGTCTGTCTGCTGCTGTTGACCTGCTGGTCTGCAGGAAGAGGCAACATCAGCTTCAGCGCGAGCTGCATGCAGACCGACAAAACACAGAAAGCAGGGCGACACCAAGGCAGCCAGCAGGGTGGAGAGAAGGAGGAGAAAGAGTAGGAGGAGGTGGGCGTCATCCTCCTCTACCTCCCCCCAGGGCTGAACCATTTTATTATCAAATTAAGTTTCAGTGCACAAACTTTACAAGCATCAAAGAATCATAGGAAGAAACATATATACATAGGCTACGTCGAGTGATTGAGCAATGGCAGTTATTACAAGTGAAGAACTAAAAAAGCATCTGTCTTACCTTAAAGTAGAGCAAAAAAAAGTAGTGCAAGGTCAGGAAGGTGGCGTGCACGTGTAAAATAGTTGGCAAAAAAATCTGGGTTAGTAAAAAAGATGAAAAAAGCAGCTTTGCAGATTTTTAAGTTGCCTTAAATCACAGTTTTTGATCTAAAATGATAGATTGTACGGGCCTAATCTCCCCCTTAAAGCCTGTGGTCAGCCCTACTAAATAGCATGTAGCATTTTTTAAGTATATTTTGGTGGTTTTTGCCTTTATTTGCTAGCAGGAAGAGGGATTAACAGTTATTTTGTAGAGGCTGCACCCGGCCACCCGATGCAGGATTTAATCTGCAGGCAGCTGCTTCACTCACTGCACCACTCCCCACCCCGACATAGCACATTTTAATCTTGGTTAGCAAACATCTGCTATCAGTCAGAAAACAAATCCAAAATGTTCATGCCTAATACAAGTAAATAAAAGGTGTTTGGGTCACCTGTTTCTGCTTGTTACTCGGGTTTGCTTATACCAAACAATCTTGGTTTTTATTGTTAAAGTCTGCTGGGAACCAGAAAGGTTCAGAACAAAACTAATAAATCAATTAGCATATACAGGATTTCACCACTTGCAGTGTTTCTAGGAGAACCAGTGCACGGTTCTTAGAAAGCCGTCTTATTTTTGCAGATTTGCATTCTGTCTTTGAACTTCTCACTTCTGAGTTTTCTCTCGTTTTTTTTTTTAACATCCAGTGTTTGTTGTTTTTGCAGTACAATAACTCCTACTGTGTCGGGGGCGGCTGCTTCTCCAGTTGCCAGAGAGATGGTTGCCGCGGTAACGCACATTTGACAGCTGTTATTACTTTTGAGTCCCACTGCTGTTGCCGAATTGCGCGAGGGCACAGTGGAAATAGGGAGTACATTATTGGCAGCCCTCGGAATTGATGCTCGATCCGATATAGAGTGAAATCACCTCAGGTTCCCGGCTAATTAGCGGGAAGCGGCCCGGCTGTTAGCATGCCGGTCATTTTTCTGGAGAGAGCTGCTAAATTGAGGGAATCGGCTTGTAATCAGGGATGCTCGGACGTGTGAATGGCCACGCCGCAGCTGTCTGAAGGCTGACTGCAAAAGCATTTAAAGCTTGTGTGATGGCTCTTTGTGGCGTTGTCACGGGCTAATGAAGGTTCCCCGGAGATTTACGGTGTCCGAGGTCGTTTTTTCCTATTCACACAGAGGCTGGCGGGCCCCGGCATATCTGCAGCTCCTGTTCATCTGCCGGACTGCTTTATGATAAAACCCAACAGCCTAATAAATCACGGCCTTGGTCGTTACTGCTACGGCTCCACTCAGATCTCTCACGAAATGACTGGAACGTGCGAGCCTCTTCTGGTCATTGCTAAACTGGATAATGGAGCAATTGTTTGCTCTGCCTCGGCATGCTTTAATATCTCACTCTGGTGAGGCGTGACTTCGGTTTAAGATGCTAGACGTGTCCCTGCACACTGTTGTTTGCTCTGCTCCGCTCTCGCTGATCCCCGTTATTCTTTTCTTGACCGCCGTTTTCGCTAAAGCACCCACTTCAACCCGGCGCCGCCAGTCACACCCTCCCCCCGCTTTCCCTCCTTTCTTTTCTGTCTATCAAGGCCACCGAGTGGCACAGATGACGACGACTGAAGACTGTAATCACGTGGCTCTAATTCAATTAGCTCGGGATTCAGACGGGACAGAGTGGTCGATAGGCAGAGTTAAGTAGGGAGGGGAAAAAGAAGCGAATCCTTCTTCCTTTGTCAAACATCATCATGTCTTGAGCTATAACCATATCTATTATTCCCACCCCTGCTGTAAAATGAGCCATTTATTCCCCACCAGTAATTTTCTGGCGGATATAAATGGTCCGGTCTAAGCTTATTTGGAGCAAATTTGTATGCCATCAGTCTCAGAATATGCTGCAAATGAAATCAATTAGTTGTTAATGAAGTCTCCAGTGAGCTCTTTTGTACCCCCACCCAAACGCCATATTACTGCACATGCGATGTATGCACCAGAGTCCTCATTAAACCGTAAAAGAGCTAATTTGGAGCGTGTTGTGTTGTGTGTCTGTGTGCGGAGGTGTTCAGGTGTGCATGCGTGTGTATTCAACAGCGTGTGTCAAAGAGAGAAAGTGGAAGATGAAAGCACCAGAGAGGTAGATAGTCAGTATCCTCTTAAGCCTGTGATCCGTTAATTATCTGACATCAATATTAAATAAGACCGAGCATGTCTTTAATTATGTGATGCATTAGGCACCTCAGGTTTCGTTTCACACTTGCACAGGATTACTCAGCTGCTGCTTTAGTCCAGTCCTCCTCTCAAACTATAGGCGGCTTTCCTCTTCTGGTGAAAGTAGGAATGAGTTTGTCCCCAGATGCATCATCAACATAGAGATGTTTTGTTTTGAAGCTTTAATCCACTCTTGCATACAAACACTGTTGAGACACAGCTGGTGGCAGTTTACTCTGTATGTCCTGGCAAAATGTTAATTTCTCATTAGATCGATGATGGGATTCAATGCAGAACAGAGTTGTGACTGAAAGGAAAATAGCAACAAACTGGAAGTGTGAGTCCTTAAAGGTAAATCTCAAGCAAAAGCCAGTGCAGTGGTTATTAAGTTTATATTTCACATATATAATATATACAGTCTGTTCGGGTAATGATCTTTGTATGTGCTGCACATTATGTTTAGTCTTCACAAAGTAAAGTTTCACCTCTTTGTGACCTCAGGGTTGTTTTTTTATGTCGTGATGTCACCTTCAATCCAAACGCTGTCATCATCCTCGTTAATATTCAACTCATGTCACGCTACACGTTGACAGTTTAACAGGAAGCAGCCGTGCAGAAGAAGTCTGGAAGCTGAGGTTCAAGTTAAAAGTGTTGACGACTGGTCGGTTGTTGAGTTGTGAATAAAGCAGCGAGGTCACTGATTACAGCAGGAAGGTGCTGCAGGGTTTAAACCTGTTATCTCCTCACTTTATTCACCACAGGATTCACACAGACTGAAGCTGTTTGCTTTTCTAATCTTTGCTGCCTTTTTTTTATTTTTTTCAGTCACTTCGGCGGCCGCTGTGTGGTATTCAAGCTACTGTATGAGCTCAAAGGGATTCGCTTCACTCCAGGGAATCTTTTTTCCCCTGAGTATAACTGACAGCCTCTGTCTTTTTGATGGGATTTAAGAATTTGGCCACCTCTGTGTTATTTAACAAGAGCTAATTTGAGCCGTCTTTGGCCTCATGAAAGAGAGAGTGTACAGTATGTGTGTTTTTGGGCTTGTCTGCTCCCCGGCTGTGACATGTAACATACTGAGTGGCGTTGCTCCATTGGACGTACTCCTGGCGCCCCCACACAGATTTAATTATGTGTCCCAGGGAGGCACTATCACCCGTGGGAAAAGAGGAAATCCCAGGGGTGGGAGGGTCACTGACATGTGAAAAGAGCAAGCGGGAAGCTAAAGCGATGGACTGTCTTTGAAGGCTTTGTGTTTTTGTTTCCTTTTTTCAAATAGCAAAGGGAGACTCAGACATGCAGAAAGAGCGAGGGAAGGCTGATTCTTCCACAGGCGTGTCTGGACATCATTTGGGGGTCGTAACGAGCCGATTCCTCCTCCGTTGCTCAGAGTGAACGCTGGCAAACGAGGGGGGAAAAAAAGAGGGGAGGAAATGAAAGCCTGAAGAAGTGCGAATTGAATGAATGCATAATTCAGAGAAGAGGAAGCGAAGTAGAGAGATCACCTTGATCCCCCCACCTTGCTGCCTTTGAACGCCACGCAGATGCCTTCACTGTACTGTCACTACCAATAAAGCGAGCGGGAGGGTGGCGGCGAGGGCAGATGAGGCAATTTTATTCATATAGCACGTTTCACACAAGTAAACTCGAGCACAGAAGAGGAAAAGGAGATTGAAACTATTTTCCTTATTTTTCTGTGTCTCTGCAGCCTTGAATGTCTTTTGTGTTGATTTTAAAAAGGTTTTCCTTGTTTTGTTCGTCTTAAAAATGAAGGCAAGAATTTCACGTGTGAGAGAGGAGTGCACTGCATCTGTACAGGATCAGACGTTAGGAATGAATCAGTCAAACTAATGAACCCAGAGGCCAGGAAGACTGTTTATTTATTTGACAAGTACTGGTGACATTAATCCTCTTGTGAAATGTTGTGGACATTGAGCGATGCAGCCGGCTGCCATTTGCAGTGAAGACACCACTTAATTATTAGTGGATTCATCGATTCACTGTTTTATCGATAAAAAGAAAGCAGTGAAACATGGAGCCCAGTTCAAAACAGGAGGATACAACAAAAAGCATCAAAATCCTCTCGTTCAAAAAGCTTCAGCCAGCAAATGTCTGAAATCATTCACCAATGTGTAACTTTTCTGGTTTTACCTTCATTTAATGTCAAAGTTGTGAACTTACATTATCCAAAATGTTTTGTCAGACGTAGAGAAATTCAGCATTTTAATCTAAGTTGGGGACATTACATGGTTCTTAGTTCTCAGAAGATGTCATAAGTTTTTACAAAAACTGAAGGAACCAGGAAAATCTGAATGCAGAGCAGCAACAACTGCATATCGTATCTTTAATATGCTGTAAATGGATTTTAGAAATGTCTCGGTTTCAGTGCTGTCAGATATGAAGGACCTGTGTGTTCTTATTTCTGCAGACAAAGCTAATTGAGCACCGAAGCTAATTTTATTAGAGAGCAACCTGTGCCTGGAAGGGCTCTGATTTCTCCCCTGTGTCTCACACCCACACATCCCACCCACCCACTCTGCAGGCTGCAGGGCGAAGGTTTGTGTCTGCATATGTTGCCGATGAATTGCACGCGTGACGACCGTTTCCCATGTTGCCAGCCGGGCACTGTCAATTTCCCCTCCTGCCAGTCCACTCGATTATTTTTTTGGGATTACTCTTCAATTTTTAGCTTCGCTTGAGGTGCGGCAGCTGTGTGTGTGTGTGAGATCTTGAATATAAATCAGTCCCCTTCCCCAGACGACTCTTCCAGTCCCATTCTCCACATTCTGCCTGCCTGCCTGGGACCTCTGGCGATGCTTATAAAAAGATTCAGCATGCGAGGCAACTTCAAAAGGTGAACGTGTGCAACGTGATGATGAGTGTATCTGAGGACAGGCAGAGTTGATAAAGTGGAAATGGGGCTCGCCGGGGAATTCTCATGTGACTTGAGGACGTTACAAATGGGTACCAGGAGTCACATTAATCCCGTCTGCCTTCCCTTTGTCTCTGTGTGACAACACGTTTCTTCTCGTTCCCTTATTTCATCATCGCTCACGTGTCCTCTTTAAGTCATATTTGATCTTTTCAGTACAGGGAATGACAGACTTTTATCTCATCTTACCCGGGTTTCCACTTCCAATTTCCTTCCCTGTGCCGTGCTCTTGCTGACATTCAGCCATCCCTTTGCTTCTCCCTGTTCTTCCCTAGCTGGGAGGGCGACGTGCTTTATACCACGTAGATGAAATAATGGAAGAGCGCTTTCTCTTTTTTTTTTTCTGTCTCAATCTACTCGGCTCTTACATGTCAAATGTCACTGGCTCTGCCTCCTCTGCTCGGAGGATGCACGCAGCAGGGAGCTGGAGCTCTCATGTGGAACAGCCTCAGGGAAACCAGGAGGAAACCCGATTTTTACTTGGTGGAATGAGGAGTCTTGACACCGCTGCTTCCACCATCCACCCTTCATCTATCACCTCCCCATGTCACCGGAGCTTAAATTCTTCTCTCTGTCCCTGAACACAGTGAGAGGCGAGAGGCTTTTATTCCAAGTACAGTTTCATTTCACCTTCCACATGAGCCGTTTAATCCATTTGAATTCCCTCCAGGAAGTCCCTCCATGCCCAGCAACAAATTCAGCAATCAACACGCTTGTTTTCTTGCTTTTTCTGAAATGTATTATGAGTTAAAGTAAAATAAGTTTCAGCACGCCAGCTGTTGTAGCTTTATTTTACAGAGATCCTGTGATATTGCTGTAAAAAAGTCTCCTTGTTTTCTCTCTGTCTTTCTAAACCTTGTGGTTTTACATGACGTGCAGGTGTGATGAAACATCTGTAGAGTGTTCTAAAGAATAATGGCGAGTGTTGAGGTGTTTTAATAGTCAAAGACAAACACAGTTGCTTTGTGTGATTTGCAGCATGTTGTTGCGTATGTGAGAAGCAGGTTGCACACAGAGCGCATCATCAAAACTTCTCACCTCTATCCTGACAGCTCCCGCCATGCCGGCTGTTCCGTTTACAGATAACGGAACTTAACGGAGAGGTGGAATGATGACACAACAATCCCGCCTTGAACGGGTCATATAAAAGGAGCTTGTGTCGCACTCCCAACATCTTCTGTATGAAGTTTGTACATTATGATGGGCCTCTACAGAGATATTATATACAAGGAGAACAAAAAAATCTACAAAAAAACAAAAATATGTGTATGAGGAGGCCAGTGTTAACGAGCACCAGGTGTTTGTTATAAACCTTAACGAGCTGTGGCCTGAGCCTCACAGGTTACCACAGCAACTTGAGCTGGTTGCCAATGACGATGGATGCATTGCAGCTAGATGTAGACAGAAATGTGGAGAAAAACAGCATTTTTCTGCCTCTGTGCTGGTCTCCCATTTGATCTCTAGGTGGAAGTAAGCCCAAGCAGTAGGCAGCAGGTGGCAGAGCAAATACTGATGATTTTTTATATGATTCGCTTGGGTCCTCTCAAAATGTAGGATGAGTTAGGATGTAGCAATAGAGCTTTGCTCTCAGCCTCCTCTTTTCAGCTATTTCATACCCTTAGGAAGTAGATTATCTCTAATCTAATACATGGAATTTACCCTTTTTGTTTATGGCCTTTGCTCAGGCAATGAGGTTAAAACTGGATTCAAAAATTTCAGAAGCATGTCTCATCTACACCAGCTAGCAGCTACTGACAGGAATTCTCAGGGACAGGTCACATTCACTTACTGAGATAACAAAGACCATGCAGAAAAACACTGAAATGTTCTGCACTAGCATCGGTGTAACTGTTCCACTCTATGTAATGATGTGACACAAGTGATCAGTGTTTCCCCAACCTGAAGCAGCGGGATTCAATTTAAAAATATATATATATAATGCTGGTGTAAAAATGTTTTTTACAGATATAAAGCTGCAGAGGAAAGTCTTGTCACAGTGGTGGTTCGTCCCATACTGCTTCACTGGCAGCCTGTTGAACCCCGCATTCATATCGCTGCCATGCTGAGCTGCTTACTTAAAGACGATCATTAGCATCATGACAAGTGTGCAGCCAGAAAGGGCAGACTACTGATACAGAATATTTCCCTTCACAGTGGTTAGACATTGTGCTGGTGCTGTGTCTCCTGCTCCAGTCTGCAGCTCTGCTCTCAGGGTGCAGAGGGAATAATACTGCCAGGGAGGCTTTTTCTTCCTTTCATAAATCCTCAATATGTCCAGAGTGCCCTGTCTCTATGGTAACTGAGGCTTGCATCGTGTATTTGTGTGTCTGTTTCTGATGTATGTGTGTGTGTCCTTTCTTGATAGGCCTGTATTATTTATATTAATAGATTGTATTATTTGTAATGCACTTTATATTTGAGGCAAATCTCAAAGTGGAGTAAAAGCATGAGCATGAATATAAAGAAGAAAAATAGATTTTTTTGTTCCACAGACTTTTTTTTCTCAATGAAAACACTACTTTTGATATATACTAATGGACACAGATTTGGGCTTAAACAGCAGCAGAAATGATTTGTACATAATGCATATCCCTCCCTTTAATCTCCAATGAGAATCCAGCCTAAAATCACTCAGAACTCCATAATATTTGAGGAGGTTTGCTGTGGCGATGTAAATGTATTTTGTGCACACTGTAAATCGGACGTTTAAATACTTTAATCTTTCACACAATACAGTGTTCTGCATGGAAATTAAAATATCTTGAACAAATACCCCAATAGTCATCGTATATTTCTTCTCAGCAGGGTATTAGAGTTCAAAACATGTTTTTTGCCCTAGGAAGGAGTGTAAAGGCTGATTGTAGTTTGCGTGTGGTATTTATATCACACAGTGATCTGAAGCAGTGTTTGCGTGCCACAGCATGTTGTACCATGAAAGTGTGAAATTGTGATTTATCCCTCCAAGCCACTCTGTGTGAACAGAGGTGGGAAAACCGATCACAGTTAGGGGCTTTGTTACTGTTGTGAATAGTGAACTGAAAAGCAGCTTACACATTTACAAAAAACAGAATAATACATCCTCCACGCCTGAAATGATGTCACTCCGCTGAGGGTGATCTATCTATGTGAATATAATGCTTCCTTTTACCCTGTGATGGGACCGGCCTCTGATGTTTAACTTCCATGCTGATGTATTGCATGGCCTTTTGGGTGATGTTCCTTATGAAAACCGGAAACGGATCAGAAAACAAGCTTCAGAGTAGAGCTGCCAAAACTGCTCAAAAATGACATTTGAACTCTTCTTAAGTGTAAACATTAGTATTATGTTGTTATGTTGTTCTTTTACATTATTATGAGATGTGTAAATGAGGAAACGCAGCTGCAGCTGCTCATTGGGTGAGTTTTTGAGGTTAAGTATCTTACCCAAGGACGCCTCGACCTGCAGACTGAAGGAGCCGGAAATTGAAGATCTTCTGATTGGTGGACGACTGCTCTACCTCCTGCGCCAATGCTGCCCCAGTGATGAATTGAGTTTATTTGTACACATGCAGGGACATAATTCCATACTACAGATCATACTGAACCCCCCCCCCCCCCCCCCCAAGTCTCAGTGGAAATACCTACATTTATGCCCCAGCAGGATCTTCCTATGATACTCACTGCTGTAGAGATAAGCAGTAGATTAAAGAGAAACCAATAAGCTTCGATGAGGAAGCACCTGCAGTTTAATTTAAAGTAATTAGTATGTACTGTGAAAAAGAACAGATGCACACATGCACCCACACACTACCCCTCCCCACACACACTTATACAAATACATAGACAAGCAAGCACACACAGGGATAATAAAGTTTTATTGCATTTCAGAACTGTGCACACTGTCAAATAAAGGTCTCAATATATTATAATGTTAGATTCAGTCCTGTCTGGGATTTATTTTTAAGCTACATGAATTAAAGGAAAGCCTGCCTTCGGGTGCACCATGTACTGCTGCACACGCACAGCATCACTGATTGTGAATGTCTGCAAGAGGACGTCTTCACAAACAAGCCGTCTGGCTTTAATCCTGAGGGACTGACCCAGAAACCTGATGTTTCAGATCGCTGAGAAGTCATTGTCGCTGCTATAAATACGCTGAAGTGATCACCTCCTCAAAAGTAACAAAAATAGACCATTAAACAAAATGGGCCTTGGATCTTAAGATCAATAACCAACAGATATTTTAAACTAGATGTTGCGGTTTGTTTTTTTCATCATTTTGCTTCAAACAACCCGAGTGCAGCCTTAAAACGCTTATTTTTAGCTTCAACATCTCACCTTTGTCAAACTTCAGGAGTTAATATGCAAATGACTGAATGTAGATTTCCCAGTAATAAACACAAAGAAAGCACAACAGTGGTTTGATACATTGTTCTGTTGTTACCCGTCTCGCTTCTAATTTATCTTCTCCCTGCCTCCATTTTCACCTCCACTAACACATTTATGGCTGAAATAAGTGTGTGTGTCTGCGTGTTAATTAAAACGCAGCACAGATTCACACACACTGCTGAAGTTAGAAACCTGCCAAGAAAGATGTTGGAGTGAAAGCCTTAAAGTGATCCATCACCTCGGTGGAGTATTTGCACAAAGTAGCACACTTGTGATTCCTTCATCAACTCCTTCCTTCATCAAAGTGCTATATCTGGATACAGCGGATTTATATTCATAGCTCGAATATTCACTGTTTGTTTTAGTTTTTTTAAACTCTGCTCACCTGGATGTTGACATTTTGGGTTTTTAATATCTTTGTATGTAGGTAAATAGCTGAAGGCGTGCTAATATATGAATGCTGCAGTATATTTGTTATATCTGTTTGCATTGTATAAAATCAGATCATTATCAGGGCTTCATGTTGGAGTTTACTGGAAATAAATTCTTGAGGTGTGCTTCTGTGGGCTGCAAACAAAGAAACCAAATCAAATGCGTTTCATTGTTTGAGAAAACATGATAAAATGTCTTCAGTGAAGGTTGCTTATCCTGAAATATGTCAAGAAAAGTGAAGAGTGTAGATTTTCATTGTCTTTTTGTACAGAATAAAGTATAGAGTGTCAAACGTTGCACTGATAACGAGGCATAAATAAAGTGAGAGAGGCTGTAGGTCCCCCACCACAGACCAGCCAAGCCTGACGTGTTTCTGCAGTCGGTCAGAGACGCTGATGGTTATCAAAAAGTCCAAAATCACCAGGAAGAGACGTGTCAAGTCTGCAGACAGCCAGTCATATATTAATGGGGACTCAGGGGGAAACGTGCCCTTAAAGTTCACACGTTGCCTCTGAATCAGAATGAAGGACTACAAAATGTCTCATTTTAATTAAAAGTAGCGCTTTTTGTGTTTGATCCTTTATTCGTTGACTTGTCAAATATTCACGCCTGAATGCTACTGCTGTGTGCTGTCGTCCACCAGAGGAGTGAAAATGATTTCAAGAAAACATGTAAAGATGAAGGGTACGCTGTTTAGGGTCAAAGACGAGTCTATAACTTTGGAATATGACGATAAATTTACTGGTAACTGATGCAAACACATCCAATTCAAAGACAATTCACAATAAATACACGAGAATCATAACAACATAAAAGGGGGAGGGGTAGAAAGATGGGGAGGGACAGTATAGTGAGAACATAGTGTTAGTTGGGGGGGAATGAATAGGTCGGAGCCTGGAGGGGCCTGAGTGTTTGTTCAGTGGTCTAATGTATTCTGGCACAAAGGTGGACATGGCGTGTTTGGTTTTTCGCGGCAGGAAACGACATCTCTTCCCTGAGGGTAACAGGTCCTAATGGATGTTGAGGTTGTAGGTAGAGTCAGAAAATTGTATTACATTAGCCTACAATGAGCAAACACGTTGTACCATTAGAACACTGGAGTGATAGTTGCTGGAATTGAGCCTCTATACGTCTATGGAGATATTACACAAAAAACAGACATTTACAGCTAGAATAGTCATTTACTTCATTAGTTTAAAGTTATCTTTGTTGAAAAAAATCAATGCTTTTCTTTCAAAAATAACTTTTGAACAGTATATATATATATATACTCACTAAACTACTAATTTCTTTGCTGCATAGTGACCAATATTCCATCACCAGTATAACCAAAGCTGCCATTATCCAGAGGTGGGTGTGGATTTATCCTATACAGCAGAAACCACAACACACATCACAGGAACAGGAGCCATTGCTCAACTGCTACACCTGACAGAAATACAACCGGTGTACCATGACCGAAAAAACACGCCACATGACACGCTGGCTTCCTCCACCCCTGTAAACAGGAATCTCTGTGTTCTATCAGGGGGAGGAGAGAGGTGGGGGACGGTGACAGACGCCATGATTTTCTTATCGGTCTGTGACGGACAGGAGGCATCAGTCTGTGCACAACCTGTCAGCAGGGATGAGAGCGTTCAGCACCCTCCCTCCTCCCTCTCCCTTCATGCACAAAAACACACACAGGTTGTTTCTTTTTGTTCTTCCATGTTTGGTGTTTCAGCTCCATTATCTGCTGTTTGTTCTGGGATGTTCACGTTGCAGCTCTCGGGGATGTGAGCGGCTGCAGAGCAGCAGCAGTAATGGTCTTCTCAGGGTAAAGCTGTGCCATCATGTAGGTCCACGCAGCAGTAATCACTGAGGAGGCAGCAAGAAAGGGAGGCGACCACTGGGCTTGCATGTTAGGGCCATTAATGTGTGTTTCTGTGTGTGTGCGTGTGAGGATGTCGATACAGGTAAAAAAAAAAAAAAAATCGTTAGTAAGTGAATATCTTTTAGTGCAGAAGCAAGGGCTCCGCCCAAGGTGACTCCTCTCCACTAGCACCCATGTGATTTATAACTCCTTTAGGCGTTATAAGGGAGGAGGGGCTGGCGGCCAGGGGTCCCGGCTGTGATGGAGGGCCCTCCGTGCTCTGACAGGCTCCCTGCTCCCCAGAGAGCAGCGCTGTCACCAGGGTGCTGCCGGAGCGCCACCACATCTCATCCCATTTGAGGCTAATCGCTACATTATGAGGCCGTTAGTGCTGTTGTCACTGTGCTCCGGCTCCATAAAAGCTCCATCAGAGCAGACGTGGCGTCCTCTCCGTGCTGCCTGTCTGTCTGCATATTTACTGCCCATTTTATTTCACTTATACCAATTTCAAAACGGTTAGGGCTCCTTCTACATGCACCATTAAAGTGCATTTTGGGGGTTGTTGATGTGACAGCGCCTCATAGTAAAATTGTGATAAAAAGCAGTGCGGCTTCATTCATGACATCTTTGCTGCAGGGGCAGACAGGGGAGGATATTGGACCAGTGTCCCATAAATTAAAGGTCCCATATTGTCCACTTTTGCTGGGCTTTATTTGAAGCTGTGACATCACAAGTTATATCTGGTTTTTAAGAACCAAACATCATCTGGATATAGTTTTATCTCCCCTCTCAAGCTAATCTCTGGAGCTCTAGAAGGAAGAGGCTGTTTTGTATCTGTCATTATATTAATTATTGTAGAAGTCCTGAAGTTTCTGAATATAGGCTGTGTGCATTTCTCTGTGGATTGAGCATTTTGAAACATGGGACAGAATTTATGTTTGTAATCAAAAAGATATTAATATTTCACCGTCTATGATATTGGACCTTTAAAGAGGTATTCACAAAGAAGTTTGGGAGAAGGTTTTGGGATCGGTAGCATCTCTCTGCAGCATTGAATCCTTTTTTCCGTTTCAAAATGACGACAAAAATGTTAGCCTGAGAAATCTGCATGCTGAAAATACCATGCTGTTACACTCAAATGTGATCAACACAGAATGTGTCCAGCAAGAGCTTGAGGGAAATTGGAGGAAATAACAAGCTAAAGCTACTGTCGTATCTCATTCAGTTCCTCCTCAGAACGACACGCGTCCCAAATGTCCCTTTTTATTAAGCATCTCAGCTCTGACTGTGCACAACGCAATCGCCTGTAGAGTAACGTTGGCGCCGTATATCCAACACTTTCCTGGATCAGGCTGTCCGCTCCTTTTTTCACCCTGTTGCTCGGTCCCTCCTCGTTCTCTCCTCCACTTTCTGAGGTGTCGTCAAATCCCTGAAAAAAACGAAAACTGACACGAAATGACAAGAGACGCCATTGAGCAGCGGTTGTCACTGTTCCTAAAGAGGCTCACAAGTGAAAGGTCTAATTCTGAAGACAGCTTACATCATCACACTCGTCTCCTCAGGAGTTGGCGATAACAAAAGTTTATTTCGCCGTCATTGTGCCAATTTTTGTCGTGCATGAGTAAAGCACATTCAGGACATTGTGCAGGATTGCTCGAGCTTGTGCGTTAAATATTTTATCTACCTGTGTAACTGTTGGGATGAACCCTTCTGCTGTTCCTGTTGGCCTGGTTCCCTGTTGACAGGCCAGCAGGGTTTGTTATGTGGTGCTTGGTTCAGGCCTGAGAGACTCAGCTGATCTGAGTGCTGCGCCTCATAGTGACGTTAATGCCGCTGTAGGTCACAGGCTGCCGGGCCGCACTCATGAACACTTGCTGAATTAGTGACACAGTGAAGGAGAATAAAGACATTGAACTTGATGTTGATCCAAGAGGTGGAAATCAGGCATCGAGTATGAGATCTGCTGACGGCATCATGTTTTCCCCAAAATAATTTGCCATCCATCTGTCTGCAGTAGCTAGCATGCTGCATACAGAATGTCAGACTTAATCAATGAATTCAATAGTCCAAATCCTACTGAGGGTATAGTGTAGCAGGTGTAGCAAAACTCAAGTCTCAGCCCAATGTGTCGTTGCACATCCTGTAGAATAAGACTATAAAAAATATATATATATTGTATTTGTCTAATCGCATAAAATTAATTCGTAGTAATATTCTTGCTTAAAATTACATTAAATGGGGAAAAAAGACTGTTGTATAAGAATAGGGTTTGGAAAGAAAACAAAGAACAGCCATTTTTTATTATCAGTCACCAATAGCAACCAACAGCAATCCTCCCCCAGGGTACCGGTCCTGGGTGCTGTGACCCCCAACCAGAAGGGTTGTTCTAATGGTAATGGAATTGGTAAAATAAATGTTCCATTCCATCCTGTACCATACTGCACTGTGGAAATCGAGCTTAAAATACAATATACAAATACTTGTGTTTAAAGGTAGCTTAAGTAGATCCGGGTGATTATCAGCATAATGGTGTGTGTAACGGTCGTCCTGATGCTGCATTTTCAAAGATGTTCATCTGAGAGAAAGGACATTACTGATTCACTTTTCCTCCGCCTATGTTTGCCCAGCTAGTTCCACTGCTGCGGCTGATGTGGGTGATGGATGATGATGATGGCGAGGTTGATGATAGATGGTGGATGATGATGACTGTGATAATGGTGATGATGGTGACTCTTCTTTTCCTGGGCTGCACAGCTCTCTGGCCCTCGTATCCAAACTCTTTCCCAGCTCCCCATACATCATCCCTCTCATCGAGCTCGGCCCCTACAGGTGTACCACCCCAACTGCCAGAATGACCTCATCTGTCCTCATTATGTCCACATCATTACACGTGCTCTCACACATATATACTCCACACATGTATAAATAGTAAACTAGGCCAGAGCATCTCCCAGGTTGTGGCTATAGGAAGAGGATCATTTAGGTTTGTCTTCCTGGTTCTCCACTGCTGAAAACCGTCCCCCTCCCTTCCACTTTCCACGCCGCCGTCTCGCCCTCTGCTGCCTGTTATCTGGCCGAGTAGGGTCATCCATCTGGGGTCGCGGACTCTGTGTGGAGGCTCTCCCATTTATTAGCTCCTCATGTTGTTACGGTGCGGAAAGGCCACAGAATCAATTGTGTGCATTAACGGCCGGCTGGCTGTCAGCAGGCCGGCAGCGGGGAGGAAGGGGGGCGATGGGGAGCCTGCTGACAGCAGATGAAATGGAATTTTATCTGAATGAATCGTCGGCCTGTTCAGCAACAATAGGGAAGAATAGGTTCCCGTGTCACCACTCATATAGAATTAATGACAAAAAGCAGAATCAATGAGCAAAGTCAAGAAGGTGGCGATTTGCTGTAAGGAATCGAAAAGGAACCTCAGCACCATGCGAGAGGGAAAGGAAGCCATGAATTGCAAAAATGTGATTAGATTTTCCAGCAGTAAGTGGATTTTTCTTTTTAATTCTTCATGTGGATGTTATGGTATCTCCCAGAGGGTAGGGGTGGGGGAAGAATCGGGATTGGCAGTGGGAATTTCATGTAATCCCATTCGGGATGGAGGGGATGCTCCCAGGGAAATCCTCACTGGCATAAACACGGAAGGAGGCCGCGGCAGAAACGGCAGCGAATAAAAAAACAAGTAAACACAAACTAGTGGAAAAATACAGAAGAGTGAGAAGGAGGCAGTTTTATTATTATGAATGTATCTTCAGGCAGTGGTGCTGCATCTGCGCATGCACAGAGATGACTGTGTAGTGTATGTTGGATTAGCTCAGTGTTTGTACAGTACGTTGCGTCTGTCCAGCAGCCTTTTGTTGGCTTCTCCTCTTCCTGTCTGTCTGAATTATTCATGATGGCCAGAGAGCATTGCAGGCATGTACAGTAGAGGAACAGAAAGACTGTCTGCGGTTTAAGCAGGGATGAGGGAAGAGGGATGATGTAAAGGCGAGAATGAAAGAAGGGTTGAAGAGATTGATGGGTGAGAAGAAGTAAATGATTCTGAAGTGAAGGGGAGAGAGCTGGTGCAGTGGGCTTAGAGGATCAAGCCTTTTGGAAGGTTTATATGTGCACAGAGTGAGATTTTGTTTCTAAAAAGTGGTTTAGACATGTTGATTTACTGTTTCTTCAGAGAAGAGGACATTCATTCAGCAGTTAGTCCAGGTAAAAGTAAGTCAGAAGATATTCTAATAGTAACGATGTCTTCCACTGTCTTTGATGTTTAAAGTGGATATCACAAATTTATTTCTGCATGCATCTGAAAGACCAGCGTCTTCTTCTGGTGGCAGATGACCCTTTGAATTGCAGATCACACCGGCATATTGGGGGGAAAAAACTGACATTGCAGTTTTTTTTCCCCTGTGTTCTGCTCTGGCATAGAGCGATCTGCAGCCAGCAGGTAGATAATAAATCTACAGAGAGCAACCAGCAGATTCCTGGTGCTTCATATAGCTGGGAGACTGAAAAACAACTAAAGCCAGGTGTTGGCCCTGAAAGGGTCTTCATATTTATCCAGGCTTTATCTGTAGGTCCAGATATGATGGATTACAGTTTGCAGCTTGCAGTAATTAAACTGTGGCTCGGATGCTTTTTGAGGCAACACTTGTGACTATATTACGAGTCTGATTCACCTGTCGGGGATTCCATGACCACATGCCAGGACTCAGAACTAGAGAAGAGGCTCATGATTCCAGCTGTTTATCATCTGAAAATCCAACTGCTGGGAGGTTGTAGTTAGTTTTTAGCAGATGCATTTACACCTTTTCACCCCGCTGAACTGTTTCTCAGGAATAACTGGGACTAAACCATTTATAGCTTTAATGGATGGACTCTGAGTTTGACAACAGCTATGCTAAGTGAGTGATGTGCAGAGGTAGCCAACTGCTGATCTGTTTAGGATTCATGGTTTTATATATATGTATAGATGCTTCTTCAAATATCAAATAACTTACATCTGCATGAAGAGTCGATGCATCTTCTTTGGTGCATCATCACATTTACATTCATATCGTATACTGTGGTTCACTCAGGATGCATTTCTCTTTTAAGTAATAGATGAATGTGAGCAGCCTTAATCTGTAGATCATACAGATCACATTCTGTTAATAAGGGCTGTAACTAATGATAAGTTTCATTTTTAATCAATTTCCTGGTAATTATGAAAATTGCCGTCAGAAATGAAAATAGGACTTAAAAAGATCCTTAAAATCTAGACATTATTCTGAAATCTAAAGAAATTCAGTGCTTTGAGACTCCAGTGAACCACAGTGAGAGAAATTATCTATAAACGGCAAAAACACAGAACAGTAGTGAACCTTCCAGGAGGGACCGGCTGACCAAAGACCTCAGAACAACATCCAAAGAACTCCAGGCCTCAGTAAAGGTCAGTGTTCATGACTTCAACATAAGAAAGAGACCGGGCAAAAATGGCTGCATGGCAGAATAAATAAAAAGAATAATGGATTTAACAATATTGTGTATTGATGGAACCAAAGAAGAAGGCTATATATATATTTTTAAAATGAGGATTGATTGATTATTGAAACAGCTGGTGATTAATTTTCAGTTAATTAGCTGATCGCTGCAGCTCTGCTGTTAATTCCATATCCAGAGTGACCTCTGCACCACGAGCTCAGTTTGAACCTCATCTGTCCACATGTTGATGATCAGCAGCCGAACCAGAGATCAATGCTAACCATCAATCTTCCAAAAAAAAAAAAACTGTGGTGGTGCATATGAAGCCTTTGTAACTGGAAAAGCCTTGTAGCTATACATAAGAAATATGCAATGCAGTCAAAATTTAAGGAAGAAATGAATGTACTTATCTGAAAACCCCAAAAAGTTCATTTTCTAGACCGTTGGAAAGGAGAATGGAGGGAACGCAACAGTGGAGAGTAAATGATAGAGAGGAGCGACAAAGGGGAAAAGGAAAATGAACGGATGGCGAATGGGCCGGGCAGCAGGAGAAGAAAAGGCAGTAAAATCTTTAATCATTAAACAATAATTTAGCCCTGCCCCTTATCCAACAGTTTGGTCCCTGCTTCTGAGGTGCAATAAAACGTAATTATCCTTGTGTATGTGTGTGTGTGTACTTGTGTCGCTCCACTTCCCCGGGGCACTGGGAGGCCAGTAATGGTCTCATTAGGTCCTCTTCTTTTTTATTCCCAGAGGTGAAGCAGCATCAGTTAACCTGCTGTACGTTAACCCCTCTGTAACTGCCCACTGCTGCTATCAGTCCTCCCTTATAGTTCACCGCCTGTAATATAAGGGCGTCAGCAGACCTGAAACACAATAAGACACAGGACCGACGTCTACATCATTTTCTTTAAGAGTTTAATTACATCCAACAAGTAATGGCTGATATTTCTTAGAACAGCAGAGTATTAGGGCCTCGCAGGTTAAGATGGTCTGAGATGAGAATAAAGCCGTAGTAGTAAAAGAATAAAGTGTTAATATTTCAGATATTAAGTCTTAATAAGAACAACTGATTGTACAAAAATAGGAATGATTTTCTTTAATCATTAATAAGGTATTGCAGAGGTCTATAGCTAATAAGTTGTTGTCCTTCATGGTACATGTTAGTTCCAGTCAGTACATTAGAGACACGTTCAGATTTCCAACTGAGAAATGATGGTTTCTCTCAAAAGTTTGCGTCTGAGGCACAGTGCTGTTTCGTAATGACTAATCCTCTTAGCTAATGTCACCACATTCCAAAACAGCTGGTTGGAACTGCTGATATTAGAGGATTATTAGGTGGAAAAACCACCAGAAAAAGAACCATGTGCATGTTGTGACATATAAATGACAATGAAAGCTGCAGCAGCCGCTCCCCACGCCTCCGTCCTCGCTGTTTCTGCTGCAGTGTTTACTCACTGTATCACTTTACTGCAGGTTGTTAAACAGTGTTTTCAATCTGTTGACATCCACAGTGGCTTTCTGTAGCCTTCACAGTATAAATATGAATAAAATACCTCTGGGGAAATCAATAAACTAAATTGTCACCAGTGATTAACTATCAAAAATGAAGTAGCCTAATTATTGTAATTCCTGTAAATACTAATTTGTTTCTGTACATAATGCACCAACAATAATAATAAATGAGTAATATCCTGCTCATCATGTACATGTGTTGGTCACAACTCTTCATTAACTCAATATAACATCTTTTTCAAAACGTTGCTGTGTTTCTTCATAAAATGTGATCAGCAATAATTGATATTTTAAAAGCCACAAATCACCATCAGTGTACATTAGTGTTACTCTGTCGTCGTTAAAGCTCACTTGCTGATACCACCATTAATCAATCCATCAATCAATCAGGTTTATTTGTTCCCAGTAATCATTCAGGTACAATTACAGTGAAATGTAATAAAATCACAGATGGCACCAAATAAACCAGGAGATTTATGACATTGAGGACACACACACACACACACACACTGTAATGGACTGAGCCGTAAACACAGTCAGCATCACTCATACTCATGTTAAAAGGAGGGTCATCGGGGTGTATACGACCTCATATGATGTTAGAGCCCTGAAACCCTCAGTCCTCCCCTCAGGTTTCAAGATTACTTTGATTTCCCTCATCTCTCTCACTCTTTTTCTCTCTATTCATCTCTCTCTTTCTCTGTTTCTCCCTTTCTTTTTCTCAGTAATATGCTTTACTGCCATGAATGTCAGATGAGCAATGTTGCCAAAGCATAAAAAATAGCGATAATACAATAATGATATTTTAAAAAATACATGTAATTCAGTAAATAATATATATAAAACATACAATAAAATGTGTGTGTGTGTAGGATGAATGTGTCAACAACCAAATATTATTTCAGCATGAAGAATCATTTAAACAAAATAAGCATTAAGACTGATTCTTGTTAAATGTGTATACATATATTCTAGTGCATATTATAATTTATTATAACTACTTTTCCAATTCAAACATTTGCACGCTCCACCTCACTCACTGTGTCTGTCTGTTGCTTATTCAAGCGAACTGGTACTAAAACATCACCAGGGTTCTTTAATTGGCTCTGTCCTGCAGAAGAAAAGCTGCCTGTGTGTGAACACTGACATGAGAGGCAGAGACGGTGCTGTGCGTGCATGTGTGTGTGTGTGTGTGTGTGTTAGAATGAGGTAATGGGTTGCTTGAACAATTCTCTTCTGGAAGCCCTTTTCATTTGTTGTATTTCCCACAGACCTCCTAATGAAAAGAGCTATGTTATCTTCTTTTTTTGTGGAGTGACCTCCCTCTATGCTGCTGCACTCCACTCCACAGAAAAGGACACTTCAACCTGTGCTGAGGTGTGTGTGTGTGTGTGTGTGTGTGTGTGTGTGTGTGTGCGTGTGTGTGTGTGCATGTGTGTGTGTGTGTTGCTCCGTTTCGAGTGCCCATTCCACCTCCTGTCTGCTGTGCTGTGGAAGCTGAGATGCTGATGTCTTGGGAGTGGGTGTTGGTTTAGAGACCCTCTCTGCTCACTACATTATTTATTCCTTCTTACTACAAACCTCTTCTGTGTGACGTTTCTTTCACTCACGATGCAGGACTGAGAAAATTGAATAAAAAGAAAAAAAACACATATCCCTCCATCAAGTTGCATTGTTTTCTACTGTCCTTCATTCAAATTAATGTCCACATTGTTCTTTTTTGCATCTAACTTTGGAATTATCATTTCATCTTGAGTACGTCCATTAACCACAATGAAGGAATTTGTTCATATCTTCAGGCGTTAATCCATTAAACACATATTCCAGCCCAAGCAGAGCCAACTTCATAACCTGTCACTTGTCTATTTGCTCCCACCTAGTGGCGGTTCATGCTCAGCACAGGTGAAGTTATTTGGGGTGTGTTCCAGTGAAAAAAGTAAATAGATAATGCTGGTTTGACCTTGATCTGATAATAAAATAAAGTGTTAACATTAAAATAATCACATTGTACTGTTTGAGAATAGTTGGAACATTTAATATTAATTGTATTAATATGAGAATAAAGTAATATTACAAGGATGAAGTCATAATATTAGAAAATATATCTTAAAAACTCTGTTGAATTCCTGTTTAACTGCAGGTTTAGGTAAAGTGCCTTTAAAATAACTCCTGGATTTCTATTAACATAAATTAAGAGCATGTCACATTTAAGTGTCCCTTTGGGTGGAATTCCCTTTTAAATATTAAGATTAAAAAGCATAATTAACAACACTTTTCCAATTGCCGTTGGGGCTGTGGATCTATCCAAGAAGGCTGTTCTACTTAGTCCTCTTAGGTTTGCTGATTTTTTTTTTTTCTGTTTCTACTGAGAACGTGACAGAGACGAGTGCATCTGAGTGGCGGTTAATCCTTTTTGTCTGCAAAAACAATAAGTGTGAAATCGCAGCGTGCACAGGCGTCTTCAGGCAGACTTTAATCGTGTTACGGGCCCACACGCTCAAGGGGGAATTAGAATCTGCGTGCGCTGCGTCTGCTGTGGGCTCACGCGTGTGTGTCTATAGCAGAGGATCATATTTAATGTCTTAATTAAGGGGGGATTTATGTAAATGAGGGAATTCTATTCTTTCTCCATGTGAGGCTGTTTTTATTCCTTCTTATCTGATGATTTGCAGAGAGATTCCAGGGCATTTCCCAAAAAAAAAAGCTAAATTATTGTGGACTTGCTGAGATAAGAGTTAATTGAATTAAAGTGGCACCCTGGGCCAGATCTGTTGGAATGAGATGATATGTTTGGTGTGATTGAAATTGATGTTTTGAGCATTCACATCTTTTCAAATGGGAGAAAAAACAAAACTAAGTGGCCTGTTGAGAAATAGTCTGAATAACGTGTGATTCAACTTTTCCACTTTCCCCCTCTAGTGTTTCTAAGTGGTATTATATTGTGTCGCTCTCATGGTGTTGAAGACGGTTCCCTCATTGATGTATCTCCCCTGCACCCGACCTCCCAACTGCTACAGCTAACCATGAACACATGTACTCCAGACTCATATTGTATTTTAATGAGTAGGATATACTCACCAGATTCTGCTTATTTGGCTGAAACATTAGCTGCATTGACAGAGACGCCTTTTGTGTTTGAACTGTGCAACCGAGCTCACAGATTTGTGAAATTCTTTTTTTCCCCACACATACCGCGTGTTGCTTTAGGAGCTGCTGGTTGTTTGAACGATTCGAGTCGGAAGGTGAAGACACATGCGTTAATATTTCAGTGCTGCAGACCTTCACACAATGCACAGTGTTTTGGAGCAGACTTCAATATTGACTTTCTGCAGGGGGAGGTTTGCTTTGGACCTCAGCTCCACTCCGGAGTCGGATCAAACCAGCAGAAGTCAAGTAAAACAAAATGAGACGAGCTCCGCTCATGTTCCCCAAGAGTTTTTTTTTTTTTCTCTTTTCCAAAGAGCCTGTAGGTTGAGTGTTTACACAAAGTTCTGATTTTGCTGATTCTGCTCACACTGGATGAAGTAGGTTGACATTTTTCTATTTATTATTAATTCCTGCAGCGTGATTAAATATTTGTCCTGTTTCCACATGGAATTTTTATTCACAGACCTCAAATTATCCATCAAAAATCATACTTTTTAAAATACTGAAAGTGTGTAAAGATCTTGGTAGTTGATGTTTTCTGTTGAGCATGTGCAGTTGTTTAAATGAACCACCGGAGGCCACTGCAATCCATTCATGCTGCTCTGCTGACCTCCTTGAAATTCAAGTCAATGACAATTGATAAAATGTTCTGGATCACACATTTAGAGGAGCGTTGGATTAATCAAAGGGCAAAATGTTCGTATTATTTGTCAAGTTTTCTTTTAATTTCTTGTGTGAATTTCTGTAAAATCCTCTTTGTAGAGCTGCACATGAACATCAGCTCCTGCTGTAGATTAGAGGCCTCACCATTAATCTTGGCCATCACTGAGAGCAGTCGGCTGTCCAAAACCCTAAAACCCTTAAGGCAACGATAAAGGGAATGAGGGGATTCTGTGTGTGTGTGTGTGTGTGTGTGTGCATGCGTGTGTGTGTCCAGGATGCAAGAAACATGTGAGCTGAATCAGCTTAATGTCAGGTATTATTTATCTCATGAATATATCTCTGAATTTTCCTGCATGACATCTTCAAATTGTTTCTGGTTTGCTCTTTTGCTGATTCAGGTCTGCTGGAGTCCAAGAGGATTTTAGAGTGGAGTGTGTGTGTGCGTGCGTGTGTGTGTGTGTGTGTGTGTGTGTAACCCTCCCTGTAATTGCCAGTAAGTGTCTTACTTTTATCTCCGCCCTGTTTTTACTGATAAGGCTGCGTTCTGTCTACCGTTTTCTTGTCAGACTGATAAGACGGTTCCACGTCTCTCTGTGGAATAAAAGTCCTGATGTGATCTGAGTTCATGGAACCCAAACAGACCTGAATGATGTCAAGAGAAGCAGAGCGTTGAATTTGATCAGCGGAAGATACAAATTGGCATTTTGCATGTTTTCAGGTGTTAACATCTCACTGACTTTAAGCATCAATCTACACTTTGATTATTTGAACTGTCCAAACCCTGACTTGAACCTTTTAATGTGCACGATACACATTCTACAAACACTCAGGCTTGTGGCCTGAAGGAATCTATTTTTATTATTACTATTCAACAGAAATTGCTAATCCTCCACTGATCAGTACAAACCCTGCAGCTCAATGAAGCTTTTCCTCTTTTTTTTGGTTCAGTACAACATATTTACTGAATGGTTTAATCTCAAACCTCTTTTTGACCTTAATTCTAGCTGCAGCAGCCAGATCAAATGTCATAAATCAACTATTACAACCTGCCCAGCACAAAATGCCAGACAGACAGATTTGGAATTACTCACTGGAACATTTAGTAGCCTGAGATGGAAGAGAATGAATATCACAATTTTTATCCGATGGATAGAAACATGAGTGCAGATGAATGCTGGATGTTAATATTAATATAATTATAATTAAATTAATTAAATCAACTGTTTGCCAAGATGTTAACTGTGACATATGAAGTGATAATTATCCCAGAGGTTTATCTTTGACATTTTTCCTAAATTCTACTGCTACAGCTTAAAGCGTCCAGACATCCTGGACTCTTCCATCACGTGACCTGCCTCCCCGTGTTAGTTCTGACTGTCATGTCCGCCAGTCAGCTACTGGTGTTCATCGCGTTGGTGTTCATCTGTCACTCTCGCTGACACTGGAGTGACGGCCGCTCCGCAGGATCAAATTCAAAGGCTTGTGCAAGGCAGAGGCTGTGTGCAGATGTAGCTGCTGCACTCTCTAATCATAAACGCTGCCTTTTATCCCTAGAGGCCTCAAATCCTGGTGTTTCCCTGATGAGAAGTCATATTCTATATATCCTCCCTCACGCTGTCCCAGCCTTAAATTAAAGTAAATTCACTGATATGCTGATAAGGACACGTCAGCTGTTCGTATGTTCGCTCATATCAAAGAGGATGAAAGAAGATGCAGGGTTACAGTACAGTCACTAAGGTGATTTTATGTGTGATTCATGATACTTTTTCATGTGATGCTGCTAGTTTTAGTTACTTTTAATTACAGATTTCAACATTAAATAATATATTCAAATTGTTTAAACTACTGCTATATAAGCAATATATGCTAATAAAGGGTATTATACAAAATGTGGTATCCTTATATAATTTGATGCAATACTTTTATTAAGTATCTAAAATTTACTCAATAAATATCAACATTAAAATGTTCTACAATATAAATTAATATATAATTAAAATGGACTATAATGTAACATCTGTATAATGAATACTTTTGATACTTTCATTTACATAACTTACATAACTGTATATTTATACAACAATATTTGTAGTTGTAGTGAAGTAAAGGATCTGAGCTTTAACTTTTTGAAAGCCATCAGATCTTTGCATTGAACAGCATTGCTGTTCCTGATAGTGTGCGTCATGTTGGTCTTTGCTGCTGTTCCTGATAGTGTGCGTCATGTTGGTCTTTGCTGCTGTTCCTGATAGTGTGTGTTGTTGGTCTTTGCTGCTGTTCCTGATAGTGTGTGTTGTTGGTCTTTGCTGCTGTTCCTGATAGTGTGTGTTGTCGGTCTTTGCTGCTGTTCCTGATGGTGTGTGTTGTTGGTCTTTGCTGCTGTTCCTGATGGTGTGTGTCATGTTGGTCTTTGCTGCTGTTCCTGATGGTGTGTGTTGTTGGTCTTTGCTGCTGTTCCTGATGGTGTGTGTCATGTTGGTCTTTGCCGGTGGTCCCTCAGACCCTGGGGATCCACCCACATGGGTCTCTGTTTACCCAGCAGCCCACTTTCTCCCCCACGCCACCACAGTGCTGCCTATAAATCAACAGATAATGTGATGAAAGGAGGTGTCGACTCTTTCTCCCTTTCTCTTTCTCGCTGTTAGGATTTATTTGCATTCGCTCGCTCCGGCTGCAGCAGCATTCGCAGGTGTTAACTCGTGTTGAATTATTGATTTTGTTGGCAACTAAGGCTGGTACCACAACAATCAAATATGTCCGTCATTCACCGCCGAGCTGCGTGCACTGCAGCCTGAGCCAAGCAAAGCACCGCGTGGGTTTCATGGCAGGACTAAGTACTTTAAAATACACTGTTCACTGTCTTCACCGTTGAATTTCCTGTTTTTTTCTTCAAGAGGAGCATGATGAGCGGCTGATATGATTCAGCTCTTCTGAGCGCATTACACCTGGTGTCTTCTTGTGCCTGTTTTGTCAGTTGTGTGCCTCTTGCCCCTGATGCCTCATTACCCACAGGTCTATTTATACACCTTGTTATCCGTGAGCGTCGCTTTCCTGGCAGGAGCCGCTGAGCGGTGCCAGCCCAGGAAAGAATGCCTGTCTTGGGACGGCAGAGCCGTGGTCGCAAGATGAATTCTCCATGTCACGCCGTCTTCCATAGTTGGTTATGTAAGAAGCAGGCTGACACAGCATGAGTTCAGGAACAGGTCAAATGTTTAAAACGTTCCTTTTTTTCTTTTGGACGACTTGTGCTTCACCATCCTCATGATCCATTACCTGCAAACAGCTGTGTTTAAAAAGCTTTTGTCCACTTAGGACGCTAAAACCTGCTCAACTCACAATATTACAGTAAAAAACCTCACACAACAGCACCCCAATTCAAACTCCTTGGAATAGTTTTAAGGTGCAATTGTCTTGTTTTATTACTGGTGTCAGCAGTTTGACCTGCAGGCTGTGGTCAGTGCACTGTAACACATTCACCATTTAAAGGTACGGTGTGTAAAAATTAATGGCATTTAGCAGCATCAAGCAGAACAGATTCAGCAGAATTAATTAAAAATATATATATACAATGATTTTTTTTAATTGGTGGACAGGAGAGAAGATATCTATAATGATATAGAGATGTTTTTTTTGAAATGATAGGGATATAAAGAGTACGACATGGGAGCTTTACTCTTTACACATATGGATTATTTATTATAACATGGAGTAAAGATGTGCTGCTATCTCATCCACTATAGTGTGAAACATCAGCATCATGGTCAGCCTGAGAAGAAGCCAGAAGTGGCTTAAAGTCGACTGACAGCTCAAACTGAGTAAGCAGGAGAAATGAGAACCTCATGCAGCACGGTGGAAGTGATGGTGACAGGAGCAGGCTAATTGGAGGAGAAGGAGGCAGCGGAGGACGAGGGTGTTGAACGCCAGATGTTTAGCTATATGCTTCGAAATGGAAAAATAAAAAAAAAAGCCTGAGTGGAACCAAAGTTGTGACGCTGGTTGATTCCCTTTATGTGGCTTCCCTCCCTCCCACCTCACAGCCTTCCATTAGAGGTTTTAGGGACATTTTGCATGGAAATTAGGATTCTATTTTGCGTCATTGGCTTAATATAAATAAATCACTGTGTTTGGACCGTTGGATCCTTGCAGCGTAGACTTCTATTTTGTACACGTGTGTCGGCGTGTTTAATTTTACGCTTGCGTGATGCCTCGGCGTGTTGCCAGGACTGTTTTTCTGTCCTGCGTCACCAGTCGCTGTTACACATGCTGTCCCAGCTGTTGAAGAGAAACAATTATTAACAGAGAATGTTAATAATGTTGTGATCAATAAAGTTAAATAGGCTGTGTCTAACTGCTAAGCATGATAACCACCAAGGAACCGCTTGTAGCTTTCTCCAGATCTGAGGAGGCTTCCTGTCTTGGTTACATCCGTATTGAACCGTTTTCACCAAGTCTGCACTGCTCTTAAAGGGCCACTCCACCTATTTCACATGAAATTCAGTTTACTTGGCATGGGGAGTATAGTCATATTGCAAAAACTGCTTGTTTTGGCGAGTGATTCCAATCCTTTCATAAGAGAAGGTTCACAAATATGAAAAAAAAGAATCATAGCTTTTCAAGAAATAATTATGACCTCAAGGTTTAACTGATTGAATGACTTTGAACCAAAAACTAGAATAGGGGGAAATGGGACAAGAGAAGTACCCTTCTTGGTTTGCACTTCATCCTTTTTCTCACCTCTTTACTCAAAACACACTCAAGTAATGAAATAGTGAAACAATATTATTCTTAATTTTGTTGAGGACCGTTGGTGGTCGCTGCAGCACCTCCAACCACAACATGACCAGCATGTGCGTCACTCAGGCACTAATAAAAACACTGTTGCCACTCCTTTTCCTTCTCGCTGGCATGTGTCCACGTGCGTGTTTTTACTTATTTTTAGCTGTTTATGAAGAGAATAAAATACAGTGGGGCTGCTGTACGTCCCTTTGAAGGCAGCCTCTATAGGATTGTTTTTTACAGGACATTCTCTCGCGCTGCAATAAAAGTTTCCTTTCATTTATGATTCTGTAGTGTATTATCATAAGCTTTATATTCAGCACTGCGATTGCCAATTACTGCGAAAGGTGTCAGTAAATCAATACAAAATAAACCAAACTCTTGTGGATGCAGAGTCCTGGAGGATTCCTCCTGATTACTACAATCCTACTGAGCTCATAACTTGCCATTAAGGACTTCAACAGAGTTCCTGTTTTATTAAAAAAGACCAATTACCCCCACAAGGGCACATTTATTACCGCCACTACTCATGGTAAAGCACATTTTTATTTCGCATCACACCTCATTAAGGCTTCTTCCCTGTACTGTAATATAGTCATAGTTAATATGGAAATCTGTAGGTGTAGTAATGGAAAGGGGAAGCTGTGAAAGCTGCAGTCTTGTGCATTTTTGTCTTTATTAGTGTGTATTTCCAGTCATTATAGTGTTTAAATGCAGCTATGTGTGAAGTTATGGCTGTTGAGTTTAATTACAGCATTTTTCAAAGTTTTTCCTGTGATTGTAGGACCTGCAGCTCCTACAGAGTCAGTGCTGACTCCAGAACTGCTCTCAGTTGTAGTTTATTCCTCAAGACAACTCGTGTGTGAAAAGATATTAAGGCTCTGAACAGCTTCTGTCGGTTGGTGCCGCACTGAGCGCCTAATGAGCAGAAATAGCTTTTTTCTATGCTTTTCCGCCCGTTTCATCGATATGCCGTGGAGGAAGGCGGCACGTTGCCATGGAAACAGCAGACAAAGAGGATGAAGGGTTGTATGTGAGCAGGAGAGAGACCTCCCTGGAGTGTGTGTGTGTGTGCATGCGTGTGTGTGTGTTTGCATTAGGAATCTTGAGCTCCATATCACAGGAGCTGTCCCTTTCAGCAGTGTTTGCACCTTTCATAAAACATGCTCCTTTGTGGACACTGGCCTTGGTCTTTTTATCAGGGAGACACACTATGTTGAGGATGTCACTTTTCTCCTGTTAGAATCAAACTGAATGTTTTTAAGATGATGACATATTAAAATGGTGACAAAGCTGTCAGTCATTATTATAACATATCCTATCTGCCCTCCACATGGCGGATTAAACATCTGCTGTGCTTGTAGTTTGGAGATAAGCTCCATGTGAACATACCATAGCTGAATTTACAGTAATGAGTTAACTGTTATAGCTGCGTGCTCTTCTCCTAATGACCTGATAGAAATCATGTTCTGCTCATTTCTACGTTATTGTTTGAATCCCTGCCATTGTTTTGCTGCCGTTACTCTACATTGAGGCCAAATAATTTGACTCATTATTCCGTACAACCTTCTCTGGATGTCTTCTTCTTGCTGATTTTACTCACACACATCAGAAGATACTTAGTGCAACGCAGCTCAACTCACACGGTTTTATTTGAATTGATTTGAAATATTACACATATCACAGAAGTATGTATCTGACACGTCAATGTCATAGAACTCAATGTCATTGAATTTATTAATCTTACATAATCTTACTTCAAAACTTTCTGTTTTGATATGACGCACCAAACTAAATGCTCTCTCCACGTCACCAGCAACACCTTCATTAGTTGGCAGAGCTCTTTGAATCTGACCTGACCTTTGCTGACTGATTTGACCTTTGATAGCTTCCCCCAGAACCTGTAATTTGTAATGACTTTTTCCAAATTAGTTGAGGTATAATCCAGCACCTCTCAGTATACTTAGCTGTTTCCTGGCATCTGTTTTCACAAAACTGGGGAATCTTTCTGCCAAAGTCAGAAATCTGCTCTGGCGTCACATCATCTTGGCTCTCTGGGTTAATAACTGACAAATTTGTCAAGATTTGGTCTCTCATTGGGAACTTTTCCTTCACTTTTTGAAAGCTCCTGGCATAGAATGATCATGCATCTTTGAAGAATTGCTTTGTCCTCTCTTTGAAGGGATTTATTCACGTTTCCTTGTCAAGAACCCAACAAAAAGGTTTGTCATCTGCACAGTGGGCTTCAGGGTTGCTCACATCTCTCTCCTGCACATTCTGCTCTATCAACACCTTTGGAACTATGAATCTGCTTCCAATGTTGTGCAGGAGCTCTCCACTGCTGTCATTTAATTTGAAGAGAATGGGTGCCTTATTTTGAAAAATCTAATTAATTTTATCAAAAGACTGTGGCATTGTGGAGAAAACAAGTGTGGATTTTCATCATGGGGTTCAGCCTCTTGTCAATATCATGGGACTGATTTTCACTGTGGTTCAAAATAAGAACTAAGTAGTCGTATATGTCAATTACCAATTCTTCGGGTGACATTGAGAGCTCTTTAGCAGCAGTTTTGGGTTTTGCAGTTCGACCATTCAATGCCCTTCTCATTCATGGATGATGCAATGCAGTTGAATATATTTTCAGCTTTGGCATCATTGCATACTGGCATATCAACAAAAGTGCCACCTTATCCTGTGCTTCACTGTAGTACCTGGCTAAAATAGCACATTCTTTCTCACACATGATGTCATTGCTTTCGTCAACCAGAACACTCTATGGCCTTTTTTCTGGGTGGATTAGTTTGTACATATCCTCTGAACATTCAGGTTCCAGGGCCGAGTTCATTATGGCTGTTGCTTTGGTGGCGGAGACATAATGTTTAGCTATTTCTGAATCTGGAAATGAACAACTTGTGTGCCTACAGACATTGAACGGCATGATGTGAAATACACCTCAGCTGCAGTGACCTTCTCAGTTAGACTTTGCTTTTCTGCCAAAAAAAACTGAGATATACTGGAGCAGCCTTCCCTCCCTAATATGGTGTGGTCCCTAAAGAATAAAGCAGATAATCATCATTTCTACATATTTTCTACAATTAATTTACCCTTAATTAGTTAGACAGGCTAGATATAGAGGCATAAAATGCAGGTGATGCCGTGACTTCCTACCTCAACGTGTCTTTTACAATCATTAAGTCCACCGTGTAATACTGAAGTCACTGTTGGACACAGTGCACCACAGCATGATGTCATGGTGTGACAGTGATATGCTTTCTTTTATTCTGCTGTAAAATGGGTATTGCATTTTCGTTTCTTACTGGTTTCTTCCAGAGACTATGGATGTCTGCATAGCTTATCCTGCGTGTCTCAGTTGATTGTAATCTGCAGTAATCTCACCACTCGATGCCTCCAGAATTGACCCACTATACCTTTAAGATAAAATACTTTATTTGTCATTTTATTAGACACAACAAAACAGTCAGAAACAATGTAGTAATGGTGGACTTGGTGTTGCAGGTAAGTTAACCCCGACATTTAAAGTAATCACCAATACATTTAAATGTTGTTTTGAGTTGCATGTAGAAAAGGACAAAAAAACATTCAGATTTTTCAGTCACAGTCTCTACAGGCTGCAGTACTGTGGTGTGGGTGTGTGTTGGTAGTTTGCAGGAGAAAATTGACCTGAACTTAACAGTGTCACTGGGGGAAGATTCGATCAGCCTGAGGCTACAGTGACCCTGACACTTATCAGCACATGGTCTGCAGGGAGAGGGAGGAATGGCCTCATCAGAGACTGGTGGAAAGAAATTACACCTAAAGGAAGGAAAGAAACTGGAAGAGGTGAAAATATAATTGTCTCGTACAAAGTGAAACTGTTGATGGATCATGAACTCCTTGTTGAAATGTACATTCTTTCTGCAGAATAGACTTACAGATGAGTGACCAAACTCATCCTACTGCAGACAGAATATATCATCTCCTGTGTGATGGAGGTACTGATGGTCTGCATGTTAATCAGAGTAATTACTGTGTTATCGCTGAGATCTCGGGAGGAGGGAACCTGGTGACAACTTTATCTAGGTGCTCCTTCAAATTTGATTTGCTTGTTTCAAATGAGGTCAGTCTATTTATATTCTCTAGACACGTTTGAATCAGAAATGCCTGTTTAATTGAATATCAGGCTTGGCGTTGCCATGGGAGCAGATGTTGGTGGGATCAATGAGAACATTCAAGGACAGAAATGTCCCTGAATGCTGCAACATGAACTTCACTGCATCATATGATTGAGGAAGACTTTTTTTGAAGAAAAAGTCTGGCTCTTCATCTGAGATTTTTGCCATTTTTGAAGCATCATTAAGCACAAACTGTCTAACTGAAGTTATGAGGTTAAATATATGAGCTTGAAAACTGTTAGGAGGATGTGATCTAGCCACATCCTTAAAGAATTTTGTGCAGCAGCTATAGAGAAACCACTCAGTGAGTATGGGAGCTGCAGTAGCTGCTCTGTGCGGTTAGCTTTCCTTCCAACAACCAAGCCTCTCTCTGGGATAGAATGGATGAAAGGAAGCTTTGGAAAGCATTTAGTTAGCCTCCTCTGGTTTGCATCTGTTTCTGTCAGCCCTTACTGCACCCTTCTTAATAGCTGTAGAGTCCAGTGGAGCAGTGCCAGCAGGAGTCTGGGACCGGTTCCAGAGTCAGCCATCCAACCAGCATAAATCTATATGGAAACCGCCTGGTGAGCCCTGACCCGCACTTAACTCCTCAAATGGATTTATCCTTTATCTTATGATGATGTGCTGTAATCAGCTGGCTTTTCTTTCCCCGCTCTACTCAATTCTAGGCAGTGTTTTCCTACATTACCCAGAATGCCGTTCAGGGATTCCTCAAGAGGGCAACTACATGCTTTGGAGGTGCAGCAGAAGGCACAGATGTGTCATCACAGCTGGTTTTACTTTAGTCAAGACTGGTTTTCAACAAATTATCAAAGGATTTAATATTTCCGTTTCTTCTTAATTTGTTGAGCCAAACAACGTGAGTTTTCTGAGTTAGACACACAATATGTCATTTTCAGCCACTAAGGATCTCTCAATTGAATAAATAACAAAAGATGGAGTTGATGACATCATAAAGCAGCGTGGGATCATGGGTGTTGTTGGGAAACAAACTGACCTGCTTTATGAGTTTGGCCTCCGAAAATACAGAATAGTGGAATATAGCTCATTGCAAATAACAGAATTTCACAGAATTATGTCATTTGTTTACCATGTTCTTTCAGTTGTATCATATGACCTCAGTATGTATGTATGTGAAAGAATGCCCAGCATGCTTCTGATATTACAGCTTTATTGTAATTACCTGCAAGATAACTCAAAAAGTTAACATTTTAATATGATTGGGAAGAAATCCTGGTTTCTGGACTGCTTTCAATTTTCAGTTGTTTGGTAACATAGCGGTAAATTGAACTTTTCTAGTTAACAATGCAAAACATATCAATTATGGACTAGAATTAACTGTGAGAATACAATGCTACAAATAAGAAGGGAGATATTCCTGTAGATATACACAAGCATCCATGTTTTTAGAAAGTAACTGCTATAATATTATTGTCTGAAGCTGGTTGACTTACATATTCCTAGTTAAATTTAGGTACTCGCTCTTGGAAGGCTATTGCATGGTAACCCTGAACGTATCTAGACATTACCCAAAGGAGCTGGACTCTATGTGAAAATGCAAATATCCCAATCAGTTGGAGCAGATATTAAACAGACTTTGTACATCGGCCAACTTTATTAACATCAAGTGGATGTTGCATGGTTTACTGTCCTGCATGTTGGATGTGGATGTCATGGATTTAGGGTTCAGTTTTTAGATCTTTATCCGGATGAAGGATGAAGTCATTGGTGCGTCTGGATCTTAAGTAATCAGAGAACCAAGCATTAACAGCATCAGAGAAACACAAATGTTTACAGTGAAACTGGTTCATTCTGTGATTTAACCTTTAATCACTGGGTCTGTTTGTTCTGGGGAGAGCATCTATCATCAATGAGACCAGAGAAAATGTTTCGCTGCCATTTCTATCAGTGTAAAATTTGGTTCATATTCAGCTGTTGAAGAGAGTCTTTATTTCCTCACAGCTGTAATGACCAAAAGGAATATTCTACTCTGCTTTACCATCAGCAGAGAAACTGGTGATGACTATTAAACACTGGCTTGAAAACGTCAGCCTGTGAATAGAAGCTGCTGCTGTTTGATTCTGAAGGACTGACTCCAAAGCTTGACATTTTACCACTGCTGCGTTAGATAACTTGTTGAGGCTAATTTTCCCTCCGGCAAAGTGTCTTCAAGAGAGCAATCAATAGAGTATCGAGACTCATATTAAAGCCCTAATTCAGCCTTCCTTACTGTGTAGTTTGAGGTCATTCTCCGTTCTTTCTCATCTCTCTGGGACAATATAAAGTCCCGAGCTCAGCAGTAGGAGAGGTCACAGCGATGTCACCCTCACTTGGCTTTAGGGCAAATTCAGAAAGATGACCATTCTCCAGGCTGGCGGTGCTCTTCAGAGGTGTCCTGGGGTTACTGCGGACCAATGACTAAACAGAATCACAGTGAAACCATCCGTACTTTTATGATCCAATATATACTTGTTATTGCTTCTCCCCTCGACGCCAAGGTGGACTGAGATTATCTCCTGTCACTTTGTGTTTCCTGCGGCTGTGTAAATAATAACTCTCATAACTGCTCGGTTCTAGTGGAGCCTCTCATAAACGCAACGAACCGTTGACTCAGGCTTTATGTTGAGCCGGCTCAGTTGGTCAGCCGGTCAAACCGGACAGTTAATTGCAAAGCACAAGTTGACCACATTGAGACTGACATTCATTCTTCCTTTTTACCCCCCTCTCCTCATGCGGGCAGTAGGCAGGGAAACACCCCGGACAGGTTGCCAGTCGATTGTACAGGCCTCGAGTTGACATAAAAGGCCAATATGAACACAGTGTGGCTTTCTGGCGTCCTGTGTGCCAAACACACAGCGGTTTCCAGGTTGGAACGGAGAAAGGGAAACATGACAAAATGATTCCACTTTGTGTTTAATTCATAAGGAGGCAACCCCCCATTCCCCCTCCCTTATATGTTGAATAATCAACCTTTTCAGTTTGAATAATCTCTTAACTTTCCAAACACTGACACAAGTACAGTAAAGATGGTGAGTCATCTATCTTCCTTCAAACCCTCTAGGAATACTTTCCTCCGATGAAACCAATTATTCCAGACAGCGCTGCTAAACGAGCAGATGAGAGGGAGGGAGCGAGCGTGTCCCCGGCTTTTCCTCCAGTGAATGAACCGATCCATTAGTGACTCATGTGATTCGGCCTAGTGTTGAGATAGGGGAAAGCCATTGTCCAAATAAATTCATTCAGGCCGTGCAGAAGCGAGCGGCTCATCCGAGACCTCATTGAAAATCGCTGCACGCTCCTCTGCTTCTGGCGCCATCGAACGCCAGCTGAATAGCTTAGTGAAGAGCAGCCTCAGGGCGACCGCCGGTGGATGGCGGCCGGTCCCAGGCCACAGAGGCGTTTGACAGCGAGCAGCTCCTCCGACGCCTCGTCCAAACCGTTGTAACACTTATCAAAAGTTTCGCCTCGCTGTGTGAGTTGAACTCGCCGGCTGCTTCACGGGCACATCCGGTCACGCTGCAGCAAAAAATAGGAAGCTGTTTTGGATGGTGTTTCTGTCCCTGGATATGTTTGAGCGTCCAAATGTCCATTTTTAATAAAACTGGGTCTTACCGGGTCATTTCAGTCCATGCCCTTCAGGCTTGGAATGTTTTGCTTCCATCTGAGCAAACGTCTTCTAAAATTACTCATATACAACTAACTCGCAGGAGCAGAACATTCCTGGAGGAAATTAATATTCAATACTGGACATACGTTTCCTACATTATCATCTAAAGCAGGAAGGCTATTGCATGGTAACCCTGAACGTATCTAGACATTACCCAAAGGAGCTGGACTCTATGTGAAAATGCAAATATCCCAATCAGTTGGAGCAGATATTAAACAGACTTTACTCAGCAACTCCCAAAGTACAAAGTCCGTGTACTATGTGCATCTATGTATAGAGCAGATCCATCCAAATGGGATTGGTATAAATCTGTAATTATAACATTCATTAACATCAAGTAGATGTTGCATGGTTTACTGTCCTGCATGTGTCAGTGGTAGATGTGGATGTCATGGATTTAGGGTTCAGTTTTTGGATCTTTAACTGGATGAAGGATGAAGTCATTGGTGCATCTGGATCTTAAGTAATCAGAGAAGCAAGCATTAACAGCATCAGAGAAACACAAATGTTTAAAGTGAAACTGTTTCATTCTGTGATTTAACCTTTAATCACTGGGTCTGTTTGTTCTGGAGAGAACATCTATCATCTAAAGCACGATTTACACATTCCTGGTTAAATATAGGGACTCGCTCTTGGAAGGATATCGCACTGCAACCTTGAATGTATCTAGACATCACTTGGGAGCTGGACTCTATGTGAGAATGCAAATATCCCAATCAGTTGGACCAGATATTAAACAGACTTTACTCGGTCAACTCCCAAAGTACAAAGCGCATGTAGTGTAGTGCATGTATGAATAGAGCAGATGCATCCAAATGGATCTAGGGATATGTTCAAATACATGTAGTATTGATATCAATGCAAAAACAGTCATTATGGCAGATGAGTTGGGAGCCAACATTGTGATTTCTCTGCTGCACTTTTAGAGATTTGATTTCTATCACTTTCTCATTTTTTTTTTTGTTGGCCAGAGCTGATTAGATTTAACTTGGGATCCTATTTAACTAATTATTATTTTTTTTATCTTAGCCTTAAACTAATCAGAGATCATGACTTGATTCCTGCCGAGCATGTTTATCAGGTCAAGAAGACCCTTAAAATGTAGCTGCTTGTATTGCTGTGTTTTCCTCAGGCAGGCAGTCAGAGCGGAGGCTGCCGCTCCGCTGATGTGCTCCTCCTCAGGAAAGTTTAGCCCTTGTTATAAGAGAAAGTGAAATAAAAATGGAACTGAACTGGGTCACACATGATACTGATGGAGGGAGCAGAGAGAGAGAGCAGCATGCAGTGCAAGGACAGTAGCTGAGGGTATTTGTGGTGAAATCCTCGGGCAGATTGGGGAACTCAGGGCTGCCTGTCACTCTTCCAGCAGTATCACACAAACATGTTTACCTCTCTATATCTGTGTTTAACACAGGCGTCGTGTGTGTGTGTTTTTCTAAGCTGTGAAATTGGACCACAGGGGCTGCAGGATAAGGAGGCAGAGGAGTTGAGGTTGAAGAAAAGCATTGCAACATGGAAGCGTTTTTCAAGGTTTGTGTGTGTGTTTGTGCACAAACTTCTATGTAGATTTGTGTTATTGCATTGGTGTGTGTGTGTGTGTGTGTGTGTGTGTGTGTGTACGGTTCCATACATGTGTAGGGAGGGGAAGTAGCTGGCAGCAACGCTGATGCGATCTGACATGGTTGAGGCTTGTAAAGAACGCTTCAGGGCTTCTGTGGCTCCCTGTGCAAACCAGCAAGATCCGACTCCCCTCTTCCCCGTCCCCCCTCCCTCCTTCTTTTCCTCTTCTTTTCTGTCCATTTTTTTTACCTCCCCCTCGCAGCATCGCCTCTCGCCATCTCTCTCCTCCCTCTGTTTCTTCAGGCGTTTTGCCTTTTCAGCGACCTTGCAGGATCATTTCATGGCAATTTAGAACGAGTGTCTCCATCGAGTCCAGGCATTTGTGTGTGTGTTTTTTTCCTCTCTCCGACGCTCTTGTCTTACTCTCTCCTGCCTGACGCTGGCTTGCCGGCGTGATGATCACCCGCTGTCAGCTGGTGTGATGGCTGCGCAGTGATGAGGAGGCTCACGCCTGGCCTCTTTATCTGTCACAGTCACTTCACTGCTGAGAAAAACCGCTGAGGGTAAAGACAAACCAAGGGTACCCACCATCGTTGTAGATGACGGTCACATGCGTGTTCTGTGTGTCATAAAGTAGTTTCTCTATGAACCCCAGGAACTCATTTTACACTATAAAGGCCTAATATGCAACTTTCTTGAAGTTAAATGACCTATGTTAAATATTTTCTTGAGTATCCCAAATATTTCCAACAATCGAGGGAAGTCTGTAATTTAAACATTCATTAACATCAATTAGATGTTGCACAGTTTCCTGTGTGCATGTATCAGTGTTGTAGATGCCATTAATTTACCTTCGGTTTTAAGACACAGTTTTTGGATCTTTAACTGGATAAATGATTTTAGTCTGAAGTTATCAAAGAATGTAGAATCCTCTGGTGGCAGAAAATGACATATTGTGTGTTTATGGTTTCTGTGGCTCTTGAAAAGACCCATTAAAAAACCTGAGAAGGCGGATATCTTGTCCTCTGCTGAATTGATTCTGTCTAAAACAAAGCAAAATAACCATCATTTTGCAGGCTCTATTCAAAGAGTTTAATGCATTATTGTGCTTTAGATTTAAACAGATCATCATACAGTACAGATGATCATCCTTGAACCATCTGGTAGAAAACTTTGCTTGGTGACTAAATACAAAGTGAATTCTAAGTTTAAATATAAAAGGGTTTTCATTTCAGGCCTCACGGCGATAAAAGCTGGAAACCTTGAATCTTGCTCCACAGGCTTCATCACGTCTCTCCTGCCTCCCGACAGGTTTTGTCTTCTCCTTCTCCTTCCGCTGTGTGTTCTGTGGCTGAATGTTTGCTGCTTGGTTGGCATGAATACAAGGAAACAGGATTAGCGGCGGGGACACGGAGCGGGTGCTGCCCTGACCCCACACCCTGTCGGAGGCAGACCGGGGCCACTCACTAAGCCGTTTAAAGGATTGCTGACTGAGGAGGGAGCAAACCTTTTAATCTGATCTCCAGGTTGCTGCTGTCAGAGACAGTAGAGGTGCATTTAAAGCAGCTTCTGCAGCTGGATAAAGCACCACTGGCTACTTGGACGAGTAGTCGAGGATAATGCCATTAAGATTTGAATAAAGAATGATGAATGTTGATTTTAAGTGCAGCAATTCAGTTATTCAGGCGTTTGTAATTTGGTTTTCATAATCTTATTTCAGTGTTTTGCAAATTACTGAAAGTAAATGTGTATTTGCTGGTGGTGGGAGAAACATCTGGAGCTCTTGGGATGTTCTGTAGCTGTTTGATAATCACATGGTCCATGTGTGGATGTTGGAGATTACAGGGTAACTCACAGTACTATGCTACTACAATATTCTGATTCTGCTATAATCAATATATTGCAAGACAATTCATCTATGTTCACTAAAAAATAAAATAAAAATCCCCCTCTATCATATTTCAACGCTGTGGATCCAGACCTCTAGTACATTTTTACACTTTAAATCCAAGTGAAGACAGAAAACCTGATTTTGTCACATCTGGCCTTCACCAGGATAGTAAATCTTTCCTGTGAAGGCAACCGTCCCTACTTCCATGTGTATCTGCGAGCCAGCACCTCACAATATTAGACGCGTGTCCTTCAGTTCTTCCTGCCCTCCATGTATTGCTCTAACACACATATAAAGTGTTGCTTCTTGAAGGATAAATCTTCCTTTACAGAGGCATTTGTTGCACTAAATGCTGCTTTTTCCATAAAAGGGTGCTCATTGAAAACAGAGAAACCTTCGCCCACAATTTCTCACACAGCATAAGAATGGGAAAGCACATTCACGCCGTCCTGACCGTGGTCTCTCTGTGCGAAATCAGATTCATCTCGGCCAAATTGGCCACAGCGAAGACGCGGTGGACCTTTTTTTAGTTTTATTCTGGGGGATTTCCTCTCGCAGCCGCCAACCATAGAGTTTGGCCAATTAGCTGCTCTGAATTGTGATGTTGAACGCCAAGTGCTGCTGCCGCGTGTTTGTGTTTGTGTCCGTCGTTTCCATCCGTCCTCTACAAACTGCAAAAAGAAGGCAGTGACAACACGCTTCACACACGCGGACCCGAGTTTCATTTCATCCGGTGCCATCATAAATCGTTTCAAGTGTCTGAGGAGGCTTCATCGTTCGGCAGCTCGCGGTGCAGCCGCGCTCGATTGGAAACATCCCTTCCAACCTCTGCCAAATTAGAGCCTTCAATTGCTGTTCCGTTCTGCGGGTTGGAGCCGATGTGTTTCCTCTTCCCCGAGCTGTGTGGCTCTGAACGTTTACAGGTCCTGCTTCCAAATTTCTGTTGTTTTGTCTTTTTTTCCCCTTTTTACAACTTTTCATAAAATTAAGTTTCTAACCCTTGAGATTCCAACAATGCCTCGAGGCAGGAAATAAAGCTTTATACCTGATTTCCTCTGTATCCAGTATTCTTCCATTAAGACTCGTATTTGTTGTTTGTGGTGGTGTTAATTTCCTGTTTGCCTTTGAGGCTGGAGAATTGTGTCTATCCCACAACGTGTCAGTTATTTATACCTTTTTTTTTAAACAGGTGTGTGAGTGCTTCACATTTGCCTTTGCCTGCTGTAAAAACAGGTTTTATTGGCTTGACATCACCGTGCAAACGGCATTACCTATTGAATGGAAGCTGTGAGTAAATGGGGCTGAGCTGGGTGGGCAGCACTTGGCTGCACATTTCAGTTCTGGCACCTTGCAGCCAGAAACGAGTCGTAAACGTGACGGGTGGCTCCCTCAGTGGGTTCAGCGGCTGGTTGACGGCCAAACACACCTCCTCGTTCACAGATACACTTTCTCATGTCCGACTTCTTATTGTAGCGTGATGGAAAGCAGCGATTTATCTTGTCCTCTTTGCAACTCTTCCTTCCTACTAGGTGTGCGTGATGGATAAAAACAATCCGGTGCAATAAAAAACAAAACCTGCATGATTATTTATTTATGCTTCTCTCAGGCCAGTAGCAGCAACAGCATAAATATTCTGAATATATTAGATTTGTATTGCATATATATATATATATATATATATATATATATATATATATATTAAATTTTTTGTATTTTTACCTATTCATTATTACTTATAATAAATATATTGTTACTAATACTAACACTGTCCCCATGTTAAAGCCTAATGTGTCACACCAAATAGTTTTTTTACTATTCAAAGAAAATTGACAGTGACTCAGATGACCTGATTTCCTCCGGCAGGTCGTTCCAGAGCCTCGGGGCCTGACTGCAAATGTCAAAATATGTACCATTGTGTACATAGGTACTAAGAAATCAAAGATATAGCAGGGAGAGAAGCCGTGATCAGAGAGATACAAACTCTAAAAACAAACCAGGAAAGACTGAAACAGGAGTGAGGTGATCAGGTTCAGTGCTGTTCTGCAACATCAGCCATTCCTCTTAATTGTTTTGGTCTTCAACGTGTTTCAGTTGTTTTATTACTTGTTTATTGCTATCGTTAAAATAATTAGTTGTCATGGGAACATGGAGTCGATCAAAATGTCTTTCACGATTCAATAGATTCAAAATCTATTGCTCCAGGGTTTGGTATATCTGCTCATTAACATTTCTTTCTCCTTTTTCCTTTTCCGGCTGCCGTTCCTCCTTCCTGTGTGATGCTGTGATCTTCCTGTTGCAGGTAAGGAGAAAAGCTTCTGTTTGCTCGTTGTTCTCTGTCCAGTGTCGTTTCCTCTGAGTGCACTCGTTTTAGAATCAGCTGAGTGAGTTTCTATCAAACACTGGGTCTCTCCACAGAAGCTCACATGTGTCAGCCAGATGGTTGGAGCCCAGTTAGAGGCTGCTGTGAGAGGAATCTTAAAAAGTGTGTGTGGCGGTGCTGCATGTGCGTATACAGTAGGTTGATGCAGCCTTCTGCGTGCGTCAGCGTGCGTCTCTGTCAGGGCGCAAATTACCTTCCATTTGACCTGAGCGTCACTTTATAGTCAATAACTGAAGAGTGCACATCACGCCCTGCACCAGGAGTCGAGCTGCAAGCTCAGACAGGTCTGATCTTCCTGTTTTCAAGACAAATCCACATGACAGAGCAACGTGAACCTTTTAAGGTACAAGGTGTAGAATTTAGTGGCATTTAGCTGCAACTGTCAGAACAGACCTAGCAGAAATGGATAGAAAATATAGTGAAGACATTGACAAGGTCAGAAAAAATAATTTGTCAATCATCTTCTATACCCGCCACACATTCACACCTACGGACAATTTAGAGTCCAATTCACCTCAGCATGTTTTTGGACTGTGGGAGGAAGCTTCAGTATCCAGTGAAAACCCACACAGACACAGGGAGAACATGCAAACTCCACACAGAAAGGTCCCAGACCCAGGACCAAGGAGGTCTTGAACCTGTGACCTTCTTGCTGTGAGGCAACAGCACTAACCCCTGTGCAACTGTGTCGCCCAAAATAATTTGTATTCTAACATGTTAGCATCAAGGATTTTCTAATCCTCCATTAACCTTCTGATACAATGAGCAAACACATTGTTCCATTAGAACACTGGAGTGATAGTTGCTGGAAATGGGCCTCTATACACCTATGTAGATATTAATGCACCAAAAACCTAGAATAGTCATTTACCACAAATAGAAATGTATAGAGTGTATTTCTCATTAGTTTTAAGTTATCTTCATTGAAAAAAGTGCTTTTCTTTCAAAAATAAAGACATTTCTAAGTGACCCCAGACCTTTGAACAGTAGTGTACATGGGGGGCAGGTCTCTCTCTGTGTAGGCCGCCATGTTGCACCGCCATGTTTCTACAGTAGCCCAGAACAGACAAACCCAACAGTGACACTGAAGATGCTGTTTCGCATTTAAAGTTTTTGAGTTTTTCACATTTTCACATTTGGGGTAATCGGTAAACCTCACCACTAAATGATGCCAGAAACCACACACTGTAGGTTTTAAAGGTCATCAGGTATTGGACATATTTGTAGGCATGAGTCAGGTTGATTAAAGCTAAATATTGATATATGTATATTTGGAAGATACCATCTGAAGTTAGCTTCACTTCAGAAGTTGGTTGTGTATATTTATTTCTTCCAAAATGATGGTTTTAGCGTGGTGGTTTTGGAGTAGTTTCTGTGGAAGACGTGTCACCATTGGAATCCATTATAAGTTAAATGAATCCAAGCTGGGCGCAGCTGTTGGTCTGTGAAGAAAACTTTTTACAGGCACCTTTCAAGCCTACAGGGCGTTTGATATTAGAAAGATTTTGGGTGGAGTATCACTTTAGATTTTATTGCCCTCTTAAAAAACAGCAGAGCTCACATTGCGTGAGCTGCGCTCACTGTCCCGAGTTTTACATCTGCAACAACAAGCTTCAAACATTAAGTTTCCTGGAACAGACAAGTTTGACTACTGTAGCTGTTGAATGCGTGCAATGAAAGAAAAACACGTAGTGAAGTCGAGATTTTAGGGATTGTGGGGACAAATCTATAAATTATAGGCGCATTTGGACAGACTGTCTCCCTGCCACATTCAAAGTCATTGAGTGCTGAAAATAGCTGTCATGGAAATGAGGTAATTTTTATTTTTTTATTAAATGACATTCCTTCTCTTTCGGCATCAAGGAATGACGAACCACATGCAAATATTCACTGATTTGTTTAAAATGAATAATGCATAGACACAAATTAAATTTACAGAACTTTGTTTGGTGAATCCTATTAGCATTTTTTTCTAAAAATCTTTTCAATCCTCTAATCCATGATATCTGCTCGCTTTAAATCATGCGTTCTGTCTGCATCACAGTCACCTTCACTCTCCTTCAGTCTCCTTCATTTGTCACAGTCGCTGTAAATTTGTGATCTTGGGAATACATTATAATATCTGTTTATTAGTCGTGTAGTTTATGTGCTTTTATTTACTCTTTAAAGTGTATTTTTACCTGGCAGATAAATGCATTTTGGTTGCATGCTTCAACAAACATTCTCTTAATAATGCTCCATTTAATATACTGTATCCGTACTGCATGACTGGGTGTTCATTATTCATTTAGTAGCTTTGGAAGCCTGACATTGGGAAAAAATGGTCGTGTGCTGTGTTTATTCTTTCCTGCATCCAAACCGCTGCAGTAATGAGCTTTAGTTGTTTGAATGTGCTGTAGAAAGTGGTGTTGGGTTTGGCTCAGCGCGGATGTATGGACTCGATAATGAACGTTTGGATGCGTTTTGAATACAGAAATCTGTCAGAAAAAAAATGTTTTTATCCATGTATGAAACATTCTGGATCTCTCCTAATTACTATCTGTCTTTATTGAATAATAAACTGTCCAAAAAGTTTGATTATTATGATGATCATGGTAAATTAACTGTTTTTCAAGATAATTTATATATGGAAATATAGAAAATATGACAATAAACCTAGATGATGATGAATCTGATGTAGGTGTTGGGGTGTTTAGAGCAGGTTGCCTTGTATCTGTTTCCACAGGGTTTTCAGCCTGTTTGTCTACATATTGAAGGTTGCAGACTTTAATTGCTGCTCGATCGACCGGCTTAAATGCACAGAAAAAAACAGAGAAATAACAAGAAAAGCATTTTACTCGTATGAGGAAAGAAAGTGGAGCTACTGCTTCTGCTACTGCTACAGGCTGACAAGGTGTCCCGCTTTATGTGGTCCTGCGTCCCACATACTGAGACGATGTCCCATATTTTATTTCACTGTAATTTTCAAAAGTTACTGCAGGGCAGGACACTTCTTAAAATCTGGCTTTTAAATCAATGGCCGTGAAGAGGAGGGCTGTCATCAGGGGGCTGTGTTTCATGTCATACTGCACACATGTGGGTCAAGTGCAGGTTAATCTGGCACCGTCTCTGCTGCCTGCACTGCTCCCGACAGGGAAAATTGTGAATAACCACAAAATCACAAGCTTTGCACAAGGAAAAGGAAACTGAGATTCTCCGAGGCTGGTTGAAAAACGTTGTAGTGCTGTTTCCTACTGAATTAACCAGAGGGCAAAGCAGAGATGTGGAGAGATAAAGGGAAGAATAGTTTCTATCGAACGTTATCACAGTTCTCAGTTTAATTTAGACAGTGTTGTGCGTCATCCACATCTCGTTTCTGGGAAAACCTGACATGGCTGTTTAGACAGGAAATGCCAGGTGTTTGCACAACAAAGCATTTTCAGTATTGAAATTTGGATATTTAGGTCATATGAAGGTTAAACGCAGACACTGTTTCACCCCAGATGCTTGAGAAAGTTCCAGGTGTCCTGTCAAATACTGAGGAATTTCTACTCCTGCATCATCGAGGGCATTCAGCTGACAAACAAGCAGAGCTCTACCTGCCATAAGAACCTACAGCTGCAGGAAGAAGGCAAAGAGTGTCATTAGGATCCCAATCATTGTCTTTTCTTCCTGCTGCAGTCAGGAAGAAGGTGCCTGATACAGCACGAGAAGCTCAGAAGAGCTTCTACCATAAGATCACTAGAATCCTAGAGGTCACTCCTCCAATCTTACTTACTCGTCTCGTTGCACAGTAACTAAAAGCAGCTTTTCTGGGTTCAGGGACCTTAGAAATGTTTTTGTTGGATAAAAAGTCCATGACTTAATGATATGGAATATAATGTAATTATTATATATAATGTCATTAACAGGGGTTATAGTTGGGGTGTCTTGTCAACAGTTTTATCGGCTTCTCTTTTACTTTTGCGATCTATGGGAAAAATGATTTTTGGGGTCACATGGGATTTTTTGTTGTAGTACCACAAGTGGCCACTAGGGAACATCAGCATGCTGCTGAGAGGAGATACTCTATCCAGGTTTTATAATACATCCATGATTTAAACACTACAACACACACTTCTGGTGAAATCTTGTCACATGTGTCTGTGAATTTTCTGATTCTTCATTCATTCGTTGTTCTCTTGGAGGCAACTGGACTTGTATTTGTCTAGGAAGATGTTTCTTCAGATCTTGGTCTGACCAAGATTAGTCAGACAAAACCACTTGGATAAGCGGTGAAACGTCTTCCTGGACAAATACAAGACCAGTGATCTTGTCATATATTCACAAAACACTGTAGTTACATTCTAAACGAAATTTCATGGATGGAAATATAACATTTTTGTTCCACCGTTGTAAATCAACCTGTATCTGCGCCTCCTTAAGAACATCTATAAACCCAACTCATGTTTATCCAATATTTTTGTTGTTTGTTGAATCTTGTTCTGTTTCTGCAGCCAAAGACGAGTTATTCATCAAACTAGGGCGGAAGCAGAAAAGAGGACCTGCCATTTATCAGCTCTCTGTCCTGTATTTTGCATCTCCCTCCTTTCCTTTATGTGCTGTCAGCTTCCATTTACATCTTGGTTTCTCTTCCTTCTCTGTTTCTCAAAAACATCTCTGCCCTTGTCTCCGTATTCGGTCCAATTTCATCACTGAAACAAAAGCAGTAAACGGTTTTGTGTCACAGCAGTTCGCGGGTAATTGCCATCTCAGCCTCGGGGGCTCACATTACACTGGCTGGTGTATGGCAGCGCTGTCATGTGGTGCAATATTTTAATGTCACCCATATTGATTATTCTCCACTGAGGTTCTGCTTTAGTTGGATTTGGGTATTCAGGCCATGCACAGCTTCTCAGCAGGACTTTTCTTGAACCCTGAATGAGGTCAGATCCGCTAATATTGACTTCTGAACACTAAATATATAATTTCTCTAAGATCAGATGGGCTTTCGAGGCACTAATTTATGCTCTCGAACATTATTCATCATCCCCTTCGTCTTTAGTCATTCATAAAATGAATTAACCACCGGCTAAAACAGTGCTGGGAATGTCTGGAAATGTTAACATCAAATCACAAGGTTTCCTAAAAGTTGTAGATGTTGTGTAAAATATTCCTAGAGCAACATTTTCCAGAAATATCCTCACACATAATGCCACCTTTAGTAGGTATTAAATGACCCTGATTAGTGCTTGTTAATTATGCAGACTTCATTAAGTGCATGTGAGGAGACAGTTAATTGTATTTCGACTTCACTTTCACCACCTACGCCACAGATCTAGATGTAAAGTAGGGCACAAACACCTCGGAGCTGTGGCCGTGCTGACTTTTCATCTGTCACCCCGGTTTACTGCAGTGAGACTGTTGTTTGGGTGCTGCTGTCTCCACTGTCTCGTTTTACCCCGTGTCTGTGTGTGTGTGTATACTTTTACTTTATGTGTGTGTGTGTGTGTGTGTGTGTGTGTGTGTGTGTGTGTGTGTGTGTGTGTGTGCATGTACAGTATATCAGTCTGTGAATGTGCATGCAAGTGCATTTTTTATGAGTTTGGTCTCATTTTTTCAATTTTGCTCATGAAGTAGGGATGTCCTGTGTGTGTGTGTGTGTGTGTGTGTGTGTGTGTGTGTCTGTATGTGTGTGTGTGTGTGTGTGTGTGTGTGTGTGTGTGTGTGTCTGTATGTGTGTGTGTGTGTGTGTGTACCTTTGTCCTTGTTTAGGACCAGTCTGTGTTTTTTTTTTTAAGTGAGGGCTGTTTTTACGATTAGAATTACGTTCAGGTGATTTAGATTTTAGATTGAGAATATGTATGTATGCAGGAGGTCAAGCGGGTCATCCAATAATCAGAAGATTGGCGGTTCAATTCCTGGTTCCAAGATACTTAACCCCAAACTGTTCCCTGTGAGTGTGTATGAATGATTAGATATAAGATCCTGATATAGCCACAACCATCAGGTGTTGAATGTGTCATTTTTAGAGCCCTTTAAGAGAGTAGCATCTGTTTCACTCCTAAAATAAGTGAAACAGCACTGAGAGAAGTGCAGTTATTATAACTGATTATTGATAGTGTAGTATCCAGGATATTACACCTTTCAATATGATACTGTTACCTTCATAGTGTCCAGGATACTTTGCATGTGTGTATTATAGATATGTATAGAAAATCTAAAATAACCATAACTTACTCAATTTGCAACCGATTTTGAAACTACTATTGTTATGACAATAGATGCTTATAATAATGAATAATTATAATTATGAACTTTCATATAATGCAATTAAAATTAATTACACACACAGTGTGTCACAATCACAATAGAGGAACCTTCACATAAACAAAAGCAGAAAAAACATGAAATGAAAAAGTGAAATTTCAAAATATTCAATCATCCTGTATCATAGCTACACTATTAACATGTGGAACAAAGCAGTTTGGACTTTTTTCACATTATTGCGGTTAGAGAAACAGATTTTCAGCTGCTGCTGGACTCTCGCAGTATGGCCTCCATTGAGGGACATCCACCCACTTGTTATGTACAGTCCCCAACCAATAACAGTGCAGTGTGTGTGAGGGGACCTGGTTATGGCTGTGTGTTTTGTGCTTCCTCTGTTTTTTGTTTCTCATCTGTCACTCTCTCAAGCTTGAATCCTGTGTTTCCTACAACAACAGACAGAATCTGCTTACATACCTTTAAAGGTCAATGCTGCAATGTTTATTACAGCTTGGGTCATATTTTCATAGTTTGTGCTGGTGAGCTCCTGCCACAACAACGGGTGAAATAGATTCTTGAGTACACACGGAACATGGTCTTTGATTTCCTGTTGGAGCAAAGAGTTTTAACTTAGCCTGTGCCCTGAGGTCTTTGAAAACTTCCTCTTTTTCACCCCCATCCCCCCAACACACACACACACACTTCTCCAGAGATCCAATTATATCACACACACTAACACGCCATAGTTGGAGCAGGGCAAGGGCATAAACACACAGCGAGATCCGAGCTGACACACACACACACACACACACACACACACACACTCCTTTCTCTCTCCCCTGTCAGTTGACTCTTCATTTCCTCGTCCATGTATCTTGGTCTCATTTCATGTTTCATAAGTAACAAGACCGGTTTCTCCCCTGTGGCCCCTGAACATGTAGTGGGTGTGTTTGTGTGTGTTTTTATCCTGTCTGCCGTGTGTGTTGTATTCACACAAACACACACAACTGATTTGTGTCTCATCTAATGGCTTTGAATATGGAACTTGCGCTTACATCCTGCAGCGGGTGAGTCCAGATCCTTCTAGCTCTGTTTCAGTTACACACAGGTCTGTCACATCCTACACAGCAATATTAATATGATAAGATTTAATATGTTTACTAGAATCCTGCTGACAATCAGTCAGCCTGCTGAATCCTGCCCTCTGGATTAAGACTGTTATAATTGACTTTAGGGATTGTGGTCGTGGTGTTGGCCTTTTTACTGTCAATAGGAAGCATTTCAAATGGAACCTAAGAGCCTGTTGAAGTGCTTATGTCTGCACTTCGTTTTGTCTGGGAATATTTTAAATTAACTGCATTTGCACAGCAGCTTCTCACACATTCATACAGTGATGGCGGTGGTGCCATACATGGTGCTGACGTGAGCAATCTGGGATTAAGTATCTTGCTTAAAGACACATCAACACGGTCATGAAGATCCTTAAATCAAACTGACGATCCTCCGATCAATGGACGCCTGCCTCTGTCCATTTAAACCAGCCTGAGTCTTTAATCCATCATTTTGTTCAATGGTTTAATCCTGACCTGGCCGTACTGGCCAGACTAACGGCCCTAATCAGAGTTTTTGCAGATTGACTTTACGAAGCACACGAAATATGATTTTTCCCAAATCACATTCAACGTCACCTGAAGTAACGTCTTTAGATTTACTATGCACAAATTGACAGATGACATATCATCTGTGTTGTTACCATAGCAACCAATTCAGATTGGTTGGTTGTGACTGGACACACAAATCCAAACTGACCACTTGCATATAACGGTGTGGTGAGATCTGACTTGAGAAACAAATTGCCTGCAGTCTGAACAAGGTAAAGTACAGTCTCCTATTTAATTAGTTTTCTGCACTCTGTTTAATTCCCATGGCAAAATGATTCTTGATTTCTCCTACACCAGCGATTTGGGTTATTTGTTTAATTGTCTGTCTTTGATTTCATTGTTCCTTTGAAGATCTAACTCATAGAAAATGCACTCAAAGCAGCACTTGGATGGAAGAAATCAGGTTGTTAGGGTCATGTTGTGGCTATGAAAGTTATTATTAAAAAAAAAGATCAGCTCAACTTTTAAACCCAGATACTGATGGAAAATATTCTTTATCACACTTTGCAGGAGAGGACGGATTGATTTAAAGATCTGATACTGAAGAGTCTTAAGTACCTGTCTCTAGATAATACGTTAGATCTTTGCATACTCTGAGATACATGCACACACCAGACACACACACACCAGACACACACACACACACACACACACACACACACACACACACACACACACACACACACACAGTCCAGGGTGAACACTAAAGCCTGTTCCATTGGGGCTGTGTAATAACCTGCCGCAGGAGATTCTGTATTTTCTTGCAAATCTTTGTAAAATGATAGTTTTTGCTGATGTAACATTATTTGTTTTTTATTATATGCTCATTTTTATGGTTTAATTTTATTAAAGGCACATTTTGTTGAGGTAGAAAAAAATAGCATAGGAAAAAATATACAGAATGGAACAAGAACACTTGTTCACACTAAAATAAGTAAATAAGGTGCAGCTGCAAAATGATGGTAATAATAACAATATATTATAATAGTAACATAACAGTAGAGTAATAGCAGCATATAAAAGATCAGTGTAGTATTCACAGTGTGTGCAGGTGGATTTATTCCAGCTGTGTGGTTGTGGTTCTGACAGAGATATGAGTTGTATATTCAGATTTTAAAGGTAGGAATGATTTCCTGTATCCTTCCTTAGAGCAGACGTTGAATGAGCCTGTTGTTGAAGCTGCTCTTTAGCTTGTCCAGTGTTTTGTAGAGAGGGATTGATCCATGATTACCAGCAGCAACCTTTTCCTCCACCACCTCCTCCAGAGTGACTGGTTTGGAGCCAACAACAGACCCTGCCTTCCTGATCAGTTTATTCAGTCTATTGGTGTCCTCTGCCTTGATGCTTGCATCCTGGGACACTGCAGCAAAGAAGATGGTTCTGGTGATAGAACATCTTGTTGCAGACGTGAAAGGAAGAAGAACGAAGTAAAGCCGGCTCAGGCCCTTCTTGTAGATGGTGTCTGTGTTGGTGGAGCAGTCCAGTTTATTATCCTGTGGGATACAAGATGCTGACAGGATAAAATCTATAGTAGTGGTCCATCTAGAAGTAGTAGTAATAGTGATACTCAGCTTCACTTGTGCCGTGCTGAAGCCCTGTGGGGCTTTGTGGCCTTACAGCACTGTTTCACTGTTTATTATTGTGTGTTAGCCCTGTGTGTGTGTGTGTAGTTGCAGATCCTGCTGTCCTGGTGGAAATGTCAGGCTATTGCTCCAGTTAGTGACGCTCTTGTTGGTGAGAGCCCACTCGTTCTGCTCTGCTAACTCTGCTAATGAAAACAATCATGGAATGGAAGCCAGTGCCTTGTGCCTGAGCCATTTAATTTGTGATGCATACATAAAATATAGTGGTAGATTCGTTTGGATGGAGACTTGCTTAGTGGCTGACTCTCAGCATAATATTCTCAGTCTAAACAGCCGTTAGGACCAATGACCATCACCGTCAGAGAGGAAGTGTCTGAAGCCGACCAGAGAGTAAGTTTGTCGTCCCACTCCCTGATGCTGATAAGTAAATACTTCATCGTATATAATCTGTGTCCACACTAATCTCACCATAGTTACAGAGCTCACAGCAAACAGCAGCAGCTACGACACACACATGTTTATTATTCTAAGCAGAAACACAGTATAAACATAGAGCAGAGCAGCCAGTGGGTGTCCTAGTTATTACTGTCAATACTGCCCATTTACAGCCAAACCACCTCTATTATTAGACTGCACTGGACTGTCATCAGGTACCTTCAATCGTTGCTACATAAATCACATATTACCACTTTATTTTCCTGCTCGCTGAAGTGTTTACCATCACAGGACAGCGGGAAAATACCCAAAGTTTCCTTCATGTTATACTGTGCGGTGCACGTTTTTTTTTTCTTCTTTTCCATTTTCTAAATCACAGAATGACATCTGAGGCTGGCGTTGCTGGAGAAAATGTATTTTCCTATATGTTCCTCCCAGAGAGTTGGGTTGTGTTTTCAATCAGCAGGCCTGCCCAGTTTTTCACTCATCACCGGGCCACAGAATGATCTGTAGTTTCTATAAGGTGGAAAATCTGTGACCTGCAGTTCATATGGAGTTTTTTCCCTACCTTTATTCAAGAGTGTGGTCTTTCAATTTGAGGGCGCGATTAATTGATTTTACGTTTGGATTTTCCAATTCTTTCCCCTAAATCCTTGTCCTTGACTCAAATAGCTCCATCTTGAGCTTAGATTTTGCTCTTCTTCTCTGAATGCTTGCTCGGATCTATTGTTGCATGCACAGATTTCACATTTAAATGTCCTCAGTCTGTTTCTGTGTGATGGATGCTGTGTGAAACATCCCTGTTCAAAATGCCCCAACCAATAGAAGGCCAGGTGCAGTGTTGACCAATCAAATGATGCCTTTCTTCTTTCAGGCGTGTTTGCTTTACTTCTTCTCTAAATAGGTTTATCCACTCCTGCCCTCCAGGGCTTTATTAAATGCATTTCCCTTGCTTTCTTCATGAATTTGGAAATAAAAGCACAGTTGTTATTATATTATATACATTACAGTTTCAAAAGTTTCCTTGTTTTTGAAAGAAATCTATTGGTTTTTTTTCAATGACCATGACTTTAAACTAATCAGAAATACACTCTGTACATTGCTAATGTGGTAAATGACTATTCTAGCTGCAAATATCTGATTTGTGGTGCAACATCTACATAGAGGCTTATTTCCAGCGACTATCACTCCAATGGAACAATGTGTTTGCTCATTGCATCAGAAGGTTAATGGATGATTCAAAAACAGTTAAAACATTAGTATTTCAAATATAAATCATTATTTCTAACCACATCAATGTCTTGACTATATTTTGTATTCATTTTATAACTCATGGTGGTAAATAAAGGTGTGACTTTTCATGGAAAACACCAAATTGTCTGGGTGACGTCAAACGTTGTACCATGTGTTTTTCTTATTTCAATAGCTACATATAACAACAAGAGTCCATGTACTGGAGAACAGGAGAATCTAGAATCTCTGTCCAACATGGGTTGTTGAAGTTGAAGACCTAAAGTAAAATAAGCTGAGAGCAGGCTGTGATGAGTGCACAGGAGCAGCCTGAGTGTGAGGAGAAGGGGTTAAACTGAAGCAGGAAGTCTGTACAGGCAACAATATGTCTGTTCAGTCTGAGCAGAAGCAAATCTGAGCTCAAGCAGGAGCTGTTCCCTATTTGTATGAGGTTTATTTTGTCTTCATAATGATTTTCTTTTATCACAGACATGTGAGGATTGTTTTTACCGGACATGTATTGATTGTAACTTCTGTCTTTTTCAAGGTGTCACATGAGATGTTGTCTGTGATGTGTTTTTATCAGCTGGTGTTACGGAGGCGTGGCCCTCCTGTCACTTTTGACAGGTCGGCCACTCCCCCTGCTGAGAGTCTGCCTCCTAAGGACGATGCTCCAGGTGTGTGAAAGCATGTCGGCTGCTTCATAGCCGTTTATCATCCCCTGGGCTGTCCACTGTAACAGCAGCTGATAAAAGCACGTCACACAAACAACATCTTGCGTGAAGACGAAATTTACCGTCGAAACATGTCAATTAAAACAACATCTGAACCATGTCTGTGATTAAAGAACAGCCGTTAGGAGCTGTTTCTGTATGAGGATGGGATTTAAGGGGTAGAATTACAAAACAAACGCATATTAAAGAAATGTGAGGTGCTGTAAACTGTAAGACATCCAACATTTATACCTCCTGAAGCCAATTAAAAACAGGTGGGAATCAAAAAAAAGGTCCAGTGTGGTTTCACCTAACTAATGATTTAAAAACCTGCTCTTGCAAATCTATAATATAAGTCCTCCGCATCCTGACTCCACACACACACACACACACACACACACACACACACACACACACACACACACACACACACACACACACACACACACACACACACACACAATCATGATCATATCAGTATTTACATAATTTAGGATTAATGTAATAGGATTAAGATTAACATACTAAACTCATCCTCTCCGAGATTAAATCAATGCTCTCATAAAGTCTATTTTTTGTGTGTGTGTGTGTGTGTGTGTGTGTGTGTGTGTGTGTGTGTGTGTGTGTGTGTGTGTGTGTGTGTGTGTGTGTGTGTGTGTGTGTGTGTGTGTGTGTGTGTGTGTGTGTGTGTGTGTGTGTGTGTGTGTGTGTGTGTGTGTGTGTGTGTGTGTGTGTGTGTGTGTGTGTGTGTTAACCGCATATTCACTGTAGACAGTATGTGGCAATTCATAGTCTGGAGTTTCCCTCTGTCACACGCAGCCCACCACAGGATGTTGTGACGTGTGACCGTGGCTGTAAATACTCTGTGTGGTGGAGGCGAAGTGTTTCAGACTGACTTTTGTCTCACTGTGATGAGATTTGAAGCTGTCATTAAATTAAGTAAGGCAGCTATTACTGCAGACTTTCATTATAATCCAAGAAAACAGCGCTCAGTGAAAATATGACCCAAGAATTCAAATTAATCTTGATCCTCGGAGAAAGGTGCTTACAAATCCTGATTGATCCTAGTCTAATAGACAGCAGCATACTATATACTCTGTCTTTAATCAACTCTGGTGATGGACAACAAGAAAAGAAAAATGCTAAACCTCTGCCAGAGCTTTTCTCTCTGGTTCAGTGCTTCAGCAGCCTTCACTAAGCCTGCTGGGAGTCAGGCTGATCTGACATAGTCCACTAATTGGCCGTCCTCACATTAAAAAGGGGGAGCTTAATAGAGTCAGAGGAGGGAGGGAACGCAGAGAATAGATTCTATTTATACATCCCCAGTGTCAGTATGTCTCATAGTTACTGGCAGAGAAGCAGCAGCACACAAAAACTGCTGATGACATTTGTCCATCGGTTGGTGTCGTGAATTTTAAAAGTGAAATGAAGTTCAGATGTGGATGTAGCTCTTGGTATTTGAAGCCTCCGTTTATCGATTTATTCCCATCTAGTTGTCAAGTGAATTTTTAAGCAACCTTCTGAAATCTCTCAAGAAAGAAAAGAAAAAAGAATCGGGTTCGTTTCTATCAAAACAAACAAGGCAGAATCGTGCAAAATGTAATTTGGTCAGAAGCTGTAGAGGTTGTGAGTTGGAAACAAAACCATCATCTATAATATTCTCCAGTATTCCTCATGTGCATGTGTAAGAACATGCATGTTATAGAACTGACGTGGGAAGGGTTCGCTGAATTTATTCGACAAAGTTAAGGAATTAGTTTAGAACTTTGCAGTTTCCATTAAACTTCTCTTCTTACTTCAAAATACTAAGTATGTTTATGGAAGAGCTTCCTGCTGCTCCTCCCGTCACATTGTGATAATACACACGAGCTACGACACATGCGATAATGTTCTTGTCCCATTTGTCACGAAGCACATTTGTCATATATTTAAAATTGTGTTTAGTTTCCAATACTGTAGGAGTGATGCCTCCAATGTAAGATAATGCCAATGATTTCTCTCAAATTCCTTCATCAGCAGATACCAGTAACACACTGAGCTTGGCAAACCTGCATTTTTCAAACTCTTATAATTAAATAGCTTCTTTAGACGAACACTCGTTCGTAGGAAGAGGAGGATGAGACCACAGCAGGAGAGAGGAGCATACCGAGTAGATGTGTTGAGCTGCTCTCCACATATGTCAGTTCTGATCTAAGCCACACCTGCTGCTAACCACGACTTACCAGAGAGAGAGAGAGAGGGAGAGGGAGCGGCAGAGTGCGGTGTGTGTAGAGCTGTGTATTCACAGGCTGAGCAGTCACTGAAGCGCACGGTCACTGCTGCCTTCTATTTTTTCTCTCTCCATCTCTCCCGGTCTCTGCTCGCTCGTGTCTTCTCCTCATCAGGAGCCCCGGTTCTTTCCTCCTGTCATCCTGCAGCGATGGTGTAATTAACGGGCTCCGTGGAGGACCCCACCGCTCCACTCCCTATTGGATCATTTGGCCAATTGCTGACGCTCGTTATGTGCTGCAAAGAAATGAAAGGGAACGCTGGCTCTGCCACCAGGCGACTGGGGGTTCCTGCTATAGTGAAGTGGGATTTTTGATTTTCTCCTCCGTGACTTTGCAGAGTTTTTTTTTTTTCTCTTCATTTCCATCTGGACACATTTCTCCTCAGCAGAAGACTCAAGAGGAGGATTTGGTTATTTTGTACATGAAAGAAGGAGCTGGAGCTACCAGGTGCCGGGAAACAGTTGGGATCGGCTGGGTTTTAAAAGCAAAATTCCACCGCATGTTGGGGGAGCTCGGCTCACCCCACCGCTGAGAATCCAGCAGGAGCAGGCACTGACTACACACATGGTAACATGGTGACACCTCCACATTAACGGGAGGAGCTGGATCAGACGCGAAGACAACTTCTCCCTAACCAGCAGCAGGATTTCCATCTTGGTGTGAGGGAGGGGAGGGTGGAGGGGGGAGTGTGCAGTCATCAGGCAGCCAGGGAGAAGATGCCAGCCATCCTGGTGGGTTCAAAGATGAAGTCAGGACTCCCCAAACCCAAACCGGTGCACAGCGCCCTGCCAATCCCTCAGCAGAACCCCAGCAGACCTTCGGCCCTCACTCTGCCCCCGGTGGCGCTCAAGACCGTAACGCCCTCTCTGGTCCAGCAGGCGGGCTCAGGACGCCCCAGAAGCCCCGCACCGGGGTCAGAGGCCAGCGGAAACACTCAGGTCAGGATATGAAGTCTGCTGCCTTTCTCTAACTTATGAACTTAGATTTCTGTTTGGTTACTACAAGTATTTATTACTCCAGTACAACCACTTTCCGTTTTTTTCAATGAAGATAACTTTAAACTAATCAGAAATACATTCATACATTGCTAATGTGGTAAATGACTATTCTAGCTGCAAATGTCTGGTTTTGGTGCATCAATATCTACACAGATCTATAGAGGACCATTTCCAGCAACTATCACTCCAGTGTTCTAATAGTACCATGTGTTCATTTTGTCAGAAGGATAATTTTCTATTCATTTTACAACTCAAGTGTGACTTTTCATGGAAAACACTAAATAGTCTGGGTGGATAGAACTTCCTCTGTCACTTAATCATTAGTGATAACTTTTATTGTCCAACTGTTTTTCTATCCAAGTATTAAGATATAAGGGAAAAAAAATTATAATTCTGAATCCTGTGGCAGGAAAAGTGTAAAGAATGTCATCAGTTATCGTTACTGTGGGACTCTTCACGTTGCTCCTCGAAAGCTGATTTTATTCCTTTTTGTAAATCAATATGCAGAGTTTCAGTGTCACCGCGCTGCCTGTGGGGCGAATAAAAACGCAGCCAAAAATGTCCGTGTGTTCCTGGAAGGAGACGGAGCCGGCTGCGTCTCTGCTGTCCAGGATGGCAGCGTAGCAGGATGTCAGGATGGCTGTTTTGCTGTGTTTGTGAAATATTGGCTGCACTTAGCAACCCAACGCAACGGCTGCAACGGCGACCGATTCAAAGCCTTGTAAGGCAGCGAGGGGAAGAGTGTGTGCATGCGAGTGTGTGTGTGTGTGTGTGTGGGTGAGTGTGTGTGTGAGTGGGAGCCAGCAAGTGCATGCTTGGCAACCTGTCTCTACTGTAAAAACGTGACTCAGAGCCGAGCTCGCTGTTGTTTAGGAGACAAATCTGAATCCGGCGTGAGGCGGAGACGCAGCACACGCGTCCGCTGCTGGTGTCGTTTGTCTCATAACTCGTCATGTTTTCTCACTGACCTACTTTCTACGACTCCACGCTCTCTTTCTTTCCTCTCATCGTCCCTTTTTCTCGCCCTCCCTGCATCCCTCCTGGTGCTGATGAAGCAGCCTCTTCATCCTCGACTGGGCGTTAACCCTTGACCTTCCTGACCCGTGGCGGTCATGTGACTATTTCATTCATATAACGAATCCCTGACTCAGTATGAGTGTTTTCCTGAATGTTTAAACAAGAGAACCACCTCACAGCTGCGATTATGCATTTTGTCCCACGTTGTTCACTTTTGCTGATTTATTTGAAGTTATGAACCAGAAGTCATTGGCATATTTTTGCATCTGCTCACTCATATTTGAATCTATATTTTTATTTATTTAATCAGCCTGAATTTGTTTAAAATGTAGAACAGTCTCTATAAGACCTGTGTAGTACAAATAGCTAGCTAGAATATTGTTTATAATAGTCACTCACTGCAGCAGGAGGATTGAGCTGCCTCCGTTTACTGGAGGTTGATGATTCATGACCAGTTATATCATATCTAGGGGCAATATCATAAAATTAAAACAATTAACCTTGTTGAAGAGGAATTTGACCAACTGGTAACCTTAGATCAAGGACCGATCAAGGAGAAAAGTAAATGCTTCATATGCAGCATATGCTTCACTGATATTGACAATGGTTTTCACTCTTCTCTGGTCACTGTGCTTCTGTGATTCACTGTTAGTCAGGGCTTTGAAGCTGCTACAGGACTTGCAGACACGGCCATTTTTACTCAGTAGTCTTGCTGTGCAGTGCATAGAGACTATATCTGGCAACTCACAGTGCCCCTGTCACTATTGGCTGGTACATGTAAACATACAACATACAGTCATACACATATTCAACCTTGATGCCCTTTCATGTTGTCATGATTAAAATATTCAACTATAAATCTGAAGGTCCTGGCTTATGATGGAGTATATGAGAATGTCCAAATTTAAGAATTTCAGTTTTCATTGTTTTTTTTATTGCTATTTGCAATTTTCATTTGAATAAAATAGTGAATAATATGCTTTTTGCACTGTGCTTGTTGATTAAAGGCCTCGTATCATACAGGTAGTCACTTAATGTTCGTTTTTACCTTAGATGAGATCAAGAGGTTATATAAATACTGCCCCATGCATCAAACATTTAACTTTGTGATGCCATGCAGCTTCCATCAAAGCCCACCTGCCCCCACCATCACACCCACTCATCAATATGTATGTGCCCAAACAGACCTGAGCTTTCTGGAGCACCAGTGAATTATTTCAGAGAGAGAGAGTTGAGTTTTTGTTCTTTGAATAGCACATACATATATAATGTTAGGTGATCATCACCTAAATAAAACCCAGAACAGTTTAGATATGGGACCTTTAAAACAAACCAATGTAATTGTATAATTGCAATTGTAAAATAAATAAGTTCTGAGTGAAAGTACTTCGTGGATGTCGTCACTTCCCGCCCTCTTGGAAGTGTCCCACTTATTTCTATTTCTGTCCCACTTTCTTTGCACATATTAGGGAATGAGTCCCAAAATGTTTGAAAAGATTATATAAAAATCTGTCTATTTTTCTTCTGGTGTAGTACAGATGAAGTGGCATCACATCCATATCTTTCCAGCAGCTGCAGTGGAGGTTGAACATCTTTCAGCAATGAAATGTGTAATTTTTACAAAGAGTGAGGGCACCTCTCTAGAGCTGCAAGAAAAAATCCATCTGCAGAGGAGGCAGCGAGATCAATTTTTGCACACGCAGTAGCAGTAAATAGACGTCAGTCCAGTACAGTCATGTGAGTGGGTTGAAATTATTTAGTGGGTGGGGAAACCTGTATCTATGTCTCTATCAGTGTTTATTTTTACTTGACCTTCAGGATGGTCTCTTGAGATTTATTTTTTGAGAGAATTCGGGCTGAAAATAAAATGAAATAATAAAGGAAATTAGCAAATATTTATGCAAAACATATAATACAGGGCAGTAAAACCGTAAAAAAAGATGTATTCGTGGTCAAACTCCAAAATGCATTGTCCACTTGAACACTTGAGTGGTTGTCTGAGAGATTAGTGGAGTTCTGGCAGAGTTTGAGGCTCATGCTCGTCGTTAACGGCCTGCTGAACGGCCCAGTCAGCACTAAACACGCAAACATGTTGTGGACACCTGTATCGGAGGAAGAGTTAATCTATAATGCAGCGAGGTCAGTGGGAGGCAGAGAGAAACACAGTGAAGAGAACAGCCCTGCAATGCTGCGTGTGTCTATAGAAAGCAAAGTAAAAGTGATGGTCTGGGAATATATGTGGTATTGTTGGTGTGTGTTGTTGCTCCTTATTTGTGTGTGTGTCATCACATGAAATGAAATCTCAAACATTCAAACCATACATTACTGTGAGTGAAGTACTGCACAGATACTCTGCTGTCCTCTAGGGGATGATTTCTGCTCTGCATCCCTTTCTATAAAAAAAATGTGTGTGTGTGTATCATTCAAGATCTTCTGCTTCTGTATTCATTATTAATGCCTCAGTTTCATCCCTGGCCATCGACTTTTTCTTTTCACCTGTTTTTCCTCCCGTCTCTCACATTCAAATCAAACAGTTGACCCTGAAAACTTGTCATTTGATGCTATATGTGAGCCTGTAGCCACTTTTAAGTCATGTAGAACACACAGTCACATGCTCACTTATGAGCACACAGATAGATGTGGCCGTGGGCCTGTGAGATAAGCAGCTCCTATCTTAATAAGTATCTTCATAGATAAAGGCTTAAGTCAGGCTTTGGGCTTTATGAGACTCATTATGAAGACTCGTCTCTGCCTGGAAGCTGAATGACAATAAGAAAACACATAGAGGTGCCACTGGAGAGTCAGCTCATCTGCTATTTACCAACATGATCTCATTGTAAATTAACCAGGATTTAGACTTAGCCAGGAGAGATTTATAATATTAAATCAACTTTGTTCTATTACCAGTTCATGTGTGTCTCGTGCATCAATGACATGGAGCTCCATTAATTTAAGATGTGTAATTGCCTGAGAACTCAAATTATTTAAATTGGATGTAATTTCATTGGGGGTTTGACCGTGAAGTTACATACACAGTGATATCCGTGAACTCATTTAATTATTGTGGATTCAAAGTTAATGAGATGACCCCTGATGATATACTATTGATTGACTGAGGGCAGAGATTAGACTCTGACTGGTTTATTAGTTTGGTGAAAACCATTTATTTTTTAATTAGTGCTATTTATATTTGAATTATAAGTTTAACACCATGGGTTTCCTTCTTAATATTGATCAGATGGAATTGCTTTACCAGCGTGTTGAGAGGTTTTAACTACAAATCACGTTTACTTTACATCTTCTCTGATTTGTCTTTTATTTTGATATATTTAATCAAATTAATTAATTCTCTTGAGATGTGTAATCCATCAGGGAGCATCAAATGTGCATTAGTTTTCATTCGTGTTACATTATTAATTGCAGAATTCTGCATGTCTTTGTGTTGTAGACCAATCATGTACATGCAACGAGGACAAAAAGACTGAGAAATGTTCATATGCAAATGTGAGGAAACCAGTGAGTCTTAAAACAATAAATACAGCAACATATCAAGCTGTGAAGTGATTTGTTGTACAACTAAACATACACTGGTTCCAGCTTCTGCAGTGTAATTATTTGCTGCTTTTCATTTTTACTGTTTGGGGATTTTGTTGAACAAAACAAGCAGATTGATGATCTCAGGCTCTGGGAACTCATGGGGCTGTTTAGATCACTTGACATTTATAGAATGAACAAGTAAACAAGTGAAGAGATAATTTGAGGACCATAGTTTTAGCGGCATCCCTGCACACAGTAGAGTTTTATTAGCTGTTTTTCCATGAAATAATTTTAATGCAACATTAGAACAGTCATATTAGAAAATTAGACAAAACCTTCTCAAGAACGCAAAAGTGCCTTTTACTAAAAAACATTTAATGTGCTAAATGTGAAATGAAAGAATAAGTCTTTCATTTATTTGCCTTCTTTTTTGGCAATTATAATAAAATAAAATTATCTTATCTTTAAAATTAGCTTGATACGTCAATTTAAACCATCTCAGACTGTTTGCAGTGCTGTTTTGGGGACTTTTCAAACCTGACTCTCTCTTCTAGAGAAAACCGCAGCGATATATATCAGCAATATCAGCATCAACCTTTAAAAATTCATTTCACTTGACCCCTAGAAGAGATCTTTCTCCTCTGCCGAGCCCCTCCCCACATCCCCAGCATCCTGCGGGAAGCAATAATGTCTGTTTTTATGGCTTTTACGTCTCCTGAAGACCCGGCCCAGCAGGTGAGAGTGAAAGGCAGGGCGCTGCCGTGCTGCATTGGAGTGCTAATGTCTCCCCACCCAGAGCAGGACAGATTGGGTGGGGGGTCTGGGTGCCTATATATTGCTGCTTTTTATTATTACCATGACAAAGGGCCACACATACACATATGTCTCCTCAGGAGGTGCTGTGAGTTAAAGTCAGATTTAATGGCTGTTTTACTCATCTATTGTTGGGGAGTTCATTGTTGGAAGGAATAACTGAGGTTTTAACAGACTGTGAGAGTTGGGACAAAGAGACGTGTCCTCTTAGTGTCTTGTGCTTGATCTTTGGTCTGGTGAACACCTCAGAAATTGCAAAAAGGTCCTTTTTTTTTGTCAAACTGAAATCAAAGCAGTTTTCTGTAGGTCCCTGAAAAGGTGACACTTTGGAGATTAGAGGTTTTCACCCAACAATGACCGGACGTGTTTAGCTATCAGCGTCAGACAGGAGGATGCCTGCACGCTGCCGTTGATAAGAGCCACTACACGCGCCCGTGTTCTCAGAAAGGAGGTGATTGGTCGTCCTGCAAATTCGCCGGGGCGCAGTGAAGTGGCTCGACGGCTCTGACACCAGCGCATGCTTCACTAACAAGCACAGTACAGATGGTGAGATAGGCGCCTGTGGCCTTTATCTCAGGATGAAGAGACGACTTCTCCCCCAGCAGCAACCTGAGCAGCTTTTCAGCATGAAAAAGCTCAGAAGACACAGGTCAGAGTGGTGGTTTGTACATGGTGAGACATTTGCACCCAGATTCACACCAGGAATCTGGAGTTCTAGTTTAAACAAGGATTTCATTTGCATCTAAACTTCATGATTTCATGATAAGCGAGTTTCTTATTTGTATACAGTAGCATGAATTACAGCTACTGTATGAAGACCTATATCAATACACTGACATTTCCATAAAACCAAAGACCCTAAAAGTGCTGGCGATGTCCATGTCTGGTGGTAACCAGGCGACAAACGAGTTAAAAGCCTTCTGGTGTTGTTAAGGGTATACATGATCATATAGCAGTTGGCTCCACTTTTAATGACCTCATCTCTGCCTAATGCATCTTGATCAGATTCCACTTCCTGTGCAGTTGTCCCCTCGCCTTCCTGTGTGAAGTCATGGCTGTGGACATAACCGTATTAATTAAGGCCGAGCATCTGCTTCTCCTGAGTCGACGTCCTTCCATTGATCTCCCCACAAGGTGCCCTCCTCCCTTCCGTTTCTCTCCTCCTCTGCTTTCCATGCGTTAGTTGTCACAGGGAGCCCGTTGGTGCAGACAATCGGGTCATTGTGAGTGGCGCTCTGTGGGGAATCTAACACAATCAGTTCCATCTCATTCTGGAAGCAGGAGGCAGTGTGGAAAAAAAGGAAGGAGAGGCCAGGAGGTGGAGGTCAGCAGGGCTGAAGTCACCCTCCCCAGAGGCCCACGTCCAGGGTCATCAAGCCCAGAGAAGCTTGTTGGACGAGGTCTGTTGAGGCAGCAGAGAGCCAGTGACATTGGTCGGTCATCCACGTCTATTTCTGTGGAACAAATCAAAATAAGAAAGATGTAAATATAGAACAGGAAAGGGGAATTTATTAAGATCTATTATACACAAATGTACATGTACCGTATACACCTGCTGCCCGAACTGATTAGACGAATCAATAAGCTTCTGATCACGTCTTAAGTTGAAGGTCAGTAGCAAAACCTTACAGCACAGTTTCTGAGTTATTTTGCAAAAAAACAGATAAAACGTAATTTCCTGGCAGAGGTAAACTGATATCAAATCAATGCAATTATATAGAACAGGCAAAACATCAAAAGCAAAAGTTAAAAAAGATGTAAAAACTACAGTTTGACTTACAGTAGTCGTATAAAAACAAATATTCCAACAGTAACGGTTGCTCTGCTCTCATGTTGCACAGCAGACAGAAGTGTTTCCTAGTCCAGTGTCTAGTGTTTGTGTATTTCCTAAGAGAATGTTGAAGCCACAACTTGGCAAGCTGACCCGTCTCTGCTCTGCAGTATTTACATGTATTTGGCAGTTTGTTCTGTTGGGAAGTTCTGTAAAGATGAAGCATGTGCAGAAGGCTCTCCCTCCAGGAAATCACTGTTTTGCAGTTGCAATAATGAATGCAAATTCTTACAAAACATATTTGTGTTGTGTTTGTTGTCTTTTCTATGTAAAATTTAGTATATTTACTCGAGTAATATTTTATTTGTGGGAACAGCAAACACAGGAAGTGATGTTACTTCACTGTAAAGGATGTTATCACCCAATTGAATGGGTTATCACTGGTTATCAGACCCATAGATACAGGTTACACCTGCTAAGTAGGTGCTTAGATTAGGACCATAATATGGTACAACTTAAACATAAATCATGTTTTATGATGTGACAATGCTGTGGTTAAGGTCTGGTTAGTTAGTTGTAGACACAGAAGCACTTGTTTACTGTTAGGAAAGATCATGTTTTAAGTTGAAATCCCAACAATCACAAACCAATGAAACCCTGGAAGGATTAGGGAGCTGGAAAAAATGATTTTTTTGTCAATCTAGTTGCTAATTTTGTTGGTCTGGCCGTTATTCCTAACAGATTTTACATACCATCGTCAGAGAGAGACCGGGGTCATGGCAAGATTTGTAGAACAGGCAAACAACAGTAGCGGTCAGATAATCTCCACAGTTTTACCAATAAATCTTTTATATAGAATTGAAAACATCTGTTATGAATCATAATTTTGCATGCACACAGTCTTCACTGCTAATAATGTAGTTTACAGCCTTTGTGTTGTTTAACCGCTCCTGCAGCATTTCCCACATGTCTGCAATCACAGTCGGTGAGTGAAATGATGTCATAACTAATAACAGTGGCAAAAACTACAACCATAAAAACATGCTCAGGATCATTAAATATTTTTTCAATAACAGGGATCATTTGAAGTTCTTATTCTACCAAGGTTGTTCAAGAAGTGACTATACTGTGGTTCTTATCCACTACAGTACATCAAACAAGTGAGCCACTTTCCCTTCGTGGGTTTTTATGGCTTACATGGACTGCAGATGGTTCAACCTTCATTCCAGCTGCAGAGGTTTGGTTGATTCTCAATTCTGCTCTGTGACTGTTTCGTGTAAACAGACATAAATACAGCTCCTGTTTGAAATATCTCTTGGCTTTCTTTCAAGTCGATGGATTTTCACATCTCTCAGTTCAGCTCTGTTCCTCTGCAGCTTCACAGAGTTTTTTCAAACAGTTTTATTCTCCAGATTTCAACCTGGATGGCACCACAATGAAACTAATTGTGTGTGTTTGTGTGTTCTGCATGTCTGTGCTCGCTTCGTTGACACAGGGAGTGTCTATAAGCTTCCCTGATAAGTGTTGAATCCTACAATAGGGCTGTAAAACCTGCCATTCACAAAGCCTCCCAGTGATTCTGCATCTCTCTCTCACACACACACACACACACACACACACACACACACATACACATGGTGCTCTGCATACAAGACAAACACATAAATATAATTAGAAAATCACTTATTGGCCATGTGCTCTATGAATTAATATAATTACTCCTGATGAAAAGCTTTCTACTGCAGTTAGTGGGGAAATGTGACAGAGCTCACCTGCTGTTTGTTCAGATGTTGTTTCACGGGGGAAGTGGTCACGCTGGTAACCATGGTAACCAGGCTCAAATGACATCCTGTATTGAAAGTATTCAGTTACAAATTCTGATTAGTAAATTACTTCAGTATCAAACATAATTAAAGTCAGTGAGCAGTTGATTTCTTTCTCATACATATATTCATATTCACATTTCAGAAGCTTGAGCTTTTTTGTTCTTTTCTTTCTTTAAATGCACAATGTGTAGTTTTCAGTCGCGACTTCATGACGTAGCATGGCATCACACTATCATTAGCTTACTCCCGTCTTTAATAACTCAAAATCAGATATTCAGATGTATTTTTAATGCCAGAAAAAAGATTATCTGTAGATGTATTTTCTTCTCCAAAGCTAGAAACATCCTGCTTCACATTAACAACCTGTGTTTCACAGAGACAGTCTGGCCCTGCTAACCAAGCTAATGCTAATATAAGCTTAGCATTTAAGATCCCAAAGCTTGAATTAGCTTAAATTAAGAAGATAAATTTCTAATTAATAGAAATTTCTAAATTATTGACAACATTTCGGATTAATAAAAGTACACAACTCAACACGACATTCAACAGGTTTAGTTTTTTTTAGACATCTGCATCACAGTTTTAATTGGAAAAAATACATATTGCAGCTTTAATTCCATATCATATTATGTGATGTAAAAGAGATGAAGTCAATAAAAAGACAAATAAAGTAGTCCATCTTCTGTGACCTCTCCCTCCCTCCAGTAGCTTTTGTGCATGTCTCTTTGCCCCCAGCATGTCCATATGTCCCTCACCCCCCTTTACCCCCAGAACAGAACAGCCAGGCAGCACGGCCACCCCAACCCCCTTATCACTACTCCTTCCTCCCCAGCCTCTAGAGCTCCAAGGTGGGGGTCCCCAAAACAAAAGCCCCTCCATGGCGAGGTTATCCCCCTTTTGTCCCAGACACGCTGAGGTTTATCTGAGACTGTGAAAGGACCCATGCTCAGCCCATTTACTGCAGCTGCACTTAATGAGCTTGTTGGAGGCCTGTACTAAAACTGTTAAACACGAGCTCTAAATGCTGACATATTCTCTACTTGTAGAGCCAGAATATCATTAAATCAATGCTGGTTAGGAGCCATGAGGGACTGATGTTTCACTGGTGTGGTAGACTGAGTGCATGCATTTCCTTTTGTGTGTTTCAAAAGCACAGGCCCTGATGAAATACAGTATGGAAGGAGTCTTGCATGTGCAGCATTAGAAACCGTTTCAAAATATAATAGTAAATCTCCAAAATTCACATCTTTATCTTGATCTTGGGTTCCATCTGTACTGCTTTCAAACTCGAGTTTCTCATTGGATTGTCATGAAATTCTTCAGATACATTCATGGTCTCTGGAGGGTGATAGTTATACTGACTTGGGTGACCCCGTGAATTTTCCTGTAGCACAGAGAAGGTTGATTTTATTGCTTTTCTTGTGAAACGTCTTGTGAAATACTGTGAAATGGCTTCAGTATTATTGTTGTTTCACAAAGCTTTAAAGCCGTTTTGTTGGGCCTGCTGGAAGTGATCAAGCATCCCCCTGCAGTGGGAACTTTCTGCAAATCTTGGGCCTTTCCCAAAATTTAAATTCGGCTTGTAATTTGTGGTCGGCGGTGGGGTGTGTGTGCGCGCAGGGGGTTGGACCGCGCTCAAACGGAGGGCATCCTGTGCTGTGGACCGCCGTTACACACACTCGAGCATACATAAATGCTTAGGTTATGCGCCCTCTGTACACATAAATACACACATGCAGCTGCTGCAGTTGTGTTGTGGGAGACGGCTGATCAGAGACTGGACTGCTCTCGTCGGGGGAAAATAAAACTTTTTATAACATGAAGCAGAGGTTAGGAAATAATAAATAGAAAATAGACAGTTAGTGTTGAGTTCTGTGTGGTTTTGGCCCCTGAGCTCTGTAGTTCCCACGATTTAGTCTGCACTGTTATCAAGGGTGAAGTGATCATCCTTTTTTTGACCTTTTCTTCATTATCTTGTCGTCTGTGTGTGTGTGTGTGTCTTGTGGGGGGGTTGGTCGACTACCGGGGGATGGGTGGTGGAAGGTTAAGAGGTCTGTTCTTTTCTCTTTCTTTATCCTCCCCATATGACCAGTGGTCCATTGCAGAGCAATAGCACAAGGGTTTGCCGTGGGCATCCTTGGAGGAGGAGGAGGGATGGAGGGGATCCGGGGATCCACCCCTCACCCACCTCCTCCTCCTCCTCCTCCTCTCAGTGCCTTTGGTTTGGCTCCCTGTCAGAGCGGCAGCAGAGGCCACAGAGCTCCTCTTGCCTTTCGCCTCCTGCATCTATTTTTCCCCTCCTCCGTGTCTCAGAGTGGGTGGAGAGAAGCTGGAGGCGCTGAGCTGGGCTCTCCCCACCTTAAGTGCACAGAGACCTGCTCGGGCTCGACCAGGCAGCAGCTCTATCATCTCCCCTGAGTCTCCGTGCTGCGCTTGTTCAGGGCGTTTCTGTCAGACCTGCAACCGGCTGCTTGGATTTATTTTCCTATTTTTTCTGCACTCCTCCGTCTGAGCTTTGCAGCTCCGGTGGGTCCAGTTTTGGTTTAGATCAGGTTCTGATGGCTTATATTGGGGTCTGGCTGGCCACCCAGCAGCCGTCCTCCATGTGAGGCAGGTGTCTCTGAAGAAGGAAGCAACATGAGTTTGATGCTGTGCCGCTGGGAGCAGAACAACTTCACCATGAAACTGGTAGGCTGATTACTTCCAGGTGGTCACAAAGGTCAAAAGCAGTGGGCAGTTAAAGACATGTATGGCTATAACACACAGATTGTGTTTGTTTGACCTATTTTATTGGGGACTTAAAGAAGTGCAGTGTTGAATTTGGTGTAATTTGACCAGATGGCGGCGCTATAACAGGAAACTTTACATTTTGAACCTTAAATGTCATGAATTAAATTGTGTCCAAATCTGTCTCTTTGTCACAAAATGTTGAGCAAATGTAACCAAATTGGGTCCAGAACATGTCAGGAAGGTTTTATTTCAGATTTTTGATATTCTATATAGTTTTAGTTCTCTCCATATGTCTCTCCTCTGACATATGGAGAGATGATGCCAGAATGACCATGATAAATTGACTGCCATTCAGCCAATAGGTAATCATCCCTCACCAAACGGCCCTGCACTTGATGAATTCACATTCATGCATATATATTAAAAAATCCCAGGCTTTTAGTCTCTGTTGACAGTGTTTTCATCGATTCAATGTTTACATCTTAATCCCGCCTGTGTATCCTAATGCGGCAGCTTCAGGGCATGTTTCACTTTGATATATATATTTTTTCCCACTGTGTATCAGTGGAAATGCTTGTCAGCTCAAAGACTTGCTGTATAGCTGTGGTGTTGGATTGCAGGCATGCAGTGGATTAGTGGCGGTCGCTTTAATATCAGAGGAAAGTGCTGAAAGTGTGCATCCCGGTTTTCCCCTCACCTGATACCGACTTTACTTTGATGTCTGCATGGATAGTTAAAATAAGCTTAGCAAGGACTTCAAGTTACGCAGCACATGTGTGTGTGCGTGTGTGTGTGTTCTCCTTTCTAGCATTTCTAAGAAAAGGACAGTCTTTGGTTGTGCTTTGTTGCCCTCTGTTTGTCATCATATAAGTACAATGCTTCAAAGATGGTAAATATTCAACAGGGTCTGGCACACTGTGATAAAAACAGGGCCAGTCGGGTGCAGAGAGGTCATGTGGTGCAAATAAATGAGAAAAAAAAGATCTTCGTAATAGCTGATGTGTGTGTGATAAAAGTAGGAAGCAGCAGATTTAATAAAAGTCATTTTGTTTAATGAGCACCCTATTTAGTTTACACATAACACAGGCAGTTGGGACACACTCGCTCTCTCTCTTTCTTTCCTCCCTGTGTTTCTATGTTTGTCTCTCTCTCTTCCTCTTTCGACCGTGCTCCTTATCTGGATCTGCTTTGAGCCTGCAGAGGAGGTTATTACCAGAGTCTAGAGATGAGCTGATAGGAAGGCTGGTTTAATTACACACTGCTAACCTCCACACAGCATGACTGACAGGAGGCTGGTGGGCCACCGGGTGTGTGTGTTTGTGTGCATGTGTGTGACAGAGAGAGATTACGGCCATGCACACTTGAACAGGTGCACACACTTCCAGAAATTAAAATGACCTTTTTCTTTTATTATGAAGTGTAATCAATGCCTATAATCCTCTCTGTTCTAATACAGGCCTATTGATTATCGGATGGCCACGGTCCTTACATCAACTCATGACCTAAGGGGCATAAATCAAAATGCATGGTTTATGTGTTTAATTCTGCTCAAAGGCATGCCAGCATACATTGAGCAGGAAGAAAAAAAAAGAATGGGTGGACCCCTAACTGTTTTTAGTTAAGGCATATGTTTTCATGCTCGGTGTTGTTACTCAATAGCCCCTTTCACATAGAGAAGCCACAATATTTCCATAAAGAAGATCCCCACATTACAGCCTGATTAAAGCCATCCTGATCACCTGAGCTTGTTTTTCTGTTCACTTTACATAAGCGTTGGACAAGATAACAACAATTAAACATGAACAAAAGCATTTTCTAGTGGAGTTTCTCTGGAAAAAGATGTTTTCTCTGTTCTCCTGACTGGATGTGCAAAAGCTTGATTTATCACCTTGCTCTGCTGATAAGCTGAAGATGGATGTCTGTCAAGGTAAAAACTCTCACCTACTGAAAGCTGTAGCAACAAAGGGAGGACCAGACTGATATGTAGAGCGAACAGAAATGTGAGCCCAGGGGATCACTCTACTAGCTTTGCTTTTTTTTATATTGATTCTAGATAGCATGCCAGTGTTGCCACTGCAAGTTTAAATATTTAAATATTAGTCAAACACAATGGGACACAGAGGCAGAATAAAGGCATGTGTATGTCCCAAACAAGCAGTTGACCCTAGTAGCCTTGGTGGAGCATGCATCTGCCTGTTCATCTGTTTAATTTAATTTAATTCATCCGTTTAATTGGTAGATGATCTTATCGAGCAAAAGTCACAAAGCATGGTAAGGTATGGACTACACGTTTAGGCTCATTCCATTATAAAGTGCAGACCTGCACTGGTTCAGACATATACTCACCCAGTAGGGAAATCTGTTCAGTGTAACTCTGCTACTGTCTTGTTAACTCATATAGTGATGCTAACAAGTTATATCCACTTAAATAACTGAGTGATGATCGCTAATGAACCATCATGTGGCTGCATGTCTCAGGATTTGTTCTGATCAGATTTTGTGTAACAGGCATCTGTACAGTATCAGGGGTTTAGAGTCTAAACGATGTGTATTCATGTTTAAATTTGATCATCAATGGTGCACAACCGGGTTATCGAAACATTCACTATCAGGTGCAACTGTTGAATTGTTGTGATTTTGAGCGTGAAGGTTTTCCATCAAACACATCAGGTTCTGCATCCTAGAGACATGCAGATCAGCACATATCCACTGTCTCTTGGCTTTCTGATGGATGTTTCCCACACTCTGAACTGCACGGTTCAGGCCAAGTCGTTTTGTCTACCATGTGCCTGGTATGGCCTCCGTGCCTCACAAGCCACATGTCTTTCATGTGCCAAAACGGAGTGCAAGCAGAGACATGAGGGCTCATTTAGAGCTGGCCTGTTTCAGCTTTCTGTGGGCTAAAGCCACTTGAGAGGCGTGTGTGTGTATGTGTGTGTGTACAACAGACAACCGAGGGGGAAAGTAGTAGCTGCCAGAGGCCCCGCAGACCACAAACCATCCATGGTGCTTCCTGCTGGGGCAGAGAAGAAGCTGCAGCTCACTGCTGTGGTGGTGATGGAGAGAGTAAGAAGAAGGCAAGTGTTTGAAGAATATGAATCCAGTGAGTTAGGGATGCACATATCAATGTTTTTTTCCTAACCAATGCTTGTAAGTCAACCAATAACCAATAACCATTAACTCAAATGATTAAAATGTACTATTTGTAGGGCTGTACTGAAAGGGTTGGGAGAGTGAAGAGGGGGGAGCAGCAGCTTCAACACGAGTTGGACACCAGACATGGGGACATGGGTCGCTGTTTTTACTTGACTTGAAATATGAAATACTTGAGACTTGACTCGGACTTGGGACTTGACTTGAGACACGATGACTTGAATATGACTTGACCTATTACAGGACTTGAGACTTGCACGTGTGACTTGGTCCCATGTCTGTTGGACCCAGCCGTCTCCGTCGTTTCTAGCCCTCTCTCTCTTCATCGGGTTGGTTAAAATCCTTGTGCCTTTGACATGTGGCTGTTGATCTCTTGCTCAATTTGTGGCGCTCAGTTTTTATTCTGTGGCGCAGAGCCACAAAATGGTCTATGTGTGGGGAAAACCTGGGTTAACAAATTGGAAACTTGTAGTCACGTTCATATATCCATCCTTGATTGTCAAATATACTTCCACCTTCTGGTTCCAACAGTTTATCCCCTCATCAGAAAGGAGAGATATGGAATATTAGGAGAGAAATAGATCAAATATATACACTTTAGTGAGCTTGGACACCAGGATGCCCCCAAAAGGAAATGAAATTGTATGAAATACATGTAAAATATTAAACCATTGAAAATGACAGTGTTAGTTTTGAGCTGGAGTCATTGTGTCTTGTATACAAAGCAGCACAGCAGCAGGCACAGCAGAACGCAGCCCACTGGTGTCATATCATACAGACCGGGGGCACTGATTTCTCAGGAGCCATCTGTCTGTGAGCGCTCAGTAAATCCTGTGGGTGCAGGGGACGGTCATGACTCCCTTCACTCGCTGTTCGCTTAGTTAAGCTGAAGCTGAATTTGAAGCCAGATACCACATGTTGGGTTTGACAGAAAGAAACACACCTTGTGACAAGTGGTAGACCATCACCCATGACTCTGCCCTCCCTGCATCCTCGTGTCAGATCATTGTGCTCGTGTATCCATCAGTCCATCCATCATCTTCCTACCAGCCATCTGCCAGCCGACCCAGCCCGGGTCAGAGGGGACGTGTCGCCACATGTCACCGTCAGCCTGCAGCAGCAAAGAGTTGCTGACTCCTTCTCGATGAGACTCAGCACAGTCAGGCAGCAGGAGATGTCAAGATATCACAAGAATATCTGATGGTGGTTTACTGCTCTACCATACTGCAACAATTTGGTGCAGTATTACTAAAAAGCAGTAATATAAATTCTATCCACAAAATCCACAATCCACTCCTTTTTTCACGGACTGATAAAAATCTTTTGAACCTTTAGGGCACATTTGTTGCAGCAAACCTGAATACCAAAGTGCACTCTGGGCCAAAATTAGAAAGAAATTTGCATGTAGTTCCCATAGGGCCATGCTATGCAATATAGGAGGGGTATGCAACCCTGGTCCTGGAGAGCCACTGTGGGTGCACACCTGAACACACCTGATTCAACTAATCAACCGTTCCCTTGCTAAGGACCTTTAGTAGAATCAGGTGTGTTATGGTTCTCCAGGGTTGAAGACCCCTGCGATAGAGGTTTAAGACTGAGAGTGTGGAGCGGTGGAGAAGCTGAGCAGCTTAAAGCAGCCTCTCTCTTATTAAGCCTTAATGATATTTAAACAGATTCACCCCTTGTACAGTTGTCATGAGCAGGGAAATTATCTATAGGGACCAAATCCGTTTCTTGTACCAGGCTGTAAGCATGTTTTGTTTTTCCTGTTGAAGTTGGGCATTTCAACACGAGAGCCTGAGTATTGACTCACCTTTGTTTTCCTCATTGGATTCAATTTTCAGCCGCTTAGTTGGCAATGAGAAGTTCAAAGTCATACTGGGCCCTTTGTGTTTTGAGAGTTGGCAAGCATTGCTGCAGGAAAAAAAAATGATGCTGATATTTCAGGTCTTGTATGCAGTGCCATGTGCAGAGTGAGCGGAGCGAAACATCTGCTTTTCTCTGACATGATCGCCAAAGTGCTTTTTTAACCTTTATTTAAACTGGACATCTGAGCCCGATCAGGCGCTTTATATTAGCCCCAACATCAAACTTTTATCCTCTATTAGGTTGGTTTAGTGTCTTTATTGTGAACTCAAGCACCGCTGTGGTGCTTGGCTCAAAAACAGCCTCCTTTTCATATTCAGAGTCAGGTCGTTATTATAATTTGAAGAAGCTAGAAGCTAGTTTCCATACCTACCTATATCAATAATGGATGTATGTTGCTTGTTGGTTTGTGGCTGTCAGTGAGTGAAAGTGAACATATTAGCCTTCTATTGCGTAGTGTTGCCATATGGCAACAATTAGCTTGGCTCAAAATTATTAAAAAAGTAGTGATATAAAATCTGCCTTTTACTGTTTAGTTGTAAAAAACGTCTCTTTTACTTTGAAGGAAAAAAATAATCACATCAGATGACCAGAAATTCCTGTTTTCACACCTTTTTACATGGACTGATAAAAATCTTTTGAACCTCTGGGGCACATTTGTTGCAGCAAACCGCAATGCATTCTGGGCCAAAATTAGAAAGAGTCGGTGTGAAAGAAATTTGCAGCGCTGTGGTGTTTGGCCCAAAACCCGACGTTACAAACGGCCTCCTTTTCCTTTTCACCTCTTCCCTGTTGAAAAGTCGTGTACACACCAGTGGTCTGCAGGCGTCATGCAGCGTGATGGAGGTGTTTTGATCAGATCAGGTCATGAATGTCTTTGGCACTGCAGTTTGTTGAGATTCCTCAGTGAAGCTGCTCAGAGGCATGAGATGGTGTGAGGTTGTTCTGGGTAATTCATACTGCAGGTGTGAATTTATGTCTGTGAAAACAGAGCAGAGCAGCGCCATTCCAAATCACTTCGCTGGTGAGTTTTACCACTAAAGTTCACTAGATTTCATAGGAGGTTTGAGTGTGTGTGTGTGTGTGTGTGTGTGTGTGTGTGTGTGTTAGAAACCCTCCCATTCAGGAGGATACATCATATGTTGGCCCTGCTATCTAACAGCTTGTCAATAGCTGTGGTCAGAGTGATTATTTCTGCTGTGAGGATACGGAGGAAACACATGTAATCACAAAGCAAACAATAATTTGGATCTAATTGATAAATCAGTTAAGGAGTTGATAAGGAGTGTGTGTAGCATTCCATTCTCTACACACGCATAAAATGTGTAAAAACAAAATAAATAAAAAATATTAAGGGCCCAGTATGCATTTATATTAAAATGTCAAACGTTTTTTTGTGTGTTTCAAATAAATTCTAACCTAGTTCATAATTTTAAATTTTAATTTAATCTAAACAAGAGACAGTATATGGATGTCTCTCAATACCCTGTGCACACTGTGTTTTTAGAAAGAATTGTCTTGTTTTCTTAAAACAAGACCAAATTGATCCAAATCAGTACAAAATCATGTCCCCCTTTACCAAACAGCATCAGAGAAACTTTAACGTGAACCATCCTTATTTGGCTTTTTTACTGGTTTTGAAAAGATGGAATCTCCCATGATCCCACGCTACTACTTGTGCATCAATTTCTAAAACAAATATACAGTTTGTTATCTGCTTCACATGCACGTCGACAGTTGTCCAGGTTTGTAATCAGATAACTTTTATTACAGAGCCTCACAGGTTGAGGAGTTCCATTTGAGGCTGTCTTGCTGCTGGTTTATCTCTAATAGCAGAGGGGGGAACTGAGTCAGGTTGTCTGACTCAGACAGAGTGAATGACAGCCAGAGAGAGAGAGAGAGAGAGACACTAGTCAGTGTGTGAAATGAAAGAGAGAGAGAGGTGAAGCATGTCCAGCTCATACTCAGACACAGTTACTCAGGAGATGTGAGAGGGACGGTGTGGTGGCTATATATACCTTTGCCTTCATGACGGAGCGCGCTCGTCTCTCAGACTCCTGGAAGCTTGTGGACCTCCGGTGGTTTTCCTCACTCCAATCGCCGTCTTTATCAAGGCGACTGGCCTACATGGCTGAGTCTGATGGCCTCAGGGTTCCGGCCAGAAGCTACAGCCACTTCTCCTGCCAAAACTACAAAGCGGTAAGAAACCAAAGAGGGGAAGTGGCGGGAGAAGCCACCGAAGGATTTAAGGGTCATCAGGGCGTCATTAAGAGGAACAGCTGGGAGCTCATCCACCTGTTGATGAATTTCTGCTGTAACAGTGATTAATTCATTTTGAAACTGGGCAGAAGTTGTTGTGCTGCATCGAGACATTAATTTAGGAGGAGGGAATTCTGAGATTTATGGGGAAGGGTCAGCTTGAAATAGAAACGTCAGGGGCAGAGCCAGATCTGCAGGAGCTGCCAGAAATTATTCTAGGAGCTCAGTGACAGACACAGGTAGCAGACAGAGTTGTTGAGTGAAATAATAACGCTGTTACGTCAAAAACCTCATGTATGTCCCGAACATAGTCAGTGGTCACAGCCTTCATCTTCTCTGTGTAGATTTCCTTTGAAAAGGTAGAAGAAAGTGCTGCTATCAGGACCTGAGCTTTGTAGACTCAGCTCTGGCTTCAGTACCTGCATCATAACCAGAGCTGCTCAGGTCCTGGCTCCCTATGAAAGCTTCTCGTGAGAGATAGCGCTTTATAGCAGCTTTGGTCCTGCTGTGTTCTCTTTATGGTTCTTGCTTGCGTCTGTAGATTAGTTCATAATGGCGTGTTAAGTACAGAGCTTTTTAGGTTGCTTACTGAACCCTGAACGTAATAAGGCTAATAGTCCCCCAAGTTATCAACATAATTGTTTCTGGAAAGCGCTGCGTGTCGACGTATGTGAGAACTGCGCTTCGATGGACAGAACTGAGGTGTTGTGTGCTGCTGTCATGTGAAAATGTGGAAAAATGCAGCAGCCAGTTCGTGATTTACATGCTTGAGTTTCAATGGAAACACTAAGAGGTGTTGTTCGTGTTGAGAAAATCCACAGGCCTCTGTTATCATACAGTTTCATCATGTTAAAAACAGGTGTTGTGCAAAACTGTTCTTTCTTAAAGATTCATTTTTCTTACTTGAGCATTTCCATATGATTCTACTTTACACTTCACTACAGTTATCTGTATCTTTATTCCTTTCATATCCCAATTTGATTCAATGGATAATATAAGAAGCTTTTAACCTTTTAGTGTCTGACAGTGTGTAGTTTGCTCACATTTCACATGTCTATGAGTTGTTAACAGTTCCAGAGACTCAACTTCTTCTATGTCGCATGCATACCATAGACTTCATTAATGATTACCATGGCAACGATTGAACCTTTGATATATTTGGAGACAAGGTATTTTTTTACTCAACAGTGATGATGCTGCACGTTTGTAGTTAAGATGTCAACATCACCGCAGTGTTTGCTTATCGAGCAGATTATCACTCAACAAGCAGGTGTCAGTGCAAACAGCAACGGGGATAAAAGAGCGAGGTAATGCGAAGCTGAGCTTCTGCAGCTGAGTGACACTTTTACACACACACACACACACACACACACACACACACACACACACACATATGTAGTCATAAGCAGCATAAAAGCACATCTGCGTAGCTCCTCCTCATGTGTAATCAGCCTCCGTCACGATGTGTCGTGAGAGAACCAAACTTTTGCCTTTTCATCTGCAGCTGTGGCCGTTCGGCTGAATCATGAAACTGAAACTTGTCACTCCTCCCTCTTTAACTCAAGGGCATTTTGTCAGTGTGATGCCCTGGCTGCCCTCGCCATCTCTCTCCGCCCAGGCTGACCCTGCGCTGCGGGGACGACCTGTGTGCGTCACGACCTTCTGTAGGCATCACACATCACAGCCCGGTGACTCAGCAAACAGGAGCTGCAGGGAACTGGATGTGGAGCAGATTTTCTATGTTTCGGCCAAATAAAAAGACACAGATGTCTGAATGAGTGAGTCATTTTTTGAAGGCTTAAATTAGATATCAGCATGTGGATAGCACATAGGTCCATGGGTTGAAGAACCTTAAACCTAACAGCAGCTCTTTAGTTTTCAAGTTCCCAAAAGCAGCAGGTCCACAAGCCGACAAGGCCAAATATGACCTGACAATGAGGCAGTGTCATGTTGCATTCACTGGTGACGGGAATGTCCCTGACAGTTTACAGCTCCTGAAAAAGACCCTCAATTCCACAAGAAGAGGGTCGGGACTATTATAAGTTTCTGGGAATGGAGGGATTTCCCCTCTTGAATGAATGTATCTGTGGAACGTGGCTCATCAGACTGACATCACTGCCTCTCACAGCGATCACATTCTGTATGATGTGAGTGCTGCAGTGTATGATTGTTTATGAGGTTTAGTCTGTGTTTCTCATTTATATTTATTCCCATTTTAATTTTTAGCTGTTCATTGGTGTCTGAAACCAGGTTCCCAACCTGGGGGTCAGGACCCACAAGAGGACTCTGGATTAATCAAGTGATCAGAAGATAATAGGACAGATACAAAAAGATATTTTGGACAAAATCAATTAAAACTGTTGCTTTATTATCTCTTATTGATTTATTGCTGCAGACACATTGGCTGCAGCACTTACATTGTTCAGGTACATTAAAAGCATTGAAATTCAATAGCCAGTTTCACAGAAAGGACCAGAAATCAAACCTTACCTCTGTGAAACATGGAGTTTGCTGCAAGGCGACAATCCTGACCACTTAACCGGTATTTCACCCTCTTCAGTTTGTGATTATGGTAATATGCATTCATGAGTACTTTCACTATAACTGTGCCAATTTGCTGAACAGGCTTTTAGAACCCTGGAGAGTTTTGATTATATTTGATTAAATCCCTCTGATGTAGGGACAGAGCTGGATTATATATCCTGACAGATATATATTAAGTCAATATATCCTCTTATTCACTAACCACACAAAAGCAGATCAGATGCCTGATTCTCATCATCCTGCACTGCTACTTCTTTTTGTCCACCGACCCTTCAAGCCACTTCCAGATCACGGTCTGTAATAAGTGCGTGGTTAAACACACATGATCCAGATTAATGTATTCTTGATGTTCTTGATTCTGTGATTTACTTTCATCTGATCGATGTAGTAACATTTTGTCTGTGACGGGATGGATCTTGGTGCTACTTGTGGATCACTGGAGATATTTCTATTATTAAGCTTCATGTTCATATATCCTCAATTATACAGTAGTTCTCCCTTCAGATCTATTCCGAAGATTTGCTTCTCTCAGAAAATGTGGATAGTCCATATTTGCTGCCCCCTTTATGCTGTCCAGTACTTCAACAAAGCGTTTTACTTATGAGGAGTTAGAAATGTACTTCAGTGCAGTTTTTCCTCTAGACCACAGTGCTAAAATCCCTCAGCCCTCAGTAAACTGAGACATCCCATCCGAGTTAAAAGCTTAGATGCGATGTTTCGGCTGAGAGGAAGACATCAGAGGCGGAGGGTATGTTTTGAAAAGTTAGATTTACAGGACTTAAAGGCAAATCTGTTGTGACTTGCACACTAACCCCTTTTCTTTCCTCTCACACCCTGCCCACGCCTCCCTGCCTCCCTGCCGGCCCCCAGGCGGTTGGAGCCCCCCTGTGGTTCCCAGCTCTATGACTGACAGCAACCCATTTCACCTAGTTTTTAATTACACTCCAACCCCTCACTTTACCTGCCTGAAACTACTTCAAAGGATGCTTACACACACACACACACACACACACACACAATAGCTGCTGAACATTGCACTTTTCTCCATGACCAGCTGAGAGTGGATTGAAAGGATAGAGTTTAATCCTGCAGCTTGAATGCTTTCTTTTAGCTCTGCGTGTCACTCAAGAGTCTTTTTTTTTATAACTTGATGTTTGTGTCTGTGTGATTTAACCGTCGCTCCGAGGCCCTTGATGTTTAATGTGAGGTCTTGTACCGTCATGAACCGCAAAGATGAGTGTGTGTCCGTGCGCGAACGTGAGCGTGTGCTTTTTGAAGTGCTCACACCTGTTGGGAGCCACCGTGAGAGCCGCGATTCAGCCGATGAGTAGCGTCTGCAGGAAGACGGCATGAACACAAAGAAACGGGGGTCACATCTGTGTCACACACAAACACACACACACACACCACGCATGCACGTTGCATGTCCATATTTAGGGGAACAATGCCGTGCACTCATTCAGCACTAATAGATGCACTTGAATTTCACATGACCAGGACAAAGGAAGAAATTCTAGTTTCCAAACTGGTCATTGAGGATGTTTATTGTTTGTTGTACCTGCACAAGAGACCAGGTTACCCAGTGAATCCAGTTACCAAGAAAGTTACACGACACATTTACCTGCACTGAAATAATCTGGGTACTGCTGGTTCCTGTAAAGTCTGTGTATACATGCAGCTTTTATTGCTTATTTGTATCAGGAGCAGACAGTTTTGCCTGTATAGTACCATCCAGCAGTGGTGCATAAACTTTTTAATGTCAAGGACTCTTAAACCCACAAAAACAAGATCTTAAACCGCATCTGATGAGATTTTTGCTTTAACAGTAAATGTTTTATAATAGAAAGTGTAGGAAACCTGAGTCCAAAATTATGGACTACTGAAACTACCTTAATAAAGAATAAATAAATAAATAATGACTCAGAAAATAAATAAATAAATATACCAATAAATGTCCATATTTATTTTTTTCACTTATTCATAAAATCTATTTATTTTTGTCTTATTTTTCCATTTATTCACATATGTATTTGTTTTCATTCATTTTCACCTCAATATATAAAATGGAAAATAACATTTAAATTAAATAAATTCATATGCAAATTGAAATGAATACACAAATAATAAATATTACTGAATTAAAAGCATTTATTTTTATTTATTTTATTTATTATGGCAGACCTCTACGTTCTACAATCTGTCTTTGTGATATTATAGTAAAAATAAAATATTCCCTTTTTTTTCTGAGGACCCCCAGGCAACTCCTTAAGGACCCCTGGGGGTCCTCAGACCCCACTTTGAGAACCACTGCCATACAGCATGATTAAAGTTTGCTGTGATCACATGTGAAGTAAAGACTGGTTGATTGATTGATTGATTGATTGATTGTATTGAGGTTTTCTCATGCAATATATGCATAAAACTCAATGCTGGCCCATTTCTAGGGGTTTTAAATTTTAACAGGTCAAGTTAGTGAAGGAAGGAGCATCCTGGCTGCTAAAACATAGCGATTGCCTCTTTACTGTCCTCATGCTCAGCCACCAGGCCGAACAGTCTGAGTGAGACATAGTGAAGTCAAGTTGTTGCATATGTTTCAGATCCCTGCTGAGGGGAAAAGCTGCTCTGAAGCTTGTCAAACAGAGTCTCTGCAGTTTACAGACAAGCCTAACAATGCTGCAAATCCCGACAGATCCATGAGATGTTTCAAAAATAACTCCTCCTTTATTAGGAATAACGCTCCGTGCAACTGTTCCGCCACCCGTGTTCCTTTTTTTTTATCCCCACAGAAATAGAAACTCCCTTCTCTTGATGAGAGCGAGGTAGGAAAAGTAGAAAGAGTTTGGCGACTAATTATGAAGGCAGCTATTCAGATTATTCAGATGCTTGCTCTGCAGCCTCCCCTCCTCCCCCCCTCAGGCAGTGAAGGGTCTTTTCTGTCCCCAGAGAGTGATGTCAGCATGGCCCATTGAAAACAGCCGCCGTGCGCCCCGAGATGAATGCCCCGGCTGAGCACAATGGCCCCAATTTGAATACCACGCGGATATATGCCAGATCGGAGCCCCAACAAAAGAAAGAGGGCTACTCCGCTCTCATTCAACCATGTTGTTACTTTATTAGAGCCGTAAATTTGCTTCAACCATTTATACCTTTTGTAGTTTTCGAGTGTTTATGGAGTTTGAAACACGTGGACGACCTGGCGGGGTTGCCCCCCCTTTTTTCGGGACTGCCTTTTTGTTTCTGTTGGCCGATAACCGAGCGCCGCCGTTGTGTTTGTGTGTGTCTGACCGCAGATCTACACGGACTGGGCCAACCACTACCTTGCCAAGTCAGGACACAAGCGTCTCATCAAGGACCTGCAAACGGACGTCACAGACGGAGTGCTGCTGGCTGAGATCATACAGGTCGTAGGTAAGGAAAACACACGTCCCCATTCCCAAAAAAATCTGCAAAAAAGGAAGCTGGCTCTGGTAAATGTGATGGAGTAAATGTTAAAACACACGACTCCATCCAAAGAAAAACAACAAGCTTTTTGTTTCACAAAAATTCAAATAGTAAACTTTCCCTTTGCATGAGCTTATGCTACAGAATTCATCTGTGTTATGTCACGTATTAAAGTCAACTTCAGTGCAAATCATGCAGAGTTCATTTCTCTCAGTGCCGGGAGGCAGGACAAACTATTTTTAGGATTCAAATCCACCTTTTTCACATTTTGCTAATCTCAAATGGAAATAAAGACAGAAATAAGTGATAAATTATCAATACCTGTTATGTGTGTAAATTTGAAATTCATGTGTACTTTAAACAAACTCATGACAGAACAGAAACATAAAACCCTTTGTAAGAGTTCAAAATAAAAAAAAAAAATCTAAGAATCTTAAAAACATCCACTGATGTGAATAAAAGGCTAAAAATAACTAGACAGATAAGCATTACTGTAGGAGTGGGTAGGTAGGTTTGTCCTTTCTGGGCTACTGTAGAAATACGGTGGGCTCCAGGGAGGGAGACCCACTCCCTGTGTAGATAAAAAAATGTTAAACCTTATAAATAAAACATACTTATTATACTTATGGATATTATATTCCATTTCTATAAAGTCGGTTCCATTAGATGCTGCTACACATTGTATCTTTAAGTTATCATAATAATCAAGCTGAGCAGGTTAGTATTAGCTTGGGTTGCAGCGTTAAACAGCATCAGAGAAACAGATTTTAACATGAATCTGTGCTTTTTCTGGTTTTAATGAGTATTTTATTGATGCCAAAGGGATCAATAAAAAAACTCCTGAACAATGAACACTGCCGAACACTAACTGTGAGAAGCAGAGCAATGAATAAAACTCCCATGAGGCCTTGCTGCTTCATGATATCATCACCATCTAATGTTATTGGTGGTGTTATTGGTACAGAAACTAGAATGACACACTTTTCATTGTCACTGTAAAGTCTCATACGTCAAGCCTCTCACACATGCTTTTCATAGAGTTTACAGTCGTGTGTTTGTCCAAACATAAAACAATAAACCATCAGTCTCATGTTTGGCAATTAATTTTAGAGCTCCTCTCTTTTATTTGGCTTCCAAACAGTTTATTATTCCAGGGGTTGCAGCGTTTTCTCATCTAAAACGCTGCAACCCCTAATATAAAGAAAATATAATTCTGGAGGCCAGAAGGTCCGGCGTGTTCACATGACAGCAGCGGTGTGTGGGCCTTCTCCTCTGTGTGTTTGACCCTCACCTCGGTCTGGATGGCCATCAGTCTCGTCATTTCACCCGTCCGTTCTCAGCCTGTCATTTGTCCCGGAGGCCGAGGCGGGCCGACAGCAGCTGACCGCTGACTCAGCGCATCGCTGACTGTCTGCTCCGTCCTGACGTCTCTGCTTCCTCCCCGCGCAGCCTCCTGCACAGAGAACAGTCCTACTGTTCTGCTTGTTGCATGTGATTCTTCGTCAGTCTCATGGGCCTCGCCGGGAATTTTATTTCCTGTATGTGACATTTATTTACATCATGTGCTTTGAAAGGCTTCTCATCTGACGTATCTGGCCTCAAACTTTCTGCTGCGGTGGCTGCTGATTATTCCAGGTGGAGTTATAAATACAGCTGCAGTCCGTGCTGCTCACCTGGGTAGGTGCTATGGAAGTGAGCCTTTTCCTGACCAGAGACTCACAGACTTATCAACTGATTAATTGATAATTAAAAAGCTCATTTATGTGACATTCACAATTGAATTATTGTGTTAATCTGACTATGGTGTACGTATACACCTTAGTTAGATAGAAGTCAAACCGAGTTGGACTTCTCAGTCAAATTAACACACCTGGATAATGTGAATGGAATTAGATTTTTTCTTTATGTATACGTCAGGTTGAAGCTGGAGCTCATTCACCTATTCACACACACACTGTTTGTGGTGCAAGATGCCCAACAAATGGGAGCAACTTGGGGTTCAGAGTCTCTCAAGGACACTTCGACAGGAAGAACCACCAACCCTGCAATTAGTGGCAGACCTGATCTATTGTGGATGCACATGATTAAAAGGTTCCTGTGTTCATGGAAGACCTTTCTGTGGTTGAAAAGGGCTTCAGCCTGGTGATCCAGCTTACATCTTAGATACTATACTATATATATACATACACTCCAACAGCTGATCCGTGCTGCTCCGGTCTCAAGTTAAAACAGTCAGAAGAGTCGTCCCTTCACCTGTTCTGCCTGCTGCCCCACGTCCACATGAGGAAACCTCACACTGCACAATGCTGAGGAAACCAGAGCAGCCTGCTGGTGTCGCAACAGCCATACGGAGACAAAGGCCTGACCGGATGTGACACCTGTTCACAACAACTCTCAGACTCTGAGACTGGGTCAACCATCCAGATCTACTGCATTATGAAGTTCTGCGTTAAAGACTTTAATTATTTATGTGGTCGAGTCCCTATAATCAAACAGCAATCACTGCCTGATGTTCAGTACAACATATATAATACTTTCAAGCAGTTGTCAGACTGGGGATCGGGACACCTCAAGCTTTTATTGTCCACTTTTAACTGGATTAACCTTCACAGCTTTAAACACTTTTAAATGCTCACAACTTATGGACACATGCAACCTGTCACAATCCAAAAAGTTTGTGAGCTGCTGTTAATACTAATAATCTTGAGTGTCTATTAGTTATTTGTTTATTTTTGCATCATATAGTACAGGCACTTGGACAGATTGAAAGTGTATTCATGGGATTTACCCTATGCGGTACAGTAAATGGGTCTAGAGACGGAGCTGCACGGTGAGGCCCATCACGCCTCCTGATGCAGGACGCTGTGCTGTTGGCACAGTTGTCAGCTGTGAGCTGACGGCCTTGTCTCAGCTGCTGTGGGCTGGGCCTTTAATGGACGGAAGGAATCCCTGACACACACACACATGCCCCCTTTGAAAAAAAAACACACAACCGGCGAGCCTCCAGCGACTCTATCCCCATTTGCTGTGAGGCGATAGTGTTTCATGTCTCAGCGGGAGGGGAGGGAGGAGGTGGTGACGGTGGGGGGGCAATCACCAGCATGAACACCTCTGCTCTCCTCACTCACTCAGAAATTGACTGGGACACACACGGGCATCACCACTGGAAATAAGAGAGAAAGGAATGTATTAACCGAGTTTTTATTCTCTCCTCTATTGTCTCTGCCTCCTCTGTCTGTCTCTATCCAGCCAATGAGAAGATTGATGATATCAATGGCTGCCCCAAGAGCCGCTCTCAGATGGTAAGTGACCTTAGGTTTGTTTAGGCAGAACACTGTGAAATGTACCTCTTTGTGTGTGTGTGTGTGTGTGTGTGTGTGAGTGTGTGTGTGTGAGGTACAGTAACCTCTTTGATGTCCATGTCACTGTCTCCCTCGCTGGGAGAAGTCACTGGTGAGCAGTTGTAGATGGGAATGGTTCGTCCATTTATTTTTACTCCTGTGGTGTTGCGGGCTGCCGTCCGTGAAAACCTCTGGCCTAAACTTCTGGCAGCTGGCGTTTAGTTGAAAGCTTCACAGGCTTTTGGTTTTGAGGCCAGTTTTGCCTCATCCCGTTACGCAAGTCACAAAGGAGAAAGGCTTCCCTCCCATCTTCTGCTGCTCAGACGGCAGACGGGGAGCATCACTCTGATGGCGATAGCAACGGTTTCAGACGCTTCTGTTTTTGTTTTTTTTTTGCCTGAAGTGGCATTTAGCAGATATGCAAGTGGGGTTTCCTTTTGTAACGCTGCTGGTGGGATTTCGGTGTTTTCACAGTTTTGTGTCTCTGTGGGAAATGAGCTGACAGTCCCGAGGCCGGGCCGCCCTCCGCTGAATGTGAAGGGTCGTAAATTGGGCCAGTGTACCAGCTGAGGGGGCTATTTTTGGCCAGCAGCCAGACTACTGAAGCCTCTCAAAGCACCAGCGACACACACACACACACACACACACACACACACACAGTTAACAACTGAGAGGAGGTGGAAGCACAGCTGATCCCTGAACCTCTTTTCTTCTTTGCAAACACACATACTCTTATATTACCACACATGTGAGGACTGATTCATTTTCTTGTTTTTTTCTTCTTAATATTTTAAAATGCTGTTTTCAAAGATGGATGATATGGATAATAAAGTTGTTTATTATTATACTACCTACTTATTCAACTTAACTTATTATCTTATACTAATATCGGTGCAAAGTTAACAACCATTTACCAGCAGTAATTCGATGATGGCATCATTTGGGTCAATAGTTTCCATCTAAATATTTTGATGCACTTTGAAATATAAATTCACACTTGCTTGAGGTATTTTTTACCTTTTTTTAAAAAAAATTGTATAAATATGTTGAGATGGAAACAGCTCTGTCCCCTCTCAACCCATCTTAAAAAGGTGACTTTTTAAGATGTTGCTTTGGTCGAACAAACATTAACTACTCATAAATAAGCAGTTTATTATGATAAAGAAAAACCTGAAATCATCACGTTAGAGAAGTTGGAAACAACATTTCTACCTAAACAAAAAGATAAAATTATTGAATATTGAAACGTTCTGTTGATCAATCATTTGACTAATTGTTGCAGCTAGTTTGGTTTTAGTATTAATTTTTCTTTTTCCTACTGAAAGTCATGTACAAGGTCAGTTTGTGCATGAATTCCAGTCTCTGCTCCCTGTCCCACTCACTATAAATCAGGCCTTTCCCATTAGTACTGATTACGCCCCCCAGTCGCCTGTAATTGAGCGATTTTGGTCTCTTTGGTCTCGGCGGTGTGGGCGTCTCTCTGTGGTTTTTGTTCTGCTGTTATCAACATCCTGTGTAGAGTCCCTCACAGCAAACACAGTGGGAAGATTGCAGGATACCTCCGAGACAAATCAAGTGGTAAATATGTATTGTTGTCTGTCTGCGATGGTGCGCTGAGTGTTCGTAGACGTGGAGGGTCAGTGCTGTTCACTCAAGCAATGTGATATTGTTTATAGTGGATAGTGGCTGTCAAAATCAGCTTTTATTTTGCATGAATAAGCTCAGATGTTGCTGCACGTGTGTATTTTTGGATCGTTGCTTCTAATCTCAGTGGGTTTCTAAGCTTTAAAGCAAAATCAGAAGCACTCAAGCAGTTCTAAGGGTAGCCGCAACCTCAGTCATTATGCAAATGTCTGCTTCGTGTGTTGTACTGTCAACACAAACACACACACAGGTCTGTAGTTGGCAGCTGTGGTAGAGGGGTAGAGAGCCCACTATTACCGCACTTGATTTCATTGCCGTGGAGAGACGACAGCTTTCAAACTCTCCAAAGCTTCAAAAGCCGCCACCAATTACCACCGCTCAGCTTCACCACCTCCGTCCATAAACGAATAAACATGGAAATCAGCTCCGACGCTGGGGAGAAAACTGTAGCGCTCTCACCTCGTCACGGCCCGAGTGAGTGGCCGTTTTTACAACTGTCACGTCCTCGTTAACGGAACCCCCCGTCCTTGGGCGGTTCTTTTGCCACCTAGCGTGTGTGTGAGTCTTGTCTTGTGTGGGTTTCAGCCTGCAGCGAGGGTGTCGATTTGACGCTGAGCTGTTAAAACCACACAGGATGCCACACACACACACATGCGGGGTGTCGTGTCCAAGCATCCCATGTTAAAGCAGACGCCTCTTGATTTATTGGGGCCATCGCTGAAATGAAAGGAAAAAAAAAACACCTGTATATTTCCTCCGTGTTGTTCTGCAGTTTCTTAAATCAGTGAGATTTTACATCCAAAGAGCCGAGAAATTAAAAAGCTCAAGCCAAGAATTAGAAGAGATGTTGCTGTTGAATTTTTCAATGTTGTGATCACCACGAATAAAATCCTGTTTACCTCTATTGTGTGGGGACGTAGCTAGAGAAATCAGATATACTTGCGCCAAAACATGGACAAATAAAATCCACATTTTCTGCGAGATGCAAGATCTACTCAGTGTAAGTGGGAAAATATGTTTTTTCAACCAACCCTGTAAACTAAATTTTCTCAAGATGTTTATGAACAAAGCCTGATTTATCCACCAGAGGTTGGGTTTATTGTTGTTGAGCTCTAAGCAGATGAAGCTTTGCACATCCGTATTTATAATAGATGGATGAATAACGCATTGCAAATTAACAGATAAGCCGTTTAGATTGTGAGAAAAGGTCACAAACAGGCTTGGGATCTTGTTTCTCTTGTTTTTTTAATTATTAGCCATATCTTAACACGGTTTGCTGGACTGGTTTGTCCTCTACTGTGTCGTAGGAGCAACAAAAGGAAGCAGGTGATTGACAGGCAGCCACACAGGTAGAAACCAGCAGGACCAGGTGTTTAATGGAAAACACTGGAGGAAACATCACCCACCTTCGAGGAATGTCAAACTCCATGTCCTGTCAGGCTCTGCTTGGCTGTGGTTGTGTTTGTGTTGAACTGGTCCAACAAAAGATTTTCCCTTTAATCATCTGGCCTGTGTTTCACCTTCAGGTGCGTTGTCAGTCAAAAGCAGCACACGGCTTTCAGCTGGTCAGGACACACCCGGTGTTTAACCTGAGTTCACTCGGTGATGTTTGACTCTGTCACAAGTTGTTGTAGAGAAGATCTGTGATTACACTGCAGGATCTTTGTAGACACTGAAGGTTAATGGGGGACAGGAGCCAAAATATATTCTATTAATCATTGAACAAGATAGTTAATGTTTGATCAAAGGTGTGTGTGTATGTGTGTGTGTCCCAACTCAAGCCACAACTCAAATGATCACATGACAGACCAGTAAGTACTGAGCAATCACCAATACTGTTTCTAAGCAACCAAATATATACCATTTTTATTTAGAATTGTCTCAAATTAAACTCACGCAACCTTTACAAATCATCTTTATTCATCACATGTGATCACAGTGAAATGGCCTCAGTTCCTTCAATTGTGCAATAAAATTCTATGCAAAGTATTGATTAGTAATAATTAATTAATAATTAATAATGTGATCCACCACAACAGCAGTGTGTTATCAGAGATGATCACATGAAGCAAAACAACACACTGATGTCATTTTGTCCACACAGAGACATATTGTTCTCATTCGTTATGTAAGGTAGTCATCGGTTGTGATAACATTTAGTGCATTCACGGAAGATATGACACAGCGGATTATAAATAATATGAGCTGTTTATTCCACAAACCGCAACCTTGAAAAGAATGTGGACAAATTTGCAAAATGTGCCGCATCTTCTAAACAAGCAAAGACAAACCAAAAGTGTTTTTTCAGACTATAACTTAAAACAGCTTTGCCTTAATTATCCGGTACACATTACAGCAAGAAAATAATGCTCGTTCAGCAGAAAAATGATTTCCAGGACTGCATTAAACAGATTAAAGCACATATCACTCACTGTCAAAAAATAGCATGTAATTACAGACGGACAACAGGAAGTCTGTTGGTTTTGCATCACGGTGTGAGTACCATTGTGGCCGGTGCATGACTTTTACCAAAAAGCAGTGAAAAGCAGCACTTCTCTGAGGCGTTGCAGCCTGTGCTCACTCAAGGAAGAAAACTGTTGACGCCAAAGTTCTGCAGGTGAACGTGTAGCTATGATCTGTGAAAACTTCTGGGTGAGAGTGAAAGCCTGTGTGTCGACAGATTTACAACCATTCATACACACGCCAACAAATACACATGCATCCAGCGCACCACAGTGTCTCACAGTCATGTTACATGACCAGATTCCACGAAATCCAACAGTTACAAAGTCAAATGACAGGTTTTCGTTTCACAGATTTAGTTACAGCAATATTGTGCATAAAAGGTGCTGCTGCAGGTTAGACAAACTTATATAGAAGAGAAAACAGCTCAATCATTTTTACACAATCTAAATTGTCAGTGATTTCCTGTTCAACTTTGAACTGTGCATTCACTTTCAGTTTTACCTCCAAATGAAGTAGTAATCCAGGTAAACCTTTGACCTGTTTAATGTGTAATCGCCACTCATGTTTCTCAGCAATGACTTCGACATTAAGATAACAACAAGATTTGGGTTGTAATAAACCAGAATGATCATTTTAAGCCACAGCTGAATCCCAGGGCTCAACTCCAACAGTGTGGTAGTGGTGTGTTTAACCTGAAATATCAGGTTCATTTTTAAGACCCTTCAGTAGGTCTAATTTCAGCTGTGATATGGCTGCAAAACACTAAATATGTGTGATGTCACTTGAAAATCAATTTTAAATGCTGAAATGTGCCTTTTCTGTTTTCTACCTCTGTGGTTTTTAAAAATATCAACCTGAGTATCAATCTTCAAAAGCTCCTGTCAGTACAACTTTCCTTCAGAAACACAACGCCCTGCTCACACACACACACACACACACACACACACCCCTCCTCTCTCTCTCTTACACACACATGCACAACAATAGCAGCTCTGTGATGGGTGGAAGTGTTTGTTCAGAGGGTTGTTGCTGGCCGGGCCCGTGCTGCTGCTGCTGCTGCTGCTGCCGGAGCAGAACAGAGCAGAGCAGGAGGTGACAGTGACCTGAGTGGAGGTGTTAGACCAGACAGCAAGTCACACACACCAGGACCCGAAAACACATCCAGGCAGGTAGGACCTTCCACGCTGATCCGGCCGTGCTGCACCGCTCATGTTAGTCAGGGTTTGAGGAAACGTGTTGGACTTTTTTTTTCCCTCTGGAGGTATTTTTCTCATGGTGATCACCAGATTTTTAACAGAAACCTTTGGCTGGGACGTAAACTCTTGAACTGGGAATATATTGAAATATACCGTCCAAAAGGATTTCCTTCAGAAACCAGTGGATTTTTGCATTAAATTTGTGTTGAACAGAGGATTAATGAGGCAAACACCTTCACAGTCAAGGAGAGCTTGTCGTGTTTCTGGCTTCTTTCATTCGTTTGGTGTCGTATCATTTTTTCGGATGACAGTGAACATGATTTCAAGCAAATACGTCTTCAGTAAGTCTGCATCTAATTATAGATTTCATTGTTGGTTAAATTGGGTAATTCATTAATCTAAAAAAAAAAGTATGAGAGAACTGGAAGGATCATCTCAAACCTGGGGATAAAAGTCAAACGACACGTCCAGTAACAACTATGATAGTTACTGATTCATTCGTAATTAACTGATAGTTGTTGATTAAAACTTCATGATTGATTCGGATACAATATCATTTTATAAATCTAAACAAGTCTAATAAATAGTAACAGAGCCCATGAAAGGGTCTGGTCTGATCCATTGGATCACTTTGCAAAGTGTGGAAAAAAGCGAAAGGAGTTTTTTTTTTTTTAAAGAAGCCAGAGGACATGTTGTGTCCACAATACCTTTCAATTTCCCATAGTAAGTCATATTTGGAGCCACTAGCACACACAATTGCACAGTAACTTAACCTTCTACTTCAATAGTTACTGCTTTAGTTAGTGTGACGTGGTACTACACAGGAGTGGAAACACATATATATATATATATGTGTGTGTGTGTGTGTGTGTGTTCAGCCCACTTGAGTTTAAAATGAGTTGACACCCTGCTGTAGGACACTAGGACACAGTAACCTATGGAATAGATTTAACATCACTGAAGAGTGATGTGTAAGAGTAAGAAAGGCAGACTGTAGCTGATGTGACGGATGTTCCTCTGGCTTTTCTAAGCTCTGGACCCTGCAGGGTTTAAATAGCAAAAAGGTTTTCAGTATTTATACCCCCGAGCGGAGAGAGTGCATCTCAGCGGGACAGGCCTGGCATTTGTGATGGGGTATGTTAATGAAGTATATTTTCTGCAGGCTGCTGCTACTCGAGCTTCGCCTGTACCAGAGAATTTGGGGGAGTGGTGCAGTCACTCAGATTGTGTGCAGGCCTGTGGGGTTAGAGCGGTATTTCAGAGGTTTATTTTTAAGGAGCCCGCGGTATTCCATGAGAGGGCCATACGCTGCATTCCTCCTGTTTCAAGGTTTTTGTGCTCGGTCACCTCGAAGGACAACATATGTCAGCCCCTCAAACAGCTGCTCTGGGGTCAGAGGTCACGCAAATGACAGCGGGGCCGCACTGCTGTTTCAACCTACTCCGTCACCTAAAGCCCACCGGCCTCTTCACACACTAAAGTCACAATCAGGTTTATGGTGGTGCAGGTTAGGTGGATGTAACATTAGCAACATGGCGTATACATGGTGTGTGTTGCTGATATAGATTATGGTCATGGATCTATAGGAGCTTTTGATTTTGTAACTGTGGTTGGAAAAGAGTTGATATGTGATGATATGCTAGTAGTGCATGTAACTAATAGTAATGCAGTATTGGATAAACTAATGGTATATTGGTATTGGTTGTAACTAAAGATAATAACAGTGGCTGTATCTAATTCATTTTGTTTATGTAAATTCGATTATACTTGCACCAGGTTAGTCCCATTGATATTAAAATTTCTTTGACAAGAATGGCAGCAGTAGATGCATTCACTCAGACATTGACAGACAGATTAATAGACTTTGGAGTACGACTCTTCTGTTTGTAATGAACATTGAAGCTCCATGATACACAGCATCTGACATTTGAAGACAGTGAGATGATGAATTGATGTGCATCAAGAAAAAAAAAAAACTCATTTCGAATTTCAAGTTTTCAACAATCACTCCTCCAGTCTGGAAACTGAGGTGTCAGCTTTGACTCTCAGTTGTTGCTGCAGTCGTGTTTTGCCCGACTGAGACAACTGTCCGAGATCAGGTCATTCCTTTCCCCCGCAGATTTAGAAAAGGTCATCCATGCTTTCATCACTTCCAGACTCGACTCCTGCAGTGCACTTTATTCTGGTATCAGCGAAGCGGCACGTCTGAAGTCTGCAGCTGATACAAAATGCTGCTGCCAAGGCTTTTAACAGGCACTCAGAGAAGTGAGCATATTACAGCAGTCATTCACTGGTTACCTGTGAGTTTTACTGCTTGTTATTTTTTTATGCCGCTTATATAAATGATGTACTATCTATGAACCAGCTCAGTGGCTGAGATGGTCCAGCTGGGCTCTTCAAACCATTTCAAAATCACGACCTGTCACTAAAGGCGACAGGACTTTGGTGTTTGGCCTCTCAGCTGTGAAACTCCCTCCTGGTGATCTCAGTAAACCTCTCCCTAAAACCTTTACTTGCTTGTTATTATGAATACTTTGATTTAGTAACTGATTGAAATGATTTATAGGTTCAGTCATGGGGTCCGCTGGTAGTAGATTTACCTACAGTCACTACAAAACGTTAACAGTTAACAGATTTTTTCGCGGCAGATGTAAATGAGATTTCACTTCAGCTCCTCACCTCACAGCTGGACACCTCCTAACAGCAGAACCACAGAGGGAGCTGTAGGTCAAGCTATATTTAGTTGGTGCATATTAAGTGTAATCATGTCATTAATCTTTCGTGAGCAGGATCTCCGTGTTGCAGTCCACACCCGGCCTCATTTAGAAAGGACACAGTTCATATGTATTTCAGTTTAGAAAGCACTTGTGTATCACTGCTCTATATCTGTACTCCCTTGGCTGTGAGATTTGAGCCGTTGCGCTTTCAAAATAGGTTTGTTGTAATTATGTTGTTGCAGATTTGTCCCAGTGTGTTTTATGAATCTACTCTCGCTAATAAATGTCACGCAGGTTTAGCAGATCTTTAACCTTTGTGCGTGCTGTAAAATGCTTCTCAATGTCCATTGCAGCGTCATTATTTCTGTTAATTTCCCTGCTGTAGTGGCACCTTATACAGTCCACCACAGGGTGTATTTTGAGAGGGCAGCGGCTGTGCCACATCGATATCTTCTGTGTTGTGCCCGGGCTGTTTGCTCATTGAAAACAACAGTTGGTAAACTTTGATCGGGGCAATGATTCATCTGCCAGTGACTCTGCGTGACGACTTGTTTTATGTGGTTTACTTTGTGACTACGTGGGGCCGGCCGGCATTCTCACTGTATAATGGGGTCACGTGGGCTCTGAACAAAGCCTGTCTGCCTATCAAATCCTCTCGCCGTCCAGTGACAGCTCAGCAGTCTGCTCAGGTTGCCAGGCCTGCTGTCATAGCAACGGAGTCTGTATAGATGGGGTGCTTAGTTTGAATCCTCCTCCACTATGCAGCCATATGACAAAGTGAGTTTTGCATAGCACAACGTGAGCAGTCAATCAATGCAATGCGTCCTCTTTCCACTTTCCGACACGTGAATGTCTGAACAGTTGCAGGTTACGGTTCCAGTGTTTGTCTGATAGCGGATTTAAATGACACCAGTGGTTGGGAGCAGGTGTGCTTCCTCCGATTGCCTCCTCAGCTGTGAGTGCTCCGCTACAATCAGTGCTGAGAACAGAAAGCCACAAAAGAAAGTGGAAACAGCATGCTCCAGAAAAATAAGAAAAAAATACTCCTATTTATAAGAAGGGTTGGAAAGAAAATTCATTATTGAGTCCCTGGTGTTGCATGGTTCATGTAAGACATTTCTCTCTGAGACAGTAACTTAGGGAGGGAGTAACCTGTTCCTGTTTGACTTGGGTGTATTTAGGTTGTGTCTCCATTGCTTTATGCTTTGTTTTGCTCCCTGTTCTACTGCGACTCACAGTCAATGAACCTAGAAACATGTGTTGTGTATTGGTTGTATGTTACAATTACACAGGTGCTCACTATTATAAGCTTCATAAAAAGACGCTCTGACAAAAGCTTTGGATGAAACACACTGAAAAGCTATTTCCACTATTTTCTTTTGTGTTTTTTTCTATACTATTTCACTGTTTTTCCTACAAAGGTCATAATATAATATATCGGTAATGGTTTATACTAGTATTTCATGTGAATGCCTTCAATCCCCTTAAAACCTATTTGGTTTCTTATCATAACAGCAGATGTTTTTCACAGTTCTAACAGTGTCAAATAAATGAATATTGAATGATATACGATCTATATTCCCAATATTTTCATCACTGTCATGGTTAATATTCAGCGTCTCTTTTCTGGAAGTTGTAATAGAATATGTAGTGCAGCCAACTGCGGATCGACCTGTAGATGTACACTTTTGCATGTTTGCCGTGATGCTCTCAGGAGAAGCGTGCAAAAAGACGGGCCGGCACGTTTCCTCGCGTTATGCAAATATGCAAATCTGCATGGAAATGTACGGACTGCAGTGTCCTTACAGCTGTGCCTGTGGTCTCTCTCCATCCAGATTGAGAACATTGATGCCTGCCTCACTTTCCTGGCAGCCAAAGGAGTCAACATCCAGGGTCTGTCAGCACAAGGTAAGCCGGGCTCCTGCACTTCTGCTTCCAGTGGGACAAAGAGAGGTAGACCTGAACTCACTGGAGTTCAGACCAGGCCAGGGTTTGCTACTAAAACAAATGTCCTTTATTCTGAAGAGGGAAAAAAATGAATGAATCATTTATATTTGCGAGCTGTTTTTGTTGGGACACACTACATTAATGCCAGACACATTAAAACAAGTATTACACCATACAGAGAGCTAATGTACCAGAACACTCATAATAATACACAATAATGTCAAAGCAACAGCCAGAGAACAAGAAGCATCTCCGTCTTTCTCTTCTTCTAATCATCTGCTTCTTTCCTCCCCTTTTTTTTCCAAATGTCCGTCTGACCTTCAGAGATTCGCAATGGCAATCTGAAAGCCATCCTCGGCCTCTTCTTCAGCCTGTCCCGCTACAAACAGCAGCAGCAGCAGGCTCAGCGGCAGAACTCCCAGCCCGCTCCCCAGCCCGCAGCCCACCACCAGCCCCAGAGCGCCCACCCCCCCCTTAGCCAGCAGAGCAGCGCCCCGGCCCAGCTCAGCCAGTCTACGCATGGGACTCCTGCCCTCACGGCCCAGAAAGCAGCACAGGCCGAGATGCAGTCCAGGTGAGAGCTCGAAGGCCGTCTGCCACGTGCAGCAGCCCGTTCATGCAAGAACTCTGGGAAAACTGAAAATATTCTGAATGTGACCTTGAAACCAGGCAAACGGCGGATTCACTGTATTCCTCTTTTGCTGCTCTAATCCATCATTTTGTCATATCTGTCTTCCTGTTCATGCTTCTTGTCATTTATAACCTCTCTGTCTCTGTCCTCTTCCATATCTCTGTTCTCTTCTCTTCTCCTCCAGGGATGTGTCTCAGAGTAAACTGCTCAAGTTTTCCCTTGGTCAGAAAAAGACCTCTAGGTCAGCTTCTTCTGCCTTTTTTCATTTTTTTCTCCTCCCTCTCTTTCCTCCACCACATCCTCCTCCTTCTCCTCCTCCTCTCCCTGTCCCATTCCCAGAAATAGGAAGGTAGACATTGCCCGTAATCGAGGATAACGTTTCTTTTGTACCGTGATGAGTTTCATGTTGTTCCTTTGTCTGTGATTAAGGGCAATCTCTACTACAAGCACTATCTAATATGCATGAGTGGTAGTGTTGAGCAGATAGGGGCTAAAGCTCCAGGCTCCATTTTCGGACAACTCTGTCTGTCTGGCAGCGCGCCTCATTTGGCAAGCCTGCTAAATGGGCTGTGAAAGACCTTTAGATAACCCTTAAGTAAGTGTGCTTGTGTGTGTGTGGAGCGGGAGGGGGTTCTCGACAAGCACATCCCCCCCATATAATGTGACATTAATAATTAACAGAGAAGGAATCTGTAGCTGGAATGTGCGTCCATGAGGCGACATGTCATTCACACACAGCTTCCCTCTTCGTCCCTTCTTAGGTTCTCAGGTCTTTTCCTTTTTTTTTCTGCATTTAAATTTGCCTCCTCTTCAGCATGTTCGGTCGTATTATGTGATGATGCACCCTGAAATTGGATTTAGGATGTGGTTTTGCATGCTGCCCATCCCAGATTCTGTTTGCACTGCACCTGCCCCACTCCAGCTGCTGTCCAAATACAATGCAATGGCCCCACCTTCTGGTCGGCATGTGTAACTGCACAGTGAAGACATGGGACTCGCCTGGTGCTCTGCATCCAAACGTAACATGTTCTCTTTTAATGGCCTCAAACAGAAGGTATAGACACTCCCTCATATTCAGCTAAATTGCATTACTGACAGCCTTGGACAGAAAATATGTTAGAAGAAAGGTTTAAATAAACTGTTTGTGATTAGAAATGTGGATAATGCTCGTGGTTCTATTTGTCATTTCTCAGTCTTAAATAGTCACATTTTCAAACTTTACCCTTGTTTTATTTAAAGTTGTTATATAATCTCAGTATAGTTTTATATCTGCTCATTCAACTTCTCTCTGCAGCTCTATAAAAACAGGTTTTGTGTCTGTCTCAATATTAATGACTCTTCTCTGATTGGCTGCTTTAAATGGCTGTGAATGGAAGGGAGGGCAGTGACTGTATAGTTGTGACTTCATAACTTCACAGAAGTCCTCACAAAATCTAATTTTCTGAGATATGGACCTTTACCTTTGTAAATATATCACCTTTTCTGAATATGTGTACTGGAATTAAGAAACCGATTAAAATACGCTACAGGGAATGCAAAAGAATTCAAATAACGGACGAGTACAGCAAATCTCTCTCTGGACCAAATTCAAACTTCTTGGCATTTATGCATTTTCTGTCATATGATATTCATTAGACAGAGATAGAAAAGTGCAATGTTCAGCAGCTATTGTTTGTCTGTGTGTGTGTGTCTGTGTGTGTGAGCGTGGCATTTTTTAGCTTATTAGTCCAGATATTGGATAATATATGCATTTTTTTTTTCCAACCATCAAATTGAGCATTTCTAGAAAATGCGTCTGTTTAAAAGGAAGGAGAAAGGCTGTTGACTGACTCTGCTCCAGCAATAACTGAAAGTCAAATGATCTGAGGTTACTTTGGACTAAATTATATGGTAAAACCTATTACTATGCACTAGCTAGATAAATAATAGTCAGTCAAAGTGAATGGCATGCCCGGAAATGAGGGATTTTAAATTGCATGCAGGGACTGAAAGAAAGAGCTGTAATCTGCTTATCAGCATCCGCCTGCAGTCCCAGAATGATGATGATGATGATGATGTTGTCGCCACTGGTAAATTAGCATTTCATTAGCTGTCTGTGCTCCACGGCCTTGGCTAGATTGCAGCCTGGCTCACAGACCTCGCCACAGGCAACAGAACCACTTCCAGTATGGAAACAAGGAGTCATAAATATCAGTGGGGGTTTATACGTGGCAAAATTATTCTTTCTAATCCGTGTTGGGGGGAATATAAAGGAACACGACGTGTAATCTGAGGCTGTTGAGCTCACTGCTCCCCTGGGACCTGTGCTCCATCAGCCTTTCCAACGCCGCTCGGACACGGCCACACTGCCGCGGGCTCATCCGTCTCCATCAGTTTACTGTAGCCGTGCATGTGGAGGTGGAGCCCCAAACGGAGCTGCAGGAAAAGCAAACAATAGCAGAGTTTACATTTGTTAAACTGTGAACGTCGCTTCGAATCCAAGCCACAGACTTTCTGACTGAAGACTACCCAGATGTAAACATTTGTCTTGGGAACGTTCACTGTTTCTAAAAGAATCTGAAATAGTAAGTGCTACAAAGCATAAAGAGAGACTGCAGAGATCAAGGAGGCTGGATGGCGGTGGTTAGTGTAGTCATCAATTAAAGATATACTTGACCTTGTAGTCTAAATAGAGGACAAAAAAAAAACCTGAGTAAATCAATAAAGTTTATAGTAGGCGTCAGACACTTGATGTTGAGGTACTTTCCTGGACTCCTACTGAGGTCACAAACTTTCAATGTGTTAAACAAACGCAGTGTGACACTTGTGCAGACTGTGACACATCATGAATATTAATATCATAACTTATGTCACACTTTTTCCCCCCTCTTGTTTTACTTTTCTTTTACATGGAAAATGAATTCCTTTGAGCTGCTTACATAAAATGCTCATTAAATCTGCTGCTGTCTGGTGTCTGCACGCTCCCTGTGCTCTCATTCCTCATGAACCAAGACCCTCTTGTTCATCTTAAAGGTCCAGTGGAATAAACTTGGAATATAATGACTATGCTATGTGCTCTTTGCATATATCTCTTGCAGCACTGGGAATGTGGCCTGGTCTTTTCCAGTTGTAGAAACAATGGCACATTTCTATATGCAGTGTTTAAGACTTTATATTTGTAAGGCATATCCATGGACATGAAGGTAAATCTATATTCTTTAAAACTGTGGCTTACATTCGCTAGCCAATAATTGCTAATGCATGTGGTAATGTATTATTGTTGCACATTCCTGCAACCTCCTTCCATTTAAAGGGATTTTCCACCTCTATGTGACATTTAGTCATTTCTCACAGTCCCCAGAGTTAAATAAGTGGGCAAAACTGATTTTTAGCTGGCTCAGCCATTGCCCTAAACTGGCAAAGCTGCCGTTAGCTTAGCATTGTATAAGTGCTGTGATGTAAAATCATCAGCTAGCATGTGCAGCGCCTATGCCATGCTCAGCTAACAGCAGTTTGGTCAAGGAATGACAAACTTTCACATAGGTGTGGAGAACCTGTTTGAATGACCAGGAATGTGCATAGAAACAGTCAAATAGACAATTTATAGGGACATTTTTGCTAATGTAAGTCATAGAGTTTTAAAGAATATAGACTTACCTTCATATCCATGGATATATGAAGATGTGTACAAGCTGAAGTTTGCTGGTTGGTGCCTTGGACGACTCCTTAACAAGACCAGGCACAACAAGGGATATGTGCAAACAGCACATTTATAAGTGTGTTTTAATAAGTATTCAATTCAATCAAAATAAGACATGTTGTGGTTTTATTAGCTGAGATTAAGACATTTCACCATGTTGCACCACCCTGTTTCTACTATAACCTGCTAGATGCTGCTAAAACCTTCTCTCTGTACCTTTAAGGAGCTGTAGACCAGATGTGTGCCTGTTCCAGCAAAATGTGTTTTTTGATTAATCATCTTGTCTATAGAATGTCAGAAAATAGTGAGAAATGCCTGTTTTAATTTACTGCAGCCCGATTAATGAACTAATTATTGCACAGTGTGAGATAGAAATTAACAGAATTAACCTCAGTTACACAGACTGAATAGTTTGGCCTTTGTGTGACCCCCCTCTGTCTTCCTTTCTGTACCTCTCTCTCTCTCTGTCTGCCTCTTTTTTTCCCCTCTTCATCAGACTTCCCGGCCTCACAGCGAGGGTGTCCACTGCCGGCGGTGACATCACTCCAAGAGGCTCCGTCAGTGCTGCCGGGAACAGACGCAGCCAGGGCTTCAATGACAAGACCAAAGCCAACTCGCACCTGAACAAAGGTAGGCCTGGTCCCTCACCACACACACACACACACACACACACTGACATACCTGGTTTTGAATGGCTGTAAATGGCATCAATATAACATGGAAACACTGAGACGTCAGTGGATTTCAAAGAGGATGCCCAGATCTTGACACTTTATAAAAGTTGCAGCATTAAACAGCAGGAGTGTGAGTTTGTGTGAGAGAAGATGGTTCCTGAAAGAAAACACCTCACAGCTCCTAAATTTGTTAATGTTTTTTTAGGATCATTTTTGGGCCGGTTTATGAATCCCCTGGGTGTTTTCTGTTATCGCATTTGAAAATGAAGGTCGGCTTTGTTGCCGGGACACAGAGGGAAAGTTTCAAATTGAGCCAGAACATAATCCATAGCCCTCAGCAGGCAACGCTGCTCTGAAACAACTGTGTGCTTTGAAGAGAAAACAACAAGGAACACATGAGCATGAAATCAAGATGTTACAGTGTCACTTTCAATGTTCAGCACAGCAGAGGTCAATTCAGTTAATTCTAGACATAAATTCAAGTTTTTATTTCACATCATAATGACAGAGCCTTTTCTTCCTAATGCTGTTGGACTCTTACTCTTGACCTCACTATAACAAACACACTTAGATGCTGAAATCAATCAGTCCTGGGACTGCAGCCTTAGTGTGAGAATGGAAACAGTTAGAATTTCTGCCTCTGTTATTAGTAGGTGAAGTGACACACTGTGTTTTACAGTACTGTACTTATTACTATATGTATTGGGCAGCTTTAGCTGAGTACTTTTACTGTTTTCCGACCCATACTTTGTCCACCTCTGGTGTTTTATAGGAGTGTGTGTTAAGCTTCCAGTCGGCTCCAGACAGACGCTGTCTGTCCCCACAGGTGGAGGGGTCAGCTGGGGTCAGCTGGGGTCAGCTGGGGTCAGCTGCAGTCTTGACCCCAGATCTCAACTGTTCACTTCATTTATGCTTCCTTTTTAAATTCATTTGAGACAAAACAAAGGCCATGATGGAAACAACGATTAGATATGGTCTCATTCAACAGTATTTTTATTGTCAGTGGTGAACAGTGTGAAGTACGACAATCGATTTTTGCTTTATCTGACCCTGAATCTGAAGATGAATTTAAACTGCAGAATATTAGATCAGGTTTCTATAAAGTAGAATCTGTAGCTTTATGTTTGCAGTGGCTACATTAGAAATGGCTTTGAAGTAAATTCAGGTGGGTGGCAGTTTAACTAATCAAACTAATATAATGTCGACATTGTTAAATATCATTACTTGCATCCGAACACACTTTAAAATAGTCCAATTTTCCTCAGGCAGTACTTTTCTTTTTTTAACGTAGGGCCAATCCAAGGTCACAATCCAAGGTCACGGCCAATGACCTCTTGTTTAAGCCATGGCATTAAAAAAAAAAAGAAAATGTCACCTAAATCATTAAAAGACATATGTTTTACATACTGACATACTTTTACTGATGAAAAGACAAATGTACCCTTCCATTTTCAGTGCATAACTTGCTGACTCAGACATTTTTCTTGTAGAAACATGGATTTTGAAGTCATGGAAGTCGGGGCTGAAATAGTCCACATCCAGTGAACCTACAGAACATTTCAATTCACCACGTTTTACTCAAATTTCATCTGTTTTCTCTTATATGTTTTCATTGAATTCAAGTTTTCTCACAAGACAGAATATTATTCCAAACAGCTCTGACCCACTTTAACTCGTTGTACTCTTGTGTTTTAGTTCTGCTGCATACAAAGTGGTTGTGTTTGGCAGTATATTTAGTTAGACCAGTGTTGAAATAGCTTCTGTCACCACTCACTTGGCCAAGGCTTTATATAGACTGTGTTAGTGTTCGCAGTCTAAACTCATTACCCTGTATTAGAGAGAGAACTCTGACCGCCCAGAGAGAAAGGCAGGGCGAGAAAGCTAGAGATTGGGTGAGAAAGCCCGCGTGCACACGCATGTGTGCATGTCCGTCCCGTGTGAGGGGGAGAGTCTGTTGTCTGTCTTTGCACGGAGACAAATTGGGAGCAGCACTGAGCAGCACTGCGGGGCGTTTATTCTTACATGCTGCTCTGCCAGAGATGGAGACGTTTTTTGAAAATGATGCGGAAATGCCCTTGGATTTTCATGAAATGCTTTCATGAATTCACATTTCCTCCTGCTTTGTATTAGTTAGCATATTTATTGGCATTTCAGTCAGACACACATGAAGGAATCGGTGGTCGTTATACACTGGATTTGACGGGTCATATTCTGCAGCAGGAACTAATCCATCCTTAATAAACATGTACATGAACATTTATCACCAGGGGGACGTTCACAGGTTTTCACGTCTGTATTAAAGCAACAATCAAGTCCCCACAAGAACACCCAAACAGGTTTCTGTTTGCATAACATTCTTCATTCTTCAAGCAATTTCAGTGTAATTGTTAGGGGTCACGATCTAAACTCCTTGTTTTGTGGAAGAAAACAAAACAAGAAAACTTGAGGTGAAGATAAATTGATGATTTAACAAATTAAAACCAAAAGAACAAATCTGAAACATATCTCCCAAAGCTGCAGTCCTATTCCCTTTTTGTTATTCTGTCCTCCCACCGTAGCTCATTACAGACTGATTGAAAGGAACAAAAAGAGTGAATTCTGTGCCAAAAACACAGTGACTGAAGATTTCCGAAGAAACCCAGTGTGTTGAAACTTAATATTACCTTCAGGTAAACTTTGCAATACGTTTTAGCAAAGAAGGAGAAGGACTGTACAATCTTTTCCCTCTCACATTATGAAAGGATCTTAATGGAGGACTTTTTTTCATCCTTTTACATCACATCAGTGTTTATAATGGAAAGACATCACGATGCAGAAGTTAATTACTCTCAATAGTCCCAATACGACCTGAAAGGAATTTAAATTCAATTAAATACCAAAACCATTCTGTGCAAAGAGGAGGTCGGCGAATAGCAGAAATGAAGAGTGGATGGTGCTGGGATATAAAGGCTGATCTGAGGCCACATGGCTGCAGCAGGTAGAATGAGAATCCACTGTTGATCATCCTGCCTCTGCCCATGTTGTTGACATGCAGCCAAGCCCCTCCCCCCTGCTATAGTGCTGCATCACACTCCTCCTCCTCCTCCTCCTCCTTGCACCTCTGCCTCCCCCTGCACTCTCTGGATGGTTGGCCATGGTTTGGGACTCTCCTCTCCTCTCCTGTCCATCCTGCAGCACCCATGAGGTTTGTGAGCTTGCGCTTGTAGATCCCACCTGCAAGTTTATTTCCTGCAGAGATAAACATCTTCAGCTTTGCATTTAACCGTTGAGAAGTGAAGCAGCAGGTCCAGTCAGTTTAACCAGTTTGTTGCTGCTGTAAGAAATGTATGCATTTATTTTATCGCTGCAAAGAGTTCCACTTTTGTAAGGAGATGTCAGCGCAGTTTTCCTTTGTGTAAAAGTGTTTGTGATTGTTGTGTCAACACGTTTCCTGTTACCACGTGGTCTGAGACGTCTGATTTATGTGCTTAACATCATGTTTTACATGCCTGGTTTGAGCTGCAGGTTCAGATGGTTGAAAAGACACCTGAAGCTTTTATTGTGCAGCCAGCAGATCTGCTCTGTAGAAAACGGAGCCACCGACCTGAATCTGCTCATCTGCCCTGTGTTAACACAAGGTGACAGAGTCCAGGGCGACAGGGAGCAGAGCGACAGCAGTGGGCACCTGTGGTTTTGTGTCTGTGTGTGTTTGTGCATGCGCACGCTTTTGTTTGCCCGTGCATTTCTGCTTGTGTGTGTGTGTGTGTGTTTATGGCCCAGAATGAATAGCCTTCTGATGAGCTGTAGCATCACTGTTTGAGTGTATTCATGTGGAGAAACTTTTAAAAAGTTTCAGTCTCAGCACAAAAGCCGGCTGTCCCGTTCGTTTTTTGGAGCACAATGACTGAGGAGGGAGAGAGAGCAAGAGAGAGAGAGCGAGCTCAGGCTTCTGAATTCAGAGCATGATGAGTAAGCAAACACCTGCAGCCTCCAACTTTATACGCGTCCATATTCAGGAGGACATTTTCTAAGCTGAATGTATTGGAAGCATGACATAAAGCGGACGAGTCGCGGGGGAAAAAATCTGTTCTTACAAGGCTCTCTCTGTGCAGCACGTGTGAAAAACCTCCTCTGCACCTTTGGCTTTTAAAGCACAAACATGTTTTCAGTCCCACTATATGTGAGTGACTTGTGTGTGTAAGTAGGGCATTCTCGGGTCAGCAATTTGGTCACTGACTGACTGAGAGGGTTTAGCTTAATGTCTTGTGACCGGTGCGACCATGAGAGGGGTTGGACGGCTTTTGATGTCTGAGTGTCAGCCGATGCTCCCCCCGCCGTATTTACTGCTTGCTTTTGCTTGCTTTACGGTCACACTGCTTTTAAGAGCGTGTTTGCCCAGTCCTGCAGAAGGTATAGTGGTTTTGAAGCGTTGGAAGTTGCTGAACAGAACAAATATCCCTCCTAAACCTGACATGCACGCACAGAAAAGTGTCCACACACACATACAGAGAGAGGCGTGCATTAACACACACACTTGTGTGTGACATTACATGGTTTTACTCATTTTTAGACGGGTATTAACACACAGGAACACACGCAGAGACACATGAGTGTGACGATCCGTGAAAAGAGCTTTGGGTCCGCTTCGGCTGATTCCTCCAAATGCCTTGATGTTATCAGGAGGCTGTGAGAGGAGAGGGCAGCTGCAGCGGAGGGTGAGACAGGTTTTTTTTATGGCGCACAGGAAGCGAGCGGTCTCTAATCCTTTCCCCTTTCCATACTCCTCTACTGTCATTTTCTGCTCTTTGTTTTAATCTCTAATGACCGCTGTAATTAAGCAGTTTAGTTGTAAACGCGGAAATTCTTTCAACATGTTTCCTCAAGCAGACGAGCTCGACCAGCGCAGCAGGCGAGGGGCAACAAGCAATTTTGATTTCGGGCCCCGAGGCTGCGCAGGGTCGTCGGGTCAGTGACCCGTACTCAGGGCCAGTTAAGACATGTTTATTTCTGAGGGAAAAGTGATCCCTCAAGTGCATTTTGTGCTGATAATGAGAGACTGGTTTCTGGCCGGAATCATGATTTGTTGTCAGAACCTGTGAGCTTCTTTGCATGAAATCAGGAAATCAGTCTTTTCCTCTTCTAGAAAAAGAGCGGATTTCTTTTTTAATAAGGTTGAGGTGGTAAAATAAAGACAAGTTTTATGTCTAATTCCTAAATTAAATCTTTAATGACTCCACCTTGTGGCCTCTTTGTAAGGGTTCAGGTTTTCCTCTGTACTATTATTCTTCCCCCAGGAAATCTACTTCCCAAACATGAAAAATCACATAACTTTACACAAATGTGCAGTCCCATGCCAGATTTGCAGAGCTTTGCAACTGAAGAAACCTTTGAACACTTATCTCTAGTGTAAATTATGAATTCTTTGATTCATCAAAACTGAACATTGATGGATGATGTTTGGTAAATTACAGAATTTTATGTCAAAAACTGTTTTAATCACATGTAAACAATTACAGTCCACGCAACAATGGAATTTGTAAACAGCTGTTTTTCTTTTATAGAGCAAATCAGTCACTGTTAAAAATAAATTACCAACATCTCCACACTGTCTAAATGATATATGTCTATTTTCTGATTCAAGCAGTTTGAAACATGCCTTTGCGTGCATGAACATCTGCTGTCCTGCCCCCTGGTAACTATCAGTCAATTTGTGGAGCTGCACATGAGTGTCACATGTTAATTAGCTGTGAGATAGTAGAAGGGCAAAATGCTCATTGCAATGACAACTTTCCTGTTGTCTCGCAACAAGAGTTCCTGCTCGTTGGTTCCCACTTGTTGCGCAAAATTGCATTAAATTGGCCAAAATTGCCTCAACCACTGTCGTACTGCAGCTATAATTAAATATAATATTGGTAGTTGTGGAAAAGGTCATTTACTCAAGCTTAAAATGTGAACACTGCCATCAAAAATAAGTAAAAGTCCTGAATTAAAAATGTTAAAGTATTTTCTGCAAAATGTACTTAAGTAACAAAAGTAAAGGTACTCATTATGCAGAGTGTGTTATTAGAGTATAAGACTTGGTTTTATTCATTCAATACATATGTGAGCATTTCAATATGTGTTAATGTGGAGCAGAAAAGAGACAATTTAATAGAATAGATATATCATAGAATGTTAAAGTTTATTAATTTATGTAAAAGAAAGTACAGTATTTTACTTTGAAATGTAGCAGAGTGAAGTGTGAAGTAGTATCACATGGAAATACTCATGCAAAAGTACAAGTACCTCTAAATTTGATTTAACTACACTAATGTTTAACACAGCTTTCATGTGATTCATGTCTCGATTCCTTTCATTTACGACAGATTTATGCTATTTATGTTTGTGAAGTGCTGAGCCTTATAAAATCCCGGTTGCTTTGATTTTAAAGGTGATTTTAGGATGCAGCGATGTCTAAGTCCATCACTCTGGTGTCACTCTTGACCCATCGTGTTGAGGATGAACCCCCTGCTCCCAGTGTCGGGCTCCCGCTGGCATTCTAACTGGAGCGTGTCGGTCCCGGTCACCGGATCCGACCTTGACAACCGGCAGCTGTCCCGGTGTCCAGGGGCCTCTCTGTGTCCTGCCTTTCTTCTTCTGTCCCTTTCTGACCCATAATCCGAGCTGACCCCGTTCACGGACGGCACATATCGTCCTCGCTGGCTTCACTCATCCCAAAACCTGTAGTCCCAGTCCCCCTTTTCTCTTTCCCCTTTCTCTGCCTGCTCCATAATCACCGTAGGTCCCCCTCTCATTCAGCCGCCTCCAATAGGAAGCCAGCTATTAGCAACCTGACCCAGTTTCCCAATCGCTAACTGCTAGCACGGCTAATTGGGCCCTAATCACTTCCTAATGGCTGCATTGTTTCAGGCTGCTCTCGCTAAACGCGAGTGCCTATTTCCAATTAGGGCATGAAAGGCGCTGTAAAAATGAAAGAAAGTGGAGAGACAGATGAGGAAGGGGTAAACAAGTCAAGTGTTTAGTATTTCACATAAATTCTGACCTTATGAGCAACATATGAATATGGAGGAAACTTCACTCATCACTTAATGAGTTCTGTGTGAGTTATATGATCATGTTTCAGGATGCACCATTAAAATATCACAGAAAGGAAATTTATAGGACCATCTCACGTTTTGTTTGCATTGTTTGTAGTATGAGATTTGTGTGTCAAGCTGATTTTATATTTGCAATAAATGTCAAACTCATTCTTTTCCAACGCAAATCACCTTTTAATGTCATTTGCCTTTATTCTAGTGCAGAACCAGCCTTAGTTCTCTCTGTTATCGAGAGAGTTTAATTCATTTCTTCATTTCTTCTTTAATTCATCACTTCTTAACTGATTATTTGACTCACACTTTTTACATTTTAAAGCCTAATCTCATATACTTGGTAATTCTTGTATCTGGTGGCGGTTAATAACACTGTATCTGTGTTGTGTGACAAACTCTGAACATATATTTATAATTGCTTTACACTGACTTTAAATATTTACAAAAAAATGACTTCTTAAGATGACGATTTGTTTGCAGTGTGATGAATTAAACACTCAACTAAAGGTCTGAGGTCACTCACTACAGTGATATGAGAAGGCACAACTTAGCAGCAGTTACTTGTGTGTGTGTGTAGGTGTGTGTTGAAATATATCTGCTATGATTCATTCCGCCCAACGGCTCAGGCCCTCTCTCTCTCTCTCTCTCTCTCTCTCTCTCTCCCTCTTTCTCTCTCACTGGCCGTTGCTGTTTGAATATTTAAATGTTACTGGTCTGAACTCTGCTGCTGGTAACTCAGCTCTGTGTACACAATCACACACACTCACACACACTCACAAACACTGACAGCCTCAGCAGCCCTCAGGATATTTTATTTCTCACAGTGGGGACAGTGAGTTGCACCAGGAGTTTTCAGCTGTGCTCCTGCTCTTTCAGCTCTTGGTAAGTTGAGATGATGCTGGCCGACTCACTTGTTGCAGATTTCCAAAACAGTATTTTGCTTGGGTGACGATTCTGCAGCTAAAGTTTTAGAGGAGCCTGTTTACACAAGAAACACAAGGAACTCTAAGGCTTTTTGTTCTGTTCATCTCTGGGTTATTTCCCCCCCTCCCTTGCTTATGAATACACTATGAAAAGAGAACCTGTAACCAGACGTAACCAGACAATGTTTTCTTTGTAAAGCCGAGGGACGCTGACCAAACTCGGCCCATATAAGCTCAAGCCTTATAAGTGCAGCCGCCCTCCACGGCTCAGCCTGCTTGGCAAGACTTTAAAGCACTTGAGCCTGCTCCTCGTTGTTTTTATAAACAGTTTGTGATGGGCTTCTCTCATTGTTAGTGCTAAGGGGGTTTTAACAGTTTTGGTGGCTAGCCCTTAGGAAAGTAATGGCACATTTGGCTGTATCAACACAGACCACCTCCAAGCCCTTATAAGGCCACTTTGTGTGGGGTCAAAGCATCTGGCTTCTCTTCTCTTCCCCCAGGATCCTCCCTCTGCGTGACTGTTCCTGCTAATCTGCGCCTCCCTATCTTATTGTTTAATGAAATGTCTCTTTTTTTCCTTCTGGTGCAGATTCCTCAGAGGGCATGACCTCACAGCCGCAGGTGATGACTGAGCATGCTCCGTCGCCCGCGGTGACCGTCTGTTCCTCCACCAGCATCATCTCTGCTGCTACCTCTGCCCCGATTCCCTCATCCTCATCGTCCGCCTCCTCCACAGCCATCCCCCAGCCCAACGGCAACGGCAAGCCCTGGAGGAGCAAGTCGATGAGCTCCAAGAACGCCACCTCCTCCTCCCCCTCCTCCCAGTCGCCCTCCTCCTCCAGCAGCCCCTTGTCCACCATGCAGACCACCAAGCAGGAGAAGGACGCAACCTGCAAGGCGGCTGAAGCCCCCCCTAAAGCCGCCACTCAGAAGTCAATGCTGGAGAAGCTTAAACTCTTCAACAGCAAATCAGGCTCCAAATCTTCCGCCTCCTCCAACGGAGCGGGGGCTCAGGCCGATGCTGCAGCGGTGGCAGCGAGGCAGGTGGAGAAAGCCGAGACCGGCTCCAACACCGACCCCCTGGAAGAGGACGATGGGAACGTCCGGCCGGGAATGAACGGCACCAGCAACGGAGCGGCCAATGGTGCAGCGTCACCACCCACAGGTGCGGCCGTTAACGCGACAGCCAGCAGCCCTAAACTTGCCCTGAGGGGCATCGCCCAGCGCACTTTCAGCAGAGCCCTGACTGCGAAGAAGGGCTCCGTCAAAGGCCCCGAGAAGGACAAGGACAAGGAGAGGGGGAAGGAAAAAGGGAAGGAGGCGGGGAAACGCATCTCCGTCCCCGACAGGGCGGAACTCAGGGGGGAGGAGCTCAAGGAGGAAGCGACACCTGTCGCCGCAGACGTGGACGGCTCTAACAAAAGGACCTCGAAAATTGCCAGTTTCATCCCCAAAGGGGGCAAAGTGGCCAAAAAGGAGAGTTCCGCCCCTGCACACAGCGGAATACCAAAGCCAGGAGGCAAAGCCCCGGGGGCCGGGGGGAAGGCCTCCTCATCGGGGACGAAAGAGGCGGCAGAGAGGCCTCGGAGCGCGCGGTTAGGAGGGGGTCTCGCCATGCACCGTGGCCCCCTTGACAGGGACAGCAGACACTCCAGCTCTACCTCCAGCCTGGCCTCCACGGAGGGGAAGAGCGGCGGCGCCGCCCCCACAGCGGGGGGAGGAGGCACCACGCAGAGCACAGCCAGCAACACGGTCAGCGTGCAGCTACCTCAGACCCAACAGCACCACAGCCACCCCAACACGGCCACCGTCGCACCCTTCATGTACAGGTGAGGTCACACAGACACCAGTAACACTTAGCTCCATATTTACTATTTCTCTGTTAGATTAAATATTTCTGGTAGATTAAATATCGGGGTCACTTTACTTGAATGGGGGCACATAACACTGTCATAGTCATGACGTGACTCCTGTCATGAGCATTAATGACGATTATTTTGGTCAATATTGAAATCACTCGCTCATGCTCGACTCACATTAAAGCTCTCATACACACACTAGCTCTCTGCACTTGTTCTTGTGCATTAGCGCTCGCTTTTAAAACCTAAAACCTGCAATAAAAGTCCTGGTAGTCAGGGATCAGTTTCAGTTTTCTTCAGGCCCCTGAGATATTAAAGTCTGTAACTCAGAGTAGGTAAGTAAAGGTAATGGCTCATTATTGTAATGAAGCTTGATGTTAGTGACAGGAAATGTATTTGGTTAAATAAGAGACATATCTACCAAACAGCTGCTCTTTTATTGGTTTCTTTCATATCTTCTCCATTTCGTTTTTTCCTGTGCTGCGTATCATTCGTCATAATTGTTTTCTCCAAATAGATAAAAAAACAAATGTTAAAATCAAAGTTTTCGGCTCGTTAGTTTATCTAGTTGATAACTCAGCTGTGCTGCAGCAGGTGATTAAAGTGGAGCCAGGCTACGTGTACGATAATATGACGTCCAATCAGACAAGAGGTTTCACCCAGTCTATGGTAATATCTGAAAATGCTGAAGACTCATTAATTATATTATTTATCCAAAAGTCAAACGTGTTGAGTCTCTTTTTTCTAATTTTAATTCTAAAATAATAAAATCTTTAAAGCGAGAACAGTAAAAGTAGAGAAGATGAAACATAACGGAGACGTTTACTGCGCCGTCTTAAATCTGTCTGAAACATTAAGCTCCACATATGAAAGAGCCAAATAAATTGCTGCACAAAGATGAAGCTCAGGTTATCCACAGTACACTACAGTAATATGTTAACAGATGAAGGCCTGTTAGGCAGCAGTGCCTTGAAGGAAGGAGGGAAAAATGAATTATGATTGTACATTGCACAATATATTCAGATTATAAATCACACATTCAGCACATATTTCAGAATTGGTGAGATTAGTGATGACTATTTGTCATAAAACTGGTAACAGTCCTGGTTTTTAAGCTTTTAAATAACTACAAAATGGCGTTTAACCCTTGTGTGGCCAGGACTCTAGAAGTAAATCGCATCTTTGAGGCTCAATTATCTCGACAGCATCTGAAAAAATAAAATCTGAATCCATTATTTTGAGGACACTTCTCCATCTGTAAACTATTAACTAGGAATGTCACATCTGTGTTGGTGTGTGTGTCTGTGTGTGTCTGTGTGTGTGTGGGTATTGTGTCCCTCTGACCTCTGTCCTGGGCCCAGTGTGATAAGGAAGGAGGTCCCTCTCGCTCTCAATAAAGTCCTTTCTAACAGCCGGTCATTAGCCTCCTGACATTTCCTGCACTGCTGCCCTTCCTCCCCCACAACGCCCCCATCCGCACTCCTGAGAAACTTCCTTTTCTTGCTGTATACCTGTCGGATACCATTAACAGCAGGATTATACCACCTCCCCCTGTCACAAAGAGTAGGTTTGACTGTACAGAAATACATTAAAATATGTTATAGAGCCTTGAAGGAAGGAGGGAATCAAACTATTGCACATTGCACAACTTATTCAGGTTAAAAGTCACTCACTCAGCACATATTTCAGAATTGGTAAGATTAGTGAAGACTATCCTTCATAAAACTGATAACAGTTCTGGCTTTAGCTGTTCTTGACTATCTAAGCTTTTAAATAACTACAAAATGTATTAAGTGTTTTTCTTTAACCTGCTGTGAGCCGGTGAACTAAAAAAGAAGCATCCTTCCAGAAATAAGAGCTTGAGAGCTTTGAATCATGGAACAGCATTGATATAACATACTTTTTCCATTCATTTATGATACGGGACTGTTAAAAATACATTTCCTTAGTCTCCCTTATTAAAAATCTCAAAAATCTTTTAAGTGAAAGTGTCTTGTTTTTGGTACAATTAATCCAATACTACTACTTTTTAGTATTGTTAGATAACTATTCAATATTGAGCTAATTAAACCAAAAACAAGATATTTTCATTTAATATTTCAGTTTTTGCAGCACAGAGATGAAGTGAAAACAGGCTTCATGCATCAATGTATTGCATGCGTATCATTCTGCACAGTGAAGTTCAAACAACTGTAGATAATAGGAGGAAACACATTTTCGAGCAGAGAAGGACGTTAATCAAAAAAAGAATTGCACGTGTTATTTTTTGTAAAGCAGTGTACGAGTCCGTCAGTGTTGCTGAGCAGCTCAGAGAGAGAGAGAGCACAGTGCATTAGTCAACAGGGACAAAGTCTGGGATCAGGCAGGGACCAAAGGCTGCTATAACCCAGGCATTCAAACGTCATCGTCTAAATCAGCTACCAGCCGCTGCCGCTGCAGTGACTGTATTGATTTATCCTTCAAAGACAAACTTTACCAGCATTTGGGGCTTAGCGGCCGTTCGTATCGGGCCCTGTGTGGTCACAAGACTTGAAAAAGCAGTTTTCATTCCTAATCAGGTTTTATCCCTCCTCCGTGACAATTTGCAGAATATTAGGTTCCCACTAAAATGTGCAGTAATTCACAATCGATGATTTCCTCCCTTTTGATCTTGTTTCCTTAGATCCCACGCAGACGGCGAGGGAACCGTGAACACCGGCGGAGACGTTTCCTTCACCAAGACCAGCCAGACCTCCATCGAGGACCTTTCAGGTAGGCGACGGCTTACAGGAGAAGAGTTTGGTAAGTTTTGCAGCTTATTGTGCTGGTAAACTTTAATTTTTATCGTCATTATTATCAGGTGAAGACCCAGAGACCAGGCGGTTGCGTACTGTCAAAAACATCGCAGACCTGCGGCAGAATCTGGAGGAGACCATGTCCAGCCTGCGAGGAACTCAGGTTTCACACAGGTACAAAAAGATTTTTCTGAAGTATTTATTTTTTTTTTCAACCTATCAATTCAGCGCTATTCATGAGGCAGCCGTGGCAAACAAAACTCCACTGTTTGGGGATCATCAAAGTGTATCGCCGTACAATGGCTGCTACGGCTGAATGGTAAACAGGCTAAATCAGGCTCGCTGCCGGGGATTTGAGTCCCAGGCTGAACTGCCTCGTGGTCAGCAGACTGTGTCCGTCTAGGTTTACAGGTATTACCCCTTTTCTTTCTTGTTGCTCTCATCCTTCTTTTGAGCGGGGATCTCTCGCTTTGATCGCTGAGCGTGTCTTTCATGTCGTCTTTGATTCTGGTTCAGCTTTAATCTCGTCCACTCCCACGCGGCGTTGACCTCTGCGCTGGACTTGCCTCTCTCTGCTGACCCAGCTGTCTGTGTTTAGTGGAGCTCTGTGATACGACCTTGATTTCCATTTTTACATTGAACACAAGTCGCTGTTCAATACGATGACACCTTGAGCCAAGGAACAAATGATCTGGTTTTGGCAACGATCGACTATTAGACAATTGCAGATCGGCACTAGGATGTTTTAATCTGTGCTGCAACTATGAAACTATCAGACATTTGCTTTATTTGCATTTAGAATATCTCTGATCCATTTTGTGTTCTGTAACTTTCTTTTAAATCTACTTCTGAATGTTTATATTACACTACTGTTCAAAAGTTTGGGTTCACAAAAATGACTTTAAACTAATCAGAAATACACTCTATACATTGCTAATGTGGTAAATGACTATTCTAGCTGCAAATGTCTGGTACACAAAATTGCCTGGGTGTATATTACATATATATATATACATGTATAGCTCAGATTATTGGTGTAATCTGTAATCTAATCTCTCTGCCTCAGCACCTTGGAAACCACCTTTGATGGTAACGTCACCACAGACATCAGCGGCGGTGGCGGCGGCAGCAACAGCGGTGGAGGAAGCCGAAGCATCCTCAGCCTCACTTCTAGCCGCCCGTCCCTGTCGTCATGGCGACTAGGCCAGGCCAGCCCTCGCCTGCAGGCCGGCGACGCCCCCTCTCTGGGGAACAGCTACGGCAGCCGGGTGGGCGGCGGCCAGGGAGGGCGCTACCTGTACCCCGGGCACCTCCGGCGGCAGCTGGCCGGCAGGGGCGGCGCCCTCTGCAGCGTAGACCTCGGGGACCGGGCCGGCGAGGACATCGACCTCGACGGGATCGCCACGGAGGTCACGGGCTACATGAGCGACGGAGATGTGCTGAGCAAGAACCCTGCACGCAATGATGATGTCACCAGTGGGTGGGTGGAGTCTTTACTGTTGGAATAAGTACCTCAAAACTGTACTTAAGTACTTCCTGTAGTTCCTTTGTGTTTTATTTGGATTGTGACTTAATGAGTTAGGAGAACAGTTGCTGGACCAGTTGAGAACCACAGGTACATTCAGTGTTTTCTCGGCCAGGAGAGGGCAGCAGTGTTCCTTGCTCTCTCTTCCTGCCTCCTCCAACTATCAGGCAGTTTCTCTGTTTGAAGTGATCCCACAGTTTAGCCGCAGTAGCATCATAAGCAACATTAATTCTGTTTATCTCAGCTCTCTCCTTCTCTGCTGACACTGATGTGCTGATAACCCGTTTATTTGATCCCTCAAAGCCACTGTCCATGTTGTAACAGGCCCCTTGCATACCTTGGCTGTCACACTGTGCAATTTAAACCTCTGCTGTCATCGTTATTATCAGATGAAGCTGTAAATGTGCCAGCTCGCCTTCAGATGGCATCGAAAAGCCTGAAACAGAAAGAGGGGGGGTCGGGTAACGGATCTTCTGCAGGGATTAGTTTAAATCCAAATGATGAGTAAAGATTCTAAATTCTCAGCCAAGAAAGGTGATCACAAAACAACGACCCACATCTCTTGGTGCTTCACATTAATTCCTTCGGCCCTCATGCGTTTGCACTGATTCATCTGCCCTGAGGCAGCTGTGGAAGTCAAGGAGCTAAGTGCTCTTGAGGTACTTGATACGTCTGAGTCTGCAGCTCAGCAGACAAAGGACAAACCACAGCCACATCTGGACAGCTGAGCAGGTGAGCAGAGCTGCTTTAAATGCTCCACAAATCAGCAAATCCTCACATTTAAGGGACTAGAATGTGTGCTGCTCATCTTTTTGCTTGAGACTCTTTTTTGAGGGAATTGAATTGAATTGATCTGAGTTTTCTTTTGGTAGCTCCTACAGATTAGAGTGAAGTGTAATGCTAAGGATCCTCAGATGCCCTAGTCAGTGTTTCTACATATTATCAGTGTGTGTGTGACACACGCAGCACATGCTGTGTGTGTGTATTTGATGCTCTGAGCTGTTAAAGGTGCTGGTGTGATGGATGTCTGGCAGAACGAGCTTTTATTCAAATAGAAGCAGGTTGACTGTATTAGTCACATTGTGTTTTTTTGCAGGCGGAAGCGTTTAGATGTTCTTGTGTATACATGAGGAAGTGTGTGTGTGTATTGTGGGTGGAGTTAACCATTTAAGCAGAGACTGATTATCCCACACCACCACACACACACACACACACACACACCCTCAGGCCAAGCCTCTCAACATCCACTAACTGGTTCTTCCACACAGAGGTGGGACGTACTGGAGTTGGCTTTTGGATTACAGCAATTCCACTCTTGTTGTTCCTCTGTAATGTCAATTAAAGGGTAATTTCACCCAAATCACAAAACAAGTATATTCTCTTACATACATAGTTCTGGTTTTCATTTTTCCAGGCTTTTAGATGTTTTTGCTTAGATTTCTGCTTCCATAGAAGGGAACTGTGTTGCAAAAACGACACATGAGCCGCACCTTTTTCTACACACAATACCGATAATCCCAATAATCCATGACTAAGCTCAAATAGTTTTAGTTCCCATGTCCAGACAAACCATTTTCAATGCTGTTAGCACCAACAAATTAAAATCAGCCTTTGGCTGAAGGGAGAAATCTCAGAGATGTTTGGATGAGAACAAAACGTGCAAACTAGTGTTACAGTAAAATTTCTTCTAGACATTTCTAACGCTGAAATAATTAATCAATTGATTAGTAGATCAATACTGACTGTTTCTTTGTTCTTTATCTTCAGAAACTGAATCTCTTTCAAGATTTCACTTACTGCTACTGTAGGGAATTCTGACGAAATCATTTTACGACCTGAAAAAGATAAGTCAATGACCCCAAGACCTACAGAGGGATTCAGCCATGATGAGTTGTCAGCCTAGGTCTCAAACTCAATGAAGACTGGATTTGCTTATTATTTTATTACACTGCAACACAGACAACATGACTGATGACACCACATATCATTTCTGCTGTGGTTTTCTTCAATCTCCTGCCCCCTCCTCTTTTTCCTGTCGGCTTCTCTGGCCCATTGAGACAGGGACCCCCCCCCTCCAACACACATCCTCCTCGGCTCGGGGGTATGTTGCTGATCAACCCCTCCCTCTCTTCCTCCTCCTCCTCCTCCACCTTTCACAGCCAGAGCCAACCTCCAGCCAGGAGGGACGCGTGTGTGGAGCTGAGTAGAGAAGCCACATACCGACACAGAGCTCACGCTCACATTAAGGCTCCACACAGAATCTATACTCACGCCGTCCATGTGATATCAACCATGATCCAGCCTGCTCTCACCTGGTGATGTTATCCAAATAACTGCGCCACTCGCACACGCTCAGACCTGATAACAGACAGTAGCCAGGCAGTTGTAAAGGAACACCTCTGCTTTGGAGATTTTTATCATCAGGGGATCTACCCTCATCCGGATTTGTTTGTTATTTTGCTTCTGGACTAACGGTGTCACCATGTTTGAGGCAGAAAGGTACGTCTGAGGCGTTTTTTGTTGCTTTTTTTTTTTTTTCAAACCACCACAGAATATCAGAAGCCCCAGAGGCGTGAGATTTCATGAATTTCCTTCCAGTCTGTATCGCAGTGCGCTGCATGCATTCTTAAAGCCAGTCCTGTATCTCTGCAGTTTCATTTACACAAGGACTTTTTCTTCTGTTAGTTGCACGGCTGTGTAAACTCAGCCTGGCTGCTCTTGTTTGGACACGTTTCTCCTGCAGAAGGTTACAGGTTAACAGGCGACTGAGACAGAACGGGGAGGATCAGTCACTCATTAAGTGTGTGTAGTTGTGCGTGGTGTGTGTGTGTGTGTGTGTGTGTGTGTGTGTGTGTGTGTGTGTGTGTGTGTGTGCGCTCTTGCATCTTCAAGGTGACTTTGCTTTGAGATGATGGATGTTTTCTATGAAGGACAGCTAACCCCCGTTCTTAATCTGTCTTCACTGTCTTCTTGTTATTGAAAGTCTTATATAAGTGAAGGACATTGTATTGTCAAAGCTTCACTGATTCCTAAAAACAATGGATTTGTCAGACAGTCAATAGTTGGTTTAACTCTGGTATGAAGTGGGATTATTCATATTTCTCATTTTACAGCATAAGACATCAAAACAGAGAAGGATTAAGAGGATAGAAACTGTTTAAAATAGGGAATAAAAAAGGTAATTACTGATAAGCACTTAAGTTCCAACTGAAGGCAGCAAAGAATATAAAATTCTTTGAGATAGATTTGAAGTCAAGTCTTCTTTCATCAGAAGTTGGTTCCAGCTCTGGGATGCACAGTATCTGACTCCTGCCTCTCCGTGATTGGTTGGAACTCTCAGCGATGGTTAGCAGACTGCTACCAGATGACCTGAGCGTGTATAGCCACAGCCTTTTTTTTTTTTTTTTTTTACGTTGCAATCATGTCCTGGCGAGAAAGTACGACATCTGGGAATTCCGGGTTTTTGCGGTTCAAACACTTTTGTGCTCGCAGCAATCCCCGAAACGTAAACAATTTCAGTTCCAGCTTCTCAAATGGAAGATATACTGCTTTTCTTCTCTTGTGTAGCGTTGTCAGTTGAGGATTTGTGGGGTTTTGGGTTGTTTGGTTTGACACAAGTGAAATTTGAAGACACTTGATGATGAAATTGTGATGTTTTTCCTCATTTGTTGTGAAACTTTTATTAGTTGCATTGATCATTAAGTTGAAAGGACTGTGTATTGTGAAGGACTCTGCTGACAGTGACGAACCCACAGTGAAATATAACCCAATGCTGCAGTTCCCTTGAGTGCTACTGAACTTTTTAGCCTCTTTTAGCTCATTGTTGACATTTTCTAGATAGCAAACTCATCAAACTCATTTCCAGTTGACAGCAGGACACTGTTTACAGCAAATAAGGTCCAATAAGCCGACTGTGCTGTACCTGACCAGCACCAACACTGACTGCAGTTAGTGACTTACTGGTAACAGTGGACCAGTCAACATACAGTGCACATATGTGGATATTTGCTTGATAGATATAAGTCAGTATGTTTACATGCACAGTTAAGTAGCTCAATTAGTCCTTCAACCTAGACTATTGCCTTTGTCCCATTCTACATCCACAGTAGATCAATTTATCAATGAAGTCATGTCGAATCCACTGCTAAAGGTGGTAATATGCACTCTTTAAACTTGTTAATTGATCCATTTTGACGACAAAAGTCGAAAGACTGGTAAACTAGCAAGTTAGCAACCCAGAGGTAAACTGGCGTAATGGACAATCTTGCATATATGTTGAAAGCATAGTTTCTGTAATCTATTTAACAGGTTATGGGCTTCGTCTGGTTTGAGTTATTCTGTTTATGTTTTACATGCTTTATTCCACTTCTGGGTCAAAGCTGGTCGTGGACTTTTAGCTCAGATCTCTTCATCCGGCTCCAGTCTGACCGGTCTGGAGCTGCAGGAGGAGCTTGACTTTCAGTCTGGTTTTAGTCGGACTAACACAATAATTAGATTTATTTTAGCTGTCATGTAATGAGTGTTGTTGGTGGACTCAGACTGTTGAAAATGAAAAGGGCCTCCACAGCGTACAGAAGGTGTGATACATGGCAGGAATTTGATCAGGTTTGATCCACTGGAGGAGCAAAAGAGAGGGGACAGATCCATCCAAAAGTTAGCTGATTTCTTTGAATCCATAGTATCTTATGAATTTTCTGGCAACAACATTCATATTTATGACAGCGTAAGCGATGGCGCCTCGTGAATACGATATGGTACCGTTTAGCAAGAAGGCTCAGAGCAGGTTAACAAAGTCTTAAACCAGGGGTTCCGTTCATATTCACCAATCCAGTCCTGATACAATCCTTAGCCTGTGCCATGAATTTGATATGTTTTCGATGCCTTTATTATCCGATAAAGCTCGTCCATGTACAGACAGTGAGTGTGTTAAGGTCTTTTCCGTTGCTGCGTCAGTTTCTTGCTCCTCAGATGCTGATTCTGTTTGACTTCTGGTCACACAAAGGAACACTGTACCCTGTGTGTGTACTGCATACATGTGTACATGTGACTGTGTGTTTTCTGTGCGTATATAAGTACCCTCTCACTGAGATCCACATGGAGATAACACAAGAGAGCGTTTTAGCGGTCAAAAACTGTCAAGGCTTATTTTTCTACTCGCTCAACTGCAAAAACAGAATCATCACATCCCACACAGGAAGCATTGACAGACCCCAACGGTTCGGCCTCGACTTCTAGATCAGCAAACATTTCATTGAATTACACCTGAGTTAAATGAGTCAATATTTAGTTCCATTAGAAATCCCTGCTGAAGGGTAAATATTTGGGGTATTAGTGGTGTTGTTTTAGTTTGAATGGGACTGTTTGTGTAAGTGTTGAGTGCATCAGCTTCCAGCAAACCAATAAATCAGCCCCCTTCAAATGTGATTTTCCGTTATGAAATGAAATGAATGCCCTACTTATCCGGCACTTACATATACACTTTATTTTTAGCTGCTCTTAACATGAAGCCAAACAGTCAATCATAATATAATATCGTAATATCCCAGTGAGGAGTAGAGGAGCTGATATCCTTCCTGCAGCAGAGAACACGCTCCTCCTCTGTCTCAGCCGCCGCACACTTCTCCAGTCTGTTGCTGTTTACCACCGCACCACATGAGAGAAATGTGTCTTCACTCAGATAGTTGAGCGTCTTCAGGCTCCTCGCCAACCGTTTTAGCCCTGATTGATGAGATCTTTGCCTCAGCTGGAAAACTAGATGGATGTGGCCTCCTCCGGCTCTCTGAGAAGAAGAACAGTATGTTAACTCTGAGCCAAAGTCTGAGTTAATGCGCTGTTCAAAGCGTGGTATTGCACTATTTCATCATCCCCAATGAGCCCTTTAATTGTCTTAAAGCTTTTGTGCGGTTGTGGGTTGGGGCGACGATTCAAGAAACTCTCATGAAATTTTTACGCTAACCTTAATCTTAACCCTAATTCTAATCCTAACTCACTAACTCATCCTAACTTTAACCTTGAACAAACTATGACCTAAACCCTAACCGCACTTTGTCCCTCCAGCCCAACCACTACGGATACTTAAAAAACACCCTCTCTGGTAATATCGCATAATTGTTGATTGCCATGGCCCTGGTGCAGCGAAAAAATACAATTACGACATGAAATTCAAACTTTCTATTGTAAAATATGCAGAAGAAACTTGGGAGAAGCAGCAACTACAGTCCTGTAATCTTACTGTGGTTTAATGAAAAAAATATGGGTAAATTGATTTTTGTCAGAAAGAAATAAATCACCAAAGTGTTGCATGGTCCTAAATATCCACCTTAAGTGTTTGAAACCTAACCCGGCTATTATTTGGTCATTTATGGTATTTAAATATGGTTTTGGTTATAGTTTTGTGGGTCCACTGGAGAATTGAGGTGCATTCAGAAGCTCTGTTTAATACTTTTCACTGGTCAAATATTTGTAAAACCAAGCATACAGAGTGTTCAGGAGGATTTATGAAAAGAAAATAAGAGTAAATGTGAAGACACAAGGTTCCTGCCAGACAGTGAATTATATATTAACATTGTCAAGTTAATTTCAGACGTGTGTTGTTGTTTGTTGTATGTTGCAGCTACATGACTGATGGAGGTTTGGGTCTCTACACGCGGCGTCTGAACCGTCTGCCTGACAGCATGTCCGCCGTCCGAGAGACGCTGCATCGAAACACGTCGTCAGGACAAGGAGACGCCGACAGGTAAGACTGAGAAATCCTACAGCGTGATTCCACATGTAGATGTGAAAGAAATAGCATTAAAAAAAGTTTCTGCTTTTTTTTTTGCCAAGCCTGTAGCCATCAGCTGATTAGTTTAGCTTAGCATGGGGACTGGAAACTGGAGGAAACCAGTTAGAATGTTTTCTCTTGTTTGTTTCGTTTGTACAAAAACGATGACCCCCTGGAGTCACTGCGGTTGCCTAGCAACCTTGTGGTAACAACAAGACTTCAGGAAGTCACTGCTTCCAGCCAAGAAATAGACTGGCATATATTTTCACCGACTTGTTCCGTTCATATAATAACGAAACTCTTTCCCATCAGGAGAGTTTACAGGTTTTTCTCAGATTAAACAGCTTATTGCAACTCAGACTCATCCTGAATATTAAGCATCATGATACAAGTATTTCTGTGGGTGTGATCATGATATTCTGCATAAGCTGCAGCAACCAGTAAACTGAGGAGATCCCACTCAGTATTTGTGTCTCTGTGGCACTTTGTGGATCGCCTCGTGTCAGCCTGAGTGATTCGGTTAGACGCCGCGGTCTTTGTCCTGTCACGGAGATGGAGAGGGGATTTAGTTGCTGGCTAATTGACAGATGGAAATGGATGAAGGCCGAGTGGAGCCCCCACCACGCCGCCAGGAGAGATGGCGGCGGCAGGGGGAAGGGAAAGGATGTGATATGAAGACGGCTGCAGAGTGGAGGAAGTGGTTGTAGCCAGTAGTTGGAGTAAATGATGAGTGAGACAAAGCTGTTTATTAACATGTAAAAACACACGTGTTTTTACTCTTTAAGGAGTATCTTTAAACCAAACCTTTATAATTAATTCCGTGTCAAACGGACGTGTCACACAGAGATGGGCAGCTTTGTCTCGTTTCGAGTACTTCAAGCAGCCGTTTCCCACAAATCCTCAGGTGTGGCTAATTTCCTGTCTTCCAGACTTTTGACCTGTGCCCTCTCGTTGCCTTTTACCCTGCCTGCACACACACACACACACACACACACACACACACACACACACACACTCTCCTTCACATTAAACTTCTCCAGGCCTCAGGTGGGGCTTAACACAAACCGTCCCACCGCTCACCTTTCATCTCTCGCCTCCCTCTGCCAGACGCTCCTCTTATTTTTTCCTCCAACTTGTTTTGATTAGAGGCTGCAGGGAGAAGAAGAAATTCAAAAGCAATTAAATGATAAAAGTCTGGGGGATTTCGCACTTTCATGTATTTTTTTTTCTGTGAGGTTTGAAGCAGGCAGATGTTTCTACAGAAACCTCTCATTTCTTTTTTAAAGATCTTCAAGCGAGTTCATTATCGCCTTCTTAAGATTAACATTGAGGAGAGAGTTTTAAAATGAAGAGAGGGCGAGGTGACTCCCCCTCCTCCTGCAGCCACACCTCCTCCCCCTGAAGGAATGTCTGATAAATGTGCTTACTGCTTTTAGTTTGGGATTAATTAAGAGAGTTGGCGAAGTGGCTGATAACATGCATTAGCATAATAAACGGAAGCCAGTGGAGCTGGAGGCTAAAGAAAAGTGTTTTTGTCGTAAAAAGATGAGGTTCATTTAATACATGAGAGGGGGGTTAATGATGCGGTTTGAGCAGGTGGAGGAGGGCGAGCACCTCTGCATGTTTTTACCAAAACATGTGGTTTGTGAGTGTCTCAGTTCACGGTCTGAGCTATGAGGTGTGTGTGTGTGTGTGTGTTTGGTAATTGCTCACTGGGTGTGTGACCTGCTATGGTTTTAAATGCCTCTTTTTTTTTTTACTGTTACGATGTGGCTGAGGTGGAGGAGGGGAAAGGTGTCGGGTGTTGCCGTAGCATCGGGGCAAAAGCCTCGTGACCCACTGGATGAGAAGGTCGCCGACTTCAAAGGGTCAGGGTTCACGCTCTGAAAAACCTCTAAGTCTTCAGATCAGACCAAACCTCGACCATCGAGGATCGTGGAGGACACAAGCTAAAAAAAACACAGGGTGTAAAGTATGTGAAATCACTCAAAAGTACACATCATCCCATCAGGTGAGCTGCTGCATGAAGTGACAGCCGATACCGACCGGTGCTCTGCAGAAACCAGTTTCAGTAACTGTCAGGATGTATGTAAAGCAGCGGGTGAACGGCGCTGAGTCATGGATAACAGGACCTGCAAGGCTGAGCAAATAGACAGAGACAATAGAGACAGGCACTGCGTGAGCATGCTTATCCCCGTCATTTATCTCTGCTGCCGGAGAAAGAGGAAGCAATCTGTAACGGTCTGTCCTCTGATTTGAATTCTCTTTGTTAAAGCAGACAAAGGAGAGGTCTCTGTGGTGCGAATGTAAGAGAACCCACCCCCACCCCCCCCTTCCCTTCTTGCTGAAGCTGCGAAGATATCATTTCTCCATCGCAAATGAGAATGTGTCACAAAGAACGGAGAGAGCCCCACAAATCACTCGGCGTGAGGCTGATGGCTGTGACCGTAATGAGGTGGCAGACTGGGTGAAGAATCATACCATGGTTTGGGATATTCTGGCTTTTCCTGTGCTCTTTGTCCTCCTGCTGTCTGCTGTCAGTACAGGCAGCATCAGGACTACGTTTTCTGCTTTTAGAGGAAGCTGATGATATTTTCAGCTCTGCAAAAAAAATGAGACCACTGCATTTTTTATTCTGGAATCAGCATCTCTACATGTATTCCAGCCATTCTATTCCAGCGTTTGTTGAATTCCAACACATGCACACGTCAGGGTGTGATTAAAAATAATGGTTATTGCACCAAATTTAATTTCTGAACTCTCATTAAGTGTAAACATTAGTATTATGTTTCTTTGCATTGTTTGAGATGTTTGTTTTCTACAAATAAATGCTCTGAATGATTAAAATTGGAATTTGGGGGAAATGTCTGCAGTTTATAGACTCAAACAAAAATGTTCCTTTTGTCCAAAAACAAGTAGTAATTCAGGAAAACTGATCATTTTACAGTGGTCTCTTATTTTTTTTCCCAGAGCTGTATGTGGAGTATGAAACACGGATAAGAGATAATCCATTACCAACATCTGCAGTCTTCAATTGGCCTTCAATCATGTTCGTTCGGTTTGAGTTGAGGTAGATAATTTAGACTCAAAGCCCAAATCACATCTATGGAAATCCCAGTTGGCTTTGTTTTTAAGAGGTCTTGCAGTAATCATCTTATTTGAGAGCTTTAGAATCGACATCAACATGCAACAAAGAGACTAGAAACCCTCTGCAGCTCACACATAGTATGCAAAAGGCAGACACAGCAGCAGCAAAGAGGAACAGTGGTTACGAGCTGATGAAACCACCGGGGGGGAGACGGGTTCTTTGTTAAACATCTGCATTCAATGGCTGTTCTACTGGCATCATGTGATGTTTCTCTTTGTGTAATCAACACGTTCCACTTGACAGATACACCTCGTATCAGCAGGTGCCTTTTAAAACTCTTAAGCCGCCGTCACTCATTCTAATACCTTTATTTCCTTTGTTTCATATTTCAATTGCAGATTAAATGCCTTTTGTGAAGTAATTTGATTGATGTGTGGCACAAGCTAGCAAAGCGCTGTAAACAGAACCGTGTAGCGCAGCATAGAGTTTGATATTTAGGGGTTAAAATCTCAATGATTACATCACTACTTTCTGAGCAGGAGATGGTGTTGCCAAGCAACGGTAAACGCCCTCGCGGCTAACGTTAGCTAGCATACTGTCGACTGCATCTCCCCAAAACATCTTTAACACGGACAGCTTTAGCTGTCTGCTTTTGTTGTTTTCTCACCACAAAATCTTTACCAAAGCGACATCTGCTTCCCCACGAGATCACCTTGCGTGTTGCTCCCTCTGGCACGATAATCTGAATAATAATAAAAGTAGTGTGTGTGCATGTTTGAGATTAGACATCCGTGAAGTTTCCCCTTATGGTAGGATTTCAAAAACCTCTGTAGTCTGATCTAGGCTTTACACAACTACTCTCCAGAGATTAAAAATGTGATCACAGTCTTTGGAGATGTTCTTCTTTTATTATTCTTTTATTCTTTCCTCTATGGTTTTTTGTTTTTTAAACAACAATAGATATCTATGACAATAGGAATAGGATATATCAGTCTTTGGATACGCACAATAATAAATTGTTTGTTTGACTCTGCATGAGATTTATTGACAATAAGAAAAATATAGAAAATGACCAGACTGATGCTTTTAAGTTTTTACATTACGGTGATACTCTTTCACATGATGTTGTCTGCCCCTATGAAGTGGAATCCCTCTAAAACTGGATGTAGGATGGATGTTGATAATACTTCAAATGATCCTTGATGAGGGTTAATTGTCTGAAGTTCCGTCTGTCTGCACATATTCTTCTTTCTCTGAGGAGGGCTTTAATCCCACCCGCAACAACTGAAGTTGTTTAGAACATTTTCCACATGGACACACACACACACACACACACACACACACACACACACACACACACACACACACACATTACTGGCACACTCACTGTAATGCACATATGCTCCAATCCCCAGTGTGTTGTCTCTCCTGTCTGGACTTGACCAGACTCCCTGTTGGCCTCAGGTAAAGCTCCAACCTCCTTTATCAGCTCTCCCCTACTCCACCAACAACACCTGGCCCTCTACCTGTCTCCCCCTCTACCTGTCTGTCTCTCTCCATGCCCTCTGCAACCTCACCTCCACCTGTTCCCCTTGTTCAGCAGACTGAATGTTGTGGTTTGGCCCCAGGCTCTCTCTGTAATAATAATCGCAGGATCGGTCTCCTCCCCCCAGTCTTTTCCTGTCGTTTCATGAACCAGCGATCCTGTTCCCGGTAGAACCACGAGTCTATTTGTATGATAATCACAGACACATAGCTTCATTTGCACTTTTACCCCATAAATCCTTGCAGCTGAGCTTGTGCCCAGTCCTGTTGGTCGGTCCTGTCCTGTTTGGAAATAGCGACAACCTGTCAGGACTGATCACAGCTGCTGTTTCAAGACATTCTCTCCAACACTAACCCCGATCGTCAACGTGTATGTGTGTGCGTGTGCATGTCAGCCCGGTGTGTGTGTTGGGCCATGGCTCCACTCTGGAATACCAGAAGTGTTTGGTTAATGATGGCAGAAGGGAGCAGCATGAGTCAGTGTTGGGTTACCAGGATCACTGGCACCAGGGAAATGAGAAACTTACCTAAACCATCCGTGGTTCACAGAAGGTGCAGTGTTCATGCTTTAAAAAGAGAATATTTTACTTTAGAGAATTAAAACCTTTGAGTTTGGTTTAGTGAAACTATTGTCCTGTTTACACGAGAAGGAGGATCTGTAATTAACTTTATCCAATTTTGGATTCACCAATTCATCCAAGGTGAGTTAGGTGGCTTTGGACGAGACCTCAGTGAACCAGTCGATGGTGTCGAAAGAGCAGTTGATGAAAACTCATTATATGAAAACTTCCATGTGTCCAAAGATGCTCTTGTCGCTTTATCCTCACTATCCACACACTTTTGTGTCACCGTATGCATGCAGATTTCCATGCAGAAGCTTGTAAGGTAACTTCTTCCATTGTTTGGATGTTGTTTCATCTAGATTTTTTCTTCTTTTTTCTTCTTGTATGAAACCTATGCAGTACCCTTTACCCAGCTGTCAGGCTCATTAGTAAGCTGTCAAACACTTGGGAAGAATTACTGACCATCCCGCATCTAGTGTCAGTGAACCCTCGTTGACTCCAGAGGTTTTGACCTCAGCTGCACAGCTCACAAACCCTCCAGTTGCAGGCCTACCAGTGGCTAACATCAGAAAGCCTGCTTAGACCACACATGTGTAATAAGATCTTTATATCTTCATCATCCTCAGTCTGTCAGCTGAACATACACTGATCTACTAATCCCAGTAAGCATGGCACCCCCCAAGTGTAATAGTTATGGAGCTTTCCTGGAATTAGCCATCCCCTACGTTACTCATAAAGTCACACAAAAAGTAATTATCTTACTGAGTTACCACCCAAAACTAGTCCCTACACATCTTAGATCTCAGCATAGACTTGTGTTTAATGAGGAAATGGGATCATCTTCATACCTCCTGTCCTCAGACGGACTCTGAAGGGTTGCAGCCACATCTGATCTGTAATTACCTTTCATGGAGGATAGACTAGATATGATTTTGTAACACGAGAGACAGTAGCTTTCCATTTTCTATGTCCTTCACTGCAGTCCGGGCAGCTTGGACTTGGAGCTTTCATGTCGATAACAGTCCATGATAACCCATCTGCATTAAACCGAGCTTCATTCATCCTGGTGAAAAGGGATCCGTGTTCCTTTAGCACCAGTAAATCACACACTGGTCCCGTATTATACCTTTTTCTGGGTTGTATTTAAAGTTGTGATGTCACTAACATCATCTCGATCTGCTCTCCGCAGCTCTCGAAAGAACAGGTCTATTTGTGACTTTCATTAGTATTATTGAGCCTCTCCTCTGAATGGTTGATTAGAATGGCTGTGAATGGGAGTGGGCAGTGACTGTATAGCTGTGGCATCACAATAGCATGTTTTAATACAGGGGATCTTTAACTTTACATACATCACTGTTAGAATGCAGGACGTGTATAGAAAAAAAACGAAATTATGTCTTTAAGTCATTAAATTTATAACATAAAGATGTTTCCTTTTGGTCATAAATAGAAATGGTTTTAAAAGATATATCATATTTACCAGACTCTCATTCAGAGTATGTTAAACATTTGGTCTGATAGGAGCAGCCACCCTTTGTCTGCTTATCATCTGCACTCACTCATACTGAAAACACACTTTATGCAACCGAATACTTTTCCACAGATATCCAGACTCTCACAGCCTTTTGACTCTCCTAGGATACAGATTGCTGTGAATGCCTCCAAGCCATGTTCATGTCCCAGAGGTGTGTGTGTGTGTGTGTGTGTGTGTGTGTGTGTGTGTGTGTGTGTGTGTGTGTGTGTGTGTGTGTGTGTGTGTGTGTGTGTGTGTGTGTGTGTGTGTGTGTGTGTGTGTGTGTGTGTGTGTGTGTGTGTGTGTGTGTGTGTGTGTGTGTGTGTGTGTGTGTGTGTGTGTGTGTGTGTGTGTGTGTGTGTGTGTGTGTGTGTGTGTGTGTGTGTGTGTGTGTGTGTGTGTGTGTGTGTGTGTGTGTGTGTGTGTGTGTGTGTGTGTGTGTGTGTGTGTGTGTGTCCTTCTAATGAAGCCAGACGTCTGAGAGCAGTCTGAAGCAGTATGACCTGCAGCTCTCTCTGAGACGTGGCCGTTCGATACAGGCTGTCAGGTCAACTACAGTATGTTCCCAAGTTAATCATACTCCTAAACACCCACGTACCCCAGCTGCTGCAGAGCACTGCTCCACCTACGCTGCACACATCTCCATCTCATTTCAGGCTATTATTGTGCACTTATTTTTCTTCCTAAGTGAAAACATTAACCGGTGTTTTGCCAATACGCACATTTTTCATTTTATTTTTGTGCAGCATTCTTCCCCGAGGCCCAGTCACACCTGCATTTAAAAAGGATGCAATGTGTGGAGAATCATCCCAATCTGTGTCTGTGTAAATCTGTAGAAATGTTTCATGTTGTTGTTTCAAAGCAAGAGCTCAGTCACAGTAGTTAATGCTGCAAAGAGGAGGAAGGATTCAACGGGCTGTAAAACGGCTGAGTTTCATCAACATATTTTGACATATCACAGTAGAAAAGTTTGATGTGCTAAATGTGAAATGGAAACAGCCTCACATGACTGTTCACATATTCCCATAACTAGATTTCTTTGTCTTTGTCTTGTGAGAAAAAGACTGCAATTTATGTTAAAAATTCAGATTACATGATGATTACATGTGTCTATAAATAAATTAGTTTAGGCCCAGATTATGTTCTGTTAGTTGATAGCGCTACGATTTCCTGAGGGTCTCTGAATGCATCTTGCAAGTAAGACAGTTGCAGCCCACATTAGCCACTGTTGGCATGAGGAATAAATTAGCATCTAAACTAGCTAATGTCTCAGTGTGTGGTTTTTGAGAGACATTAAAATACTTTAGTTATGTGTCTAGGATCGGTGCAGGAAGAAACAGGACAATGGAGCTTTAAATTGTAATGAAAGTGCTGGGAAGCAACATGAGGAGGAGCGGCGTGATACAGAGATTTATACTGTAACGAATGTGCTGGTGCAGGATAGCTCTGTGATATGCAAGCGTATGGAACTTTTAATGATAATATCAAAAATGTTAAAAAAAATTCCACAAAAAGGGATGCACACCATCATGCTATGCACAAGTTATACGCGAAAGCTGAGGTTGATCTGACAAACAGTCTGAAAGATATGCAAACCACAGAAACACAGAAACACAGCTTGTTAATAGATATATTAGTTATTACTGCCACCTTCTGACGGTACAACACTTTGCATGATTCACTCACCTAATTCGCATTTGATTTTTTGGGCAAGATTTCAAATGTTTGCTTAAAATTCATTTGACAAGATGATGGTAACAAAACTACTATAAGAGCGTTTAATGAAATAAATAAATAGAATAAATGTACGATCCTTGATCTTCCTACAGAAGTTCACCAGCTCACTCACTGAGATTCACATATATATCATTATATAAATGAATCACATTTTATGCTATATTCTTTCACAATACAGACCAACACCTCTAGAAAATCCTTTATTTTAATATGCTGCATGTTTTGTCTTGAGTTTGATTCTTTTTCTTTCCTGCAGTGTAGCAGTAGTAAATGTGCTGCCTGATTGTACTAGAAGGAGATGTTAAAGGTTGAGAAATGAGGTTTTGGTTGCCTTAGATACTGTATCAGCAGCCCATCTTTCCTCCCTCTTGGCTTTTAATAAGCACACCTGCCTCTCCTCTCTCTCACACACACACACACACAGATGAGGGTGGGGCTCTCGTTCAGGTGAAAGGGGCTTTTTCTTCTACACATCCTCTTTTTATAGATCAAATCATGCAGCTCTAACATCCACAGCTCTCTCTTGATCTTTGCACCCACTTTACCAACATAATATTTGTTTAAGCTTGTTTTTCAGGAATTTTCCCTACATTCTTTGCTCTGTTACTCAGCTGAAAGTAGTGAGGTGCAGGAATGACCAACAGAGAAAGAGCAGCTTGAAAATAAAAAAAAAAAAGACACAAGACTTTCAGACCGGATTCGAAAGCAGGGACGTCTTGATTGCAAAGTATATGAGCCTCAGCCAAGTGAGCCACCGCAGCAGCAGTTTCTGAAGGGAATCACAGAGGTCGGCGGCTCGGTCCTAAACAAGTCTCTGATCCAGTCTGGAATTTGAACCGGGCCGCCAGGACCAAACAGTAGATGGAGAGAGTGGAGCAAAACAGCACAACGTGTTGGACTTAAGTTCATCCGCGCTGCGTGGTTTTGTGGACACAGACAGCACAGGGTAAGTTTTAATCTGCTCTGACTGATATTTTCCGTGAGGTCGGGTACGGGTGGTAATCAGGGAGTCAGCAGGTTTGTGCAGGTTGCAGCTTTAAAGGAGCAGGATGAAGCGGATCCTTTCTGCGTTTCAGCATGTGCACAGCAGGAAAGGCTTGAGGACAGAAGTCTGCGAGAGGTTTTTATGTCACGGACCTCTGAAAAGGCTGCAGAGCAGCAACGTCGCTGGAGTTTTGTCGATCTGCTTCGGCCCAAATCAGTCGCATGGGATTTCATGATTTTAATTTCACATCCTAACAAGTGGAAACATTCAAGATGTCTTTGGTTTACTCATATTCCCACAAAATTAAACCTGACATGTTTGGCATCTTTGGCAACTTTGGGAAACTCTGTAGAGAGTTTAAAGTTCTGTTTGTTTGAACTCCTGCATGTTTTGGGGTTAAAGAGGTCAACGTATTCTCATGAAACTGTTCGTATGATATCTTACGAAGGTTTTCATAATTTTTCATGCATAATCCTTAATGTCCAGAAGCTTCTGTTATTCTCAGTGGAAAATGCTAAGATTTTAATGTGCATCTGATTTTCAGTTCAGTGAACGTATAGGACCTTTAGTTTATTAGTTATGATGATTCTTTCAGGTTTCTATAAATGCTGGTGGTTGCATCACAAGATTTATTGTCAATATCAGACGCACCACTGTTAATTATGTTAATTAGAATGTTTTTTTATGAGATCTGTAATTAAGGTTTGGTTAGGTTCAGGAAAAGATCAGTGAAATGCAATAAAACTGTCCTGACATGGTGAAAATGTCCACACCAGCCGCCTCCAAATGAGACAGCTGACATTTTCTATAGAAAACACATTATTGTACCATATTGTAGCGTTTGGAGAGTTTTTGAGATTTTTTTGTTGTTTCTCTTAAAAACACTGCTATGGTTTTGTTCATTCAACAATAAAACATGTTTATTTAATGCATATTTGTAAACTATTAATTAAGTCAGAAAGAGAAGAGACCTGCCTCTGTGGAAAAGAACAGAGCAGAGAAGCCTGGTAAGGAGAGGAAACGCCTGAACACATTTCATTTCCTAAAAGTGGATCATCTTCTGTCATCTGGAGACTTTTAAAGAGTTTCAAAACAGATGAGCATAAAAGGACAGGTTCTGGGGGGGAAATGTGCTTTTATGTTATATAGCCGCGCTGCAACATAACGTCTAATTATTTATTATTTGACCCTCAGGGGGTGCCGCAGCTTTTATGGACCACAGGTGTAGAGGCAGGAGTTACAGCTCTGTGTTTCATTCCAGCATCCAGGCGACAATAAGTCGGTTTTGTTTAAGTAGGTTGCCTCCACGCATGTGTGAAATTCCCTATGTTTGTCTCAGTATTCTTTTAAAATTTCACTCTGGATGCTGCGTGGCGGAGTCGCGTGTGTGTGCTCGGCGATGCGTGTCACATGTGTGAAGAGTCCGGTGTGTTTTAACTCCGGATCCGGGTCAGTCGGTCGGATATGAGGGAGTGTGTGTTTGCACATTAAACACAGGGAGAAGGAATCGAGGCGAGGAAAATCTGCGTGTGACAGAGGCAGCCGGAGGGATCTAACTGCTTTGATAGATTCTCTCAGTGCAGATAGCAAATGTTTTCTCAAAGCAGGAGACAATAGTACCAGACGAGAGAGAGAGAGAGACAGAGAGAGAGAAATATAGAGAGAGAGACATTCCTCAGTGTGTTGTCCAGTCCTGTCATTTCTCGTCAGTGCAGGGACAGCTGTGTCATTTTCGTACCACACAGCTCCTGGGCTCCAGCCCGGAATGTGCCTGGTCCCATCACGGCGGCCCCTTCACTGCCTCCTTTGACCTCTTACTATACACATTAAGTCATGTCTATTGTTGCAGAATTCAACAGATCGGCCTGGTTGTTTGGATTAAAAATACTTTTAAAATGTAGTCAGATTTTATTTGTTAGGCAAACTGGGTAAGCAACGATTCCGAGAACGATACCGCGACTCGTTTAATCAGGACGGCGGGTAATGAAGAGGTCATGTGACCATATCATACTTCACATCTAAATAGCCCGGAGATTGACTTCATCAAAAAAAAAACCTTGAACGGTGAAAAAGATTCTCTGAAGACTGAGGGGAGGAGCAGCGGCACACATGGCTGCGACGGATCCTGATGTTTTATCTGTGACACGGAAAAAATAGCAAAAGAATTTAGAGCTGAGTTAATTTAATAATATTCATTATTTGCTGTACAGACTTCTACATATTAATGGAGTCACCAAGTAGCAGTAGACTGACTCTTGAATGGATTCATGCACGTTATTTGTTTTATAACCTGCTGCACAACAGCTTTGTTGCAGTTGGTGACTCTTGCTCGGGGCTTGATGATGTCTTTTTATAAGTGTGATGTGTGATGTATGAGCATCTTTTTCATGTTATAGTGGCCATATATACACTGCATTTCCTCATTAGAAGTGCTTTTCTCTGATGGTGCAGATGTGTTGATGCACAGTACACACGCACCTCACCTGTCAACTTGTCCATGATGTCATCCATGTCCCACCCCCAAGTGTCCACCCCCAAGAGTGCTGCAAGGCCAGAGAGCCAGTCCTTCAGTGTCTGGCCTTTCTGTGTGTGTGTGTGTGTGTGTGTGTGTGTGTGTGTGTGTGTGTGTGGACAGAGACAGAGGTTATATGATCCAGCTGCAGTGTGAGGACCAGTAGTCGCCCCTCAAACACAGGAAATCCCCTTACTTCTGCTTCACGGCTCTGTTGTGGCCGCATGTCTGTGTGTATATTTCTGCGGGATGGATCCTGTGTGCATGTGCCAGAGTCGGGCAGGGTTTTTTTTTCAGGAGGGGGGGGGGGGGGGGGGGTTGCAGCACTGCAGCGCCGACCAACAGACCGACCGACCGCAGCCCCGAGGGACACACACAACAGAGTTAAACAAACACAACCGCTGCCTTTTTCTCAGGACACTTCCAGACACTCCTATTGGCTGCCCCATGAGAGGGAGCCCCCTTTTTTCTTTTTTTTTTCCCTCGGTCCCCTCGCCTCCCCCACTACTCCGCTCTTTAAGTAAGGTTTGGCCTCTGAACTCTGACCCCTTGGGGAAAACAGAAAGCTCTCTAAAAGGACCCGGCGAGGGACGAGTTTCCTTTGTGGAATGTCTTGATTTGGGTATTTTTTTCCCTCCTCCTCCTCCTCCACTACTGTCCTCCGTGACTCTGACTTGTTGTCTTTAAAAAGGGAGAGAGTAAAGTCTTCTGTAATCCTGATAAATGACAAGCTTTCTTCACTCCGGCTGGTTTAAAGGGTCAGGTCACCCGAATGGGTAGGAGTACTCCTCTGTATTGTGGGGCCATGGAATGGATTAAGATGCCTAATTTAGGCTTTAGGAGGAAATCTCTAAAAACATTAGAGTGATTGTTTGATTCTGAGTGATTGTTTTCTGATATTTCTTCACGTTACATAGTGAACCCCTTTAGAGCTGCAGCAACAACTGAAACTTTTCTTTTCCTCAAGGTCCCATATCAGTGAAATTTACCTTTTAATTGCTTTTGTGACTATAGAAAATGTTTAGTTGTATAAATATTGTTTCATGTTGGGCGGAATGATTTTAAGAAAAATGTGATTTTTTTTTTTCTGGCAGATATTGCGATTTGGCAGATATTGTCAATTTCATTGACTTTTTTCTTCAATTCAGGTTTGATTCACACACTTACAAGCATCATAGAAATTTACATCATACCATTAAAAGAATAAATTCCATAATTGACACTTGTCAATTAACACTTGTTGTTTTGCACGACAAAAGTCGTTGACAAAAACAAAACCTCAGTTAGGAAAATAGAAAAAAGAAATCAATCTCAAGATAGCATTGACTGAAATCGTGTTTTTATTTTATCTAAAACGATAGATCATTATTCTCAATGCATCAAACTCTCAATCCACAGAGAAATGCACAAAAGCCTGGATTCAGAAAATTAAAATGGCCCATTTGCTTTTCCATGAATTTATGATGTCACACTAGTCAGAGAGGCTCATTAATATTAATGAGAGACTCAAAATGACCTGTACTTCGAGCTGCAGAGAGAAGCTTGTGAGCAGAGATGTGATGATTTTTGGTTCTTAAAACCACAAATAAAACTAGTTAGTGATGCCACCTTCATATTAAACACAGGTGTATATTATGGGGAAAATGACAGAACTGAATAATTGATTATCAAAATAGTTGCAGATTAATTTAATAGCCTGCAAACAATCAATTATTCAACTAATTGCTACCTCCCCATCTTGACACCTGATACAATGATGGATGTACGTTGAGGACTTGTATATAATAATATAATCAGAGTATAATGCAGTGAAATGGAGTTCTTCAATGCTTTATGCACCACAAACAAAATCACCTCCATTGTATTGAGTCGGAGGCAGAAATCTCCAAATCACTGAATGATCTACAGCTGATTCTGTGAGAGGTTGATGAGAAAATCATTTTTTTTTTAATTTAGGTTTGGATTTGGGTGAACTGATCCTTTTTTCAGGGGCAGAGCAAGTGAGGCGGTGTGTGATGGCGATCTATTAGATGCCAGCCTCACCGGCCCGCTTCTGGCATCACTTCCTGCCGGAGGGCAGCTCGCGGTTAATGTCTCCGTCTCCTCTGATTGGCTGCGGAGGGCTCGGTGGTTGTTAACTGGCGGGTTGCTTTGCCAGCGGGAGGCTGTGGGCTGGGCCACGCCGCTTGGCCTGATCTCTAATTAGCACTGGCTTGTCAGCTAGTCAGGGTGGATCTGTCTGGGAAATTGCAGTCTTGCACACACTGACACACACACACACATTGAACACATAAGCCATAGCTGGGAAGCGCACAGTAAAGCAACAGCAGGATGAGGATTGTCCTTCAGGTTTTTTTGGAGTTCGTCTGTGATCGTGCGGCTTTGACTTGTGTTTCCGTCTGATTCTTGTTAGGCTGAAGCGGCTTATTTTATTGCACAGGGTGTGTTTGTGTGTGTTTGAGTTTGCTCTATTAGTGGCGTGGCTGAAGCAGTGAAGTGGTTAACAGTCCCGGGGGAGGCTCATGTTACCAGCAGCAGGGCAGGTCCTTCCCTTTTCTCCCCCCCAGACTCTCTCTCTCTCTCTCTCCCTCACTCTCTGTTAGTCCAGAGAGAGTCGAACGGTGCCTGAGGGATGAAGCATCAGTGCAACGAGTGACAAAGGAGCTCGATCTAGGAGCAGAGCCAAGGCGAGAGGGAGAGAGAGAGGGGGCGAGAGACACTGAGAAAGCTCAGAGAGAGAGAGTCAGACAGTGAGGGAGTGGAAGAGGTTTGGCTGTGTGAACTCTCTCAGCGGCATGGAGTCATGAAGCTCTCTGTCCAGCTCGGCATTTTCCCGCAGCGCTCTGGTTCCCACGGCAACCCAGGCACCCTGACCAGGTAGATGCATAGGCTGAGTGTGTGTGTGTGTGTGTGTGTGTGTGTGTGCGCGCACAAGTGTGTAAAAGAAACTTTGTCCTTCTATTAATGGATTGAATCGGTGTTCTGGAAGTGTTGAGATCTTTGAGGAGGGTTTGTACATGTCTGTCATCCATGTCTGTCCACATATCTTAATTTTCTTCTGGTGCAGTGTGTGTGTGTGTGTGTGTGCGCGTGTGTGTGTGGGACTTTCCCCCTGTGGCTGTGTGAACGGCTGTGGTCACCCTGAATCTCTCGGCACCTGCCGGGAGAATCTTGAAGGAAGTTTTGTTGGTCGTTAGCAAGGTGGCTCAAAAAGCAACAGACGCCGAGTGTTTGGCCTGAAAACGTGCCGCTGTCAGCCGCCTGCCAAGGACCAGTTGATTAGATTTTGATGGTAATCGGAGTCTGGGATTTCTGCCATTGAACATTCTTTGTTTTGTTTAGATTTTTTTTTAAGCCATAATTACAACTGCTGTGTTCATGTGCTGTGGGGAAACGGTCTGCTGCTGAACACTGCTGCATTGACTTTGTTTAAAAATACAAGTTGAATGACTGAGGACAAACAATTAGATAATAGGACAGTATATATAGTAGTGAATAAAATCTGCCAAGCTAATGATTGTTTAGTGAGATGATGCCTCCACATATTGTGTTATTGTGCAGCTGCTTGTATTCAGTTAAGATAAACTTAACTTCTAAATTTAAAAAAAAAAAAAGAAAAATGTTCTGAAATCAGTTTTGATGATGAAGCCTGAAATCACAGAATTTCAAATGATTTGCAGCTTTCATGGTAATATATTCATACTAATATTAGTTCTGTCATGATTGGTGGTCATTTTCTTTGTTTTTTGTACAAAACAAACTGTCTGAAGTGTGTGTGTGTGTGTGTGTGTGTGTGTGTGTGTGTGTGTGTGTGTGTGTGTGTGTGTGTGTGTGTGTGTGTGTGTGTGTGTGTGTGTGTGTGTGTGTGTGTGTGTGTGTGTGTGTGTGTGTGTGTCCTCTGGTGCAGCCAACCCTGCACTGGCCATCACCATCAGCCCCCCTCTGATCCTTTCAGAGTGATGTTTGCCAACTGGCCTGGCTTCCTGTCCCCCCCACGGTGGAAACACACACACACACACACACTTGGACATACACACATTCACAAACAGATGAATATATCCAGCATTAACTCCCGGCATGCTTGCTTTCTTCAGATGGGTCTGACGCACAAACACACCATGATGTCACCCCTCCGATGAGCCTTTGTTCATATGATGGACAACCCCATTCAGCCTGTGTGTGCGTGTGTGTGTGTGCGTGTGTGTGTGTGTGTGTGTCTGTGTCTGTATGTGTGTGTCTGTGTGCGCAGATGAAGAAGAAAGGAAGCGGAAAGAAACACCAGGCAGTCACAGACACTGGATCCATTTTCCTTTTCAAATTCGCAGTTTTAGTTCCGTTAGCCTCAGGAGTTGATTGATTAATTTTTCAGAAATCATATAAAAACATCAGAAAAGTAACTATGACATGACCAGTGGTGTCGAAGCAGAGGGTCGTTCATAATAAAAGAAGTGGCACGCCTCCCTGCTGCTGTGTCTTCAATGTCTGTGAAGAGGAACAACTCCCTCATCCTCTAATCGCTCTGTAAGATTTACCGATTGGAGAGTTTTAAAGTGATTTGTGTTGTTTTGTCTCCAGTTGGGATGACAGCAGCTCTGTGAGCAGCGGCATCAGCGACAACATCGACACAGATGACATCAACACCAGCTCCTCCATCTCCTCCTATGCCAACACGCCCGCAGCACAGCGCAAGGGCCTCAACGCACAGGTAACACTTATCACACACACACACACACATACAAAAACATCTAATAAAGGATAATAACAGCCTTTAACTTGTAGAAATGTGCAGATGTCATGTTCTATTTTAGATCTGTGAGTTTGTTTCATTGCAGTATAGTATTAAATCGTCTCCCTCAAGCTTCTTTCTGCAGTTCTAGGAGGAAAACATCATTTTATATCTGTCTCATTAATATTCATGAGCCTCTGATGGTCTGATTTGAATGGCTGTCAACAGGAGGTGGATGGTGACTGTGTGACTTCATGAATTCATGTACATTTATTTCTCTTTTCATTTCCACTTCAGTATATAAAATGGAAAATAGAAATTGAATATTTTCATGTGTAAAGTGAAAATAAAACACAAATAATAGGATATTAATATGTTAATGGTATATTAAAGGAATTGTTTTTCTTTAAATATGGTTCTCCACTCCACTTTCATAACCTCTGTTTTAAGGCACGGTTTCTGAATCCAGGCTCTGTGCATTTTTGTCTACGATATGAGTGCAAGTATTACATGATGCAGTATTAAATAGAACACCTTCACCTTCTATACAGTCAAAATGTTGATTTCATTGATATGGCTCCTTTAAAATAAATGAAGAATTACAAATGTTATGCAGCCAAACGACCTGGCACTGTGAGACGGTTGGAGAAAATGTAGCGTAGCTGTAGACAGTGGTTAAGTGATGGAACAGGATTCTACATTGTGTTCTCTCCACTTGCTCATTTCTCAAAACACAGCCTTCCCCAGCGGAGCATTCCTCTGCATTTAGAGAAGAATGTGAGTCTCCGTACATCAGCTGGCGCGGCCGTGAACTCCCAGCACTAAAGCTGATGTTGACACGGGGCTAAAACCATTAAACACCGGATTAAGACCCACTATACGGTTCAGAAAGGATGACAAATATTATTGTCATATGACTCACGTGTACGACACACACACACTCTATAGTGGAGCTAATATAGAGCCAGTCACATTAGGACGTGTGTAGATTATTGCACCAGAGGTCGAGGTGCTGAAGAAAAAACAAAGAAGGGGCACAAAGGAGCCTTTTTCTCTGCAGGTTAATACACTCTGCTTCATCTGTCCGCTGCTAATAACACACATTGGCTAGACTGTGTTTTTTTAAAAAGGTCCTTGAGTAGCGGCCGCTGCATTTTTGCAGTGTTGCCTTGGCAACTGCAGAAGCAACTTAAAAGCAGCTGTCATTCCCCCCAAACAGCTGTAATTTACTGTGTTAGTTAAATAAAGGCTGCAGCGATCGAGCTAAGTTCTCGGCTTTAAGTTGAAAGAAATTCATCATTGGATAAGACTTGATGTGACATGAGATTTAAAACTAAGTGCAGTAACTCTCAAATTTTGAGGTCAAATCCAAGATCAAACAACAACACGGCATCAGGCAGCAGGCAACATCTTTTTTGAAGTAATATTTGAACCAAACCAAATAAGACCCACAGCTTCCTTAAACATATATTTGTGATTTTAAGCACTGATGATATCAATTTCCTCCTTAAACTTCTCCCTGGAGCTCAAGGAAGAACAGGTCGTTTTGTGCCTGTGTCATTATTATCAATGGCCTGCTGATTTGAATGGCTGTATAGTTGTGACATCACAAGCATATCCTGATGACTCGTTTTAAGACACAGTTTCTGAATACAGTTTAAAGTTTAGAAAAATGGGGCAGTATTTATAGATATTAAATCTCACTTTCTGTGAGACAAACACGCATCTGGACTTGTGCAGCTCAGTGAAAAATGCTTCTCTCACATTCCAGATAACTAAGGAGAATCCTTCCTGCTCAGTCCCCTACAGCAGTGGAGCAGCCTGACAAACTGCTCTGGTGATGGTGGTTATAAAACATAGGAGTGCTTCAGGGGCACTTGGCAATGTAAAAGACGCTTTCTTCAGCGGTAATAAATCTAACACAGCATGTGTTTGTGTGTGTGTGTGTGTGTGTGTGTATTCCAGCCTGTGACGGATGCAGAGAAGCACTCGGCCTCCACAGCGGTGTACCAGGCCTGGTCTGGGGACGAGGTGAAGAGGCCAGACGGGTCAGACAGCGGGGTCAGGATGGAGTCGGGCTCCAAGTGGAGCCGCCGAAACCCCTCTGATATCTCAGACGAGTCAGACAAGGGCGGCTCGGGGAGGAAAACCCCCTCCGTGTCTCACACGGGCTCCTGGAGGAGGGGCATGACCACTCAGGTGGGGGTGACGTCCCCCCGGACCAAAAGCACCAGTAGCACAGGCTCCACCGGCTCCACCGGCCTCAAGACCCACAGTTCAGGTGACGACGTCTCTCATTAGTTGCAGCACTATCTGCCTTTTAATGAAGGGAAGTAACGTACTTAAGTATGGTTTTGAGCTACTTTAGTATTTGAGTCAGTAACAAATAATGGTTGACAGAATATTTAATCCACCTAGAACATAAAATTAGTTAATAGCATGTGTTTTTAAAGAGTTAAACTGTCTGCTACCAAGTCTTTTATGGTTACACCACATGACTTTTTTCATATTGCCCCATTTCCGTGTGAAGCTACTTTCTACTTTAGTCCACTACATTCATCTGACAGTCTTATTTCCTTTATTTGATTCAATTATAACCAGCAGTGTGTAGTTGGCTCACATCTCATGTGTCTATGATGCTAACAGCTTCACCAAATAGAGATTTTATCCATGAAACTCCTCACATGGTTTAATTTCAATAAATGTTGGATTGATCCAATATTTCACCATAAATCAAAGATTAAGTAAAAAGTAAAAACATATCAATGAATCAGAATTTAGTTTGTTCTTCTTTCCTCTTAATCATCTCATGACCCCTCACATTTATCTGCTGACCTTGGAAGGGGCCTGACCCTTAGGTTGGGAACCATTGGACTAAACTGTATATTAAGTAGTTGAAGCTCCAGCAGCTTCATATTAATAATCTAATGATGTTATATAGAGTAATATAGTACAGTCAGAGGGACAAATAAGTAAAACTCTAAGTACATTTTTCTGCTGATACTTAAACACTTTTACTAAAACAGAATTCTTGTAGGACTTTTACTTGTAATTGAGTATTTTTCCTTATGTAAAAGATGTGAATACTTCTTCCTCCACTGCTCTGAACTCACCAGATGACTGGAGAGCGACACTGTAACATGAATGCTTGATTCTGTCCTACTAAGGCAACACTGCCAAAGAGTTAATGAAACAATGAAGGGAGTATTCATTCCAGGATTGTGTTTCTGCTTAGTTCAAGGCACTGAAATCTTCTGGGGATCGTGTCTGAATAGTTATCTGATTATGACATCGCTGTGTGCTGTTGAAGTAGACTATTGACAGCTCAGTGAACGGAGTTCATTCGCTTTTTTATTGATGTGCTTGTTTTGTTCGCTTCTTAGTGAGAAAGCCGGGACCTTTTCACCTTCATTTTAAGATGCTGGCATCTTTGGACTTCAATCCCTTTTGGATAAAATCTGAAAAGGATGCCAGGCTCATTCTAGAAGCTTCTGAGAAGTGAAAACTTTTGAGATGTAACTTGTTGGTCTCATCTTTGCTGTGTCCTCTGCTCCGTCTCCTGCAGGTAAGACAGATGATGTGAAGGTGTCAGAGAAGGGACGTCTGTCTCCTCGTCCCAACGGCCTCCATCGCTCGCCGTCGGACGCTGGACGCAGCAGCGGCGACGAGGCCAAGAAACAGTCGATCCCCTCCGGCCGCGCGCCCACCACGAACTCTGTCCCACACGCTCTCACGGAACCCCACACCCAGACGCACACGCACGCCTCACGTGCCCCGACCAGCACATTCGGCTTCAAGAAGCAAGGCCACGGGATGGTAACCATGGTTACCGCCAGCGGCGCCACCATCACCAGCGGCTCCGCCACCCTGGGGAAGATGCCCAAATCTGGGGCGCGCTCGCTGGCGGGAGGCCTGAAGGCCGGTGGGCAGGATGGAGGGCCGGCGTTGGGTCACCACGACGACGGCTTCCTCCCCATGAGCGCCCGCTCCACCCTCCAGTACCGCAGCCTGCCGCGGCCCAGCCGCTCAGGGGCGGCGGCGCGCAACGGGAACCGCTCATCCACCAGCAGCATCGAGGCCGCCGTGCTGTCCGTCACGTCGCACGGGAAGAACTCCATCAACGTCGCCAAGGCCAACGGCTCGGCGGGGCCAACGCTGGCCAATCAGACGGACCGGGAGAAAGGCGTCTCTGACGTCGACGGACTCAGGGGCGGAGCGGCCATGCAGAGCGGAGGAGCGGCGACCGTTCCCCTCACAGGGAGGCAGCAGGTTTCCTCGCCCACGCTGCGCAGGTGAGCAAACACACACACGTCATCTGTGCCGTAATTCTGCCGCCACGCTGACGGCGATGATGAGCCACGCTGCCTGGGGCGCTCTGTTTGGGCTTGAGTTCACCCACATGCAGTGCAAAACCATTTAAAAAGACAGTAATCAAGCTGTCCTAATATATGATGAGCAATGGTAAGGATCACACGTGTGGGCTTGTTTTTTTACACACGAGCACACACGCAGACACACGCACACAGTCTCAGTGAGGTTAAATCAGGCCATTGTGAAAGGCAGGCCTTGAGCTCAGCTGCCAAGCCTCAGCCTTGGTGGCGCGGGGGGGAGGGTGTGGTGCTGGGTAATGGGAGTCTTACCTCAGTGCTCTGCCCTCATTAATGTGAGGGAGTGATAACTCTTCAAAGAGGCTGGGTGCTGCTATTATTGCCCACCGCGGCTCCAGTCATCACAGCCTGAGCTGCATTTAACTCTAACCCAAGATTAGCAGAGAACCAGGAGAGAGTGTGTGTGTGCGTGCATGTGTGTGTGTGTTGACTTTGACTCAGATCTCAGTGCTGACTCTACCTTTCCTGGCTGCAGGCCTACTGCTGCCTCCCCTGCCTCATGTGGAGGAATGAATAAAACTGGTGTTGTCCTGTTAACCTCTGGAAAACTCACTAAGTCTGTTCACCTGAAGCCAGACTAGTTCCATTAGATTTCCTGTTAAATATCTTATTAATATTCATTGGAATATCAGTCGTTCTTGTCACTTTTTGACCTTTAGCCTTGTTAAATGAGGCGTCCATTTACTTACACGCAAGATAAACTCGCTAGAAAGCCTGTAATTTTTTAAATGAATTGTAATTCAGTGTTAAATGATGTAATTATATGCAACATGCACTACAGAATGTAGACATAAACAGTAATAAATGAGCTATGTAAGATCATGGTGAGCAGGACATTACTGGGAAATAAATCCTGATGTAGGACTTGAAACCTCTGACAGGGTTTATGTTCCAATAATAACCTGCTCTCACTGAACATTATCCTGCTTATTATATGGCTACTTTAAGAAGTTTAGTAAATCGATAATTTGGCACAAAGTATTGATTTGAAATCGCTGAAACTATTGCTTCTGCAGAAAACTATAAATCAAAATAGTATGTTAAATTCTACACTTGATCAGAACTGTCTGTTTTTCATAGCAACAATCTGCTATTAATAAATGACAGACGAGGCAAGAGCTGCATTTTGAAATGGTGGAGTTCTGACAGTATAAGATGTGGATGAATCTGAACGGTCTGCTTCTTATTCTGTCATTCACTCTGTTCAGGATCAATAACATGATACATTTGATTCCAATCTTTATTCCTGCTCTTTAGCCTCAGTTCATCTTCTCTTCTTCTGGATTTTCAACCACGCAGGTTGTTTGGTGGGAAGCCCAGCAAACAGGCTCCAGTCACCACAGCTGAGAACATGAAGAACTCCACCGTGATCTCCAACCCGCACGCTACCATGAACCACGTGGCCACCGTGCTGGAGTCCCCTGATGCGGGGCTGGGGGGCGGGGACAGCGAGACCAGCAGCCCCCTGTTTGGGGGCAGAGCCCTGGGGTCAGGGATGGGGACGCTGGGCAGCGAGCAGGTGAGCAGAAACATGTCTGTTTGACGACTGAATGATGGGTCATCGGTGATATGAATGGACTCGTCTGACAAAGTCTGAGTACACACAATGTGGAGTAATAGGTCATGTTTTCTTCTGTTCAATGACAGTCTGCTACAGTCATGAATGTCTTTTTGTTCCTTGTAGTAGTACAGAAACCTGCTATGTTGTGCTGACTGTGTCACAGGAGCAGTCACTTATTTATTAGTTCCGCTGTTATTTTTAGCCGTGCACATTCTCCAGCGCCCATCACCCATCACTTCCTGCGCCGAGAGGAAAAGCTTCTTTTTGTTGTTTATTTTTGAGTTGCACTTGAGATGTGGCGCGGATTCATCCTGTCAGTCGGCCACTTTGGTCCTTTCAACATCTATCGGATGGATTACCATGAAGAAACATCTGTGGTTTCCACACAAAGTGCTGCAGTAATTCTCAAGGTGCCACAGAGAGACTGAAATGTTTAGTTCAGCAGTTGTATCGGCTCAACTGCTAATATAAGAAGCTCATAGTTAATGATGTAACCAGTGTTTGAAGTCCTACAAACAGCAAGAGATAGAGATTTTTCCCTCGAATCTTCTCACATGGTTCCATTTCAATAAATGTTCAAATGATCCAACATGTCACCGCAAATCAAAGATCAAAGGAAAAGTCCAAAAAAAAAGTGGAAACAGATTAGTGAACCAGAACTTTGTTTGTTCCTCTTTCCTCTCCCATTAATCATCTCTCGACCTCTAACATTTGTCCGCTGACCCTTTGCAGGGGCCTGACCCTGAGGTTGGGAACCAAAGGACTCTGCTGCAAACAGTAAAATGCTGCAGACTGATGCTTCAGTATTAATAATGTAATGGTCACATATAAAATAATCCACCAGTCAAAGTGATGAAACAAGCACTTTAAGTATTTTTATATTGATGTATTAGTAGTTTTACTAACATGAAGGAACTGAGTATGTCTCCACCACTGTGACCTGTTAAATACCAAGACATGTCAGCTTGTTAGTGACTGTGAGCTGTCATCATGCTGATGTTAGCATTTAGTTCCTTTGTGCTTAATTACAGCGCGCTACATAGCTACTGAGCTAGCACAGTGTAGACTGTTAGTCTCATTACATGTTACACTACATGTATTTTACTCTCTTCCTCCACAGAACTGACTGACAGTGACCTGTAATCTCAGATTTGTTTCCGTTCACCTGCAGCGCTACTTGTGCAATTGTCATTTCCACATTTTAAGCAGCGAGGCTGTCAGTCACCTCAGCAAACTGTCAAAACAGAAGGTTTTAGATGCAAGATAAATGATGTTGTTGTCTGAGCTCAGAGATGATTAAGTGAGTATTGACGTTGTAGGAAGGTGTTTGAGGAGCTAATGAGGCCAAAGAGGATTTAGTTCCCACCTGTCTAAAACCACAAAACGGGTGGAGGCCCCGACAAATTCGGTTGTACAGAAATTAAGAAGTGTGTGAACAGATGAACAGTATAGACTCTAGCTTGAATATCTTTAGGCTACATATTGTAATAGAAAAGATATTTGTGAGCCTGCTCAGTCATGATCAATCCATCATGTTCTCACATGATTCATGAGCTCTTATCGGACGAGTTATGAATCATAAGGTGACACATGGGGAATGTTTTTTAGTAGCTGTTGCTTCAGGAGCAGCAGCAGGTTCAAAAGTTTGAATAGTCAGTTGTTTTTTTGGCCCTAAAGGGTTAAAGGGTCGAGCTGGTGACCAGAAGGTGGCCTGTTCCTCCTTCATTCTTTGTGACTCTCATTACCACAACTAGGTGGTAAATATTCCCTTAGTTTTGAAAGAAAAGCACCGTTTGTTTTCAATGAAGATAACTTTAAACTAATTAGAAATACACTACATGTTGCTGATATGGTAAATGACTATTCTAGCTGCAAATGTCTGGTTTTTGGTGCATCAATATCTCCATAGGTGTATAGAGGCTCATTTCCAGCAACTATCACTCCAGTGTTCTAATGTGTTTACTCACTGAGCCAGAAGGTTAATGGATGATTAGAAAACCCTTGTGCAATCATGGTAGAACAGTCTAGCTGGTTAGAGAAGATATAAAACTCACCTTCATTTGATGAAAGCAAAGTTTGAAGCTAAATGCTATATAAAAATAGCGCTAAATGGCTAGACCGCCACTTGAAGGTCTTGTCTTGTCCCCCCTTTATAAACTCAGGCCTCCAGTCCCGGCTCGGTCTACTCATCCACCGGACCCTCCAACAGCCTGACCTGGGGCACCACCTTCAGCGGCTCCTCCGCCCAGAGCAGGGAGAGCACGCTGGGCGGGCACGGCGGGACGGGCAGCATGGGCTACCCGTCCGTGAGCAGCATGCACACCAGCAGCGAGTCCATCGACATGAGCCTGGGCAGCGCCGGAGGAGGCGGGGTCCACGGGACCCACCGGGAGGACACCCTGTCCGCCCTGGGCCGCACCGGCAGCGTCAAGACCGGCATGTCGGAGAGGTGAGGACACACACACACACACACACCGCTATTTCCTGAAGATCTCAGCATCTCTGTGTTGCCTTCATCACTGTGGTATATGAGATGTTCTTTATATGTTATCTGTTAATTGGTCTGACTAATCAATTAACGAGTTGTCATAGCAACTGCTAAATATACCTAAAGGTAAAAAGTGCAGAAAATTGGATTGTGACTGATGTATAAAATATATTTAACTCATGTATAAAGAATAGAGAACAGACAATTTGAACTAAAGGTTAGATGTTTTCTAAAGGTTTTGTAAGAAACAGTTTTAGAACTGGGTTATTTATGTGAAACCTTGTGAGAGAATATTTACAGACCAAATGTGTCTGGTGACAAGTAGATGAAGAAGTTTGTGAATAAATCTTCAATTAATCTTTAACAACACACCCTTTATAAACTCATTATGTTATATGTGCAATTTTACATTCTATAATGTCTAATTGTAGTGGAATAAAAGATGCATTTTTGTCTGAAATGTAGTAAATTAAAGGTGTCATGTCGCACACAATTAAAGTACTCAAGTACATGTAGCTTAATATTATACTCGTACAATAGAAGTAGTTTTAGAAGTTTTATTTATGAGGAATTATGTGTTATCTCTGTTTTCAAAGGGGTCCGAAGTACTGATTCATTATGACTTTACAGTTGAATGAAAAGATAATAATACAGCATGAGAGTAGATATGATGATGAAATACTTTTCTTTTAGTTCCGCAGCCATTAATTTAGCTACTTCTACTACTTGAATAAAGGATTAAAGTTCTTCTTCCAGCACCTCTCACCTCAGACGTTAGTTGTGGTGGTTGTGAACAGCATCCGTCAGTGTCGCTCCTCGTTTGCCGTCCTGTCTGCTGTGGGGCAGAGAAACACAATCCAGCGGCGTCCTCGGTCCATTATACAGTAATTGTGGTCATTGTAGCGGATTCCATGGTGACAGGTTGACTGTGTAATGTGACAGGAATGTCTCAGGGGGAAACACTATAGCGTTAAAGGCTATGACATCACTTCGCCGCTCAGCTCTCTTATTAACTTCATCCGTGAAGCACCTCGCCGTCGACCTCTGTTGCTGCTCAAGGATTTTTTTTCTCCATCTACTTTATCCTCTAAAACTTCTCTTCTCTGTGTCTGTTGTGCGTTTTCCTTCCTGTCTCCATCAGTCCCCTCTCCTCCCCCTCCGCTAGCCCTATATTCAGCCGAAACACGCTACCTCGGAAACAGGACAGGTAAATGTAGCTGGTGTGCAGTGTTAGGCTTCTGTTGCAGCAGCTGTGGAGGTTCTGATGAAAACACCACCTGCTGCCACACAGACAGCAGCTCTGTGCAGCCATTTACCTCCCACCATGCACTTTGCATATTTGACGCATTCAAATTTAACTTGTGATACGTTTCACAGATTTACTTTCAAACATCTGACGTCTTCATGATCATCCAGGGTATATATCACAAGACAGTAATTATTAAAAACAATCTGCTGCCTCCAAACCTTCTTTGTGATCTTAAAGCTATTCTTTTTAATGTATAGGCTATGGAAATTTGACTTAAGCATTATTATATTTACATGGAATGAATAGCTACAGTGATATGTTATTGTAAGGCTGACGTTTTGTGGCATTACTGCTCTATAGATGAGATAGGCTAATAACTCATGATTTTCATCTGGTTTTAATCCTAATATATTGCTAATATATATATGTTTCACTTGTTTTCTTCATTCTAGCTGGATGTACTCCAACACTGTACATTTTAAATAGATTCTGACACTTCTACAACCATCTTTACTAGTGGTGGAGATGTAATGCATTAAGTCTGGGCATGTCGTTTTAAAGAGGTAGGCTGAGAAATAGTCCTCGGGGTGAACAAGTTAATAATTACTGTCTTGATATATACCCTGGATGATCATGGAGATGTCATAAATTGTTTGAAAAAAAATGTTTATGTCTTTGAATCTGTCGAATATGTGTTGAATATCAAAAATAAGCATAATAAACCATCCAACTGCAGTGATTTATCTGTGGGAGTGTGTGTGTGCAGCTCTGTGTGGCGGCTGGTGGTTATTTTTAGGACCTTGAGCTCCTGTATGAATGGAAATGTGTGAGTGTAACATGTGAGCTTGTCTGTGTGGATGTTGGCAGCTTCATTGTTTGTGTTTAGTGGTTCACACTAGTCTGTTTTGACTGTTGCCATGCTGCCACCTTGTGGTAGAGTTTGTATCTACACATTTAGCCAACAGGCTGAGTCCAGGCTGCTCTTCATTCAATTTACACTGTTAAAAATTGAAATTTCCATCTGTAGAAATGTTTTTTTCTGTTGATCCTAAAAGTATTTTACAGAAAACTGAGAGAAAAACTTCTGCAAGATGGAAGTTGTTTTTTTTTTGTATCGATAATAAAAAATAAGATATTGCAAGTTAAAGCTACTATAAGTTAGTTGCCTCCTTGTTTCCTTTGCTTCCCCCATCTGAAGTGTTTCTCTCTCACAGCGGGACACACTGTGGTAGAAACACTCTGCCTAAGAAGGGACTCAGGTACTGACTTCCTCTTCCTGCTGGACATGCTGCGCTTCTGCACACACTGATTCACCCAAAGAAATGTTTCCTTTCTTTTTGTTTCCTTCCACGTCGTCGTCATTCACTCTTCGCGGCTTGTGCTCACGCTTTAAAAAAAAAAAAAAAACTGCCTTTGACGTTTGTTTTGGCGCCTGTGTTGTTGTGTCGTGCTTCTGTGACGAGTCACTGTGTCACTTTGTCACCGTAGCTGCTTGATTTAAGGGTTGAATTTTTCCTTTGGCTTCTTTGCTGCTTTTTTTTTTCCCTCCTTCCAATTTATGTTGCTCACAGCTGAGAAATCAGGCTTTGTTCATGCTGTTGAAATTCATTGTTTCAGCTTCTGATTCACCTGATGATCCCGACTAATAATCTGACTGTTTATAAAAAGAAAAGTGAATTCAGATCATCCTGTAAAGACACCTGTTCCTGTTCTGTTTCGAGTCCTCTCGCTGCATCGCTGACCTCGTCTTTTGACCTTTTGACCCCCTGTCAGGTACGGCCCGCCCCCTCAGCTGCGAGGCCACGAGGAGTCCCGTGATTGGCTGCGCTCCCATTCCACCAGCGGGCTGCAGGAATCGGCCAGCAACTCCCCGTTCTCCCCCAGCTCCAGCCTCACCTCCCCCTCCGGCACCCGCTTCAACTTCGGGCAGCTCGGTATGCGCCGCCGCCGCCGCAACCCGCCATACCACTGTTATTTACTCTGGATGTGTTTGTCTCATATGATTCAAGATAAACTCGACAATATAGTGAGACAATGATGTGTCAAATAGATGAATATAGAATTAATCAGCAATAATTAATACATCATTTAAAGAGTCCTGAGTTTTGTTTGATATATTTGAGGTTTTAAGAACCATAAATCTCCTTGGTATAGTTTTATATTACTTCTCTATAGATAAAACAGGTTGTCTCATTAAATTATTATTATTAAATGAGCCTCTCCTCTGATTGGCTGATTTGATTTTGCACATTTGCTCCAAAATTTGTTCCTTTGAATCTTTGAGATTTGGACCGTTCTGGTCAAACAGTTATCAGACTTAATCAATAAAGAAAAGTTCATCTCCTGCATCTTTTATTTCACAGCGTCCAGCCCTACCTCAGCGGCTCAGATCAACCTCGCCGGTCTGCGCAACAACAGCCTGACCAATCAGGACGTCTCCTTTGACCCGTGTGGCGACAACCGCCTGAGAAACTCCTGCATGTCTCTGGACGAGAAGACCCGCACCATGAGCCGATCGGGCTCCTTCAGGGACGGCTTTGAGGAAGGTAAGAGGAGGCGAAGGAAGGAAGGAAGGAAGGAAGGAAGGAAGGAAGGAAGGAAGGAAGGAAGGAAGGAAGGAAGGAAGGAAGGAAGGAAGGAAGGAAGGAAGGAAGGAAGGAAGGAAGGAAGGAAGGAAGGAAGGAAGGAAGGAAGGAAGGGAACAGAACATTCATTGACTCTGTGTGAGTCCTGGCTCTGGCTTCCACAATCTGTAATTAGGTGTAATCCTTTTTCAAGACTTGAATACCTCCACCGCTCATTGACTGAAGCCTCGCCTTCCTTATTCCACATCCCCACGCCAAGAGAATTATTATTCCATTTGTTTATAGAACATTAGGAAGGATTACAACCGCTCCTCTAAGAAAAAGCCCTCTATCCTCTTAGAAATCCATAATCTGCTTTGGTTGGGCTTTGTTTGTTTCATAAGCTTTCTTATTGGGGGGAAAAAGGACCCAGCCGAGCTTTTCCCACCAGCAGGCCGACTCTCTGCTGAGGGCAGGTCGCACCGCTGGAGTCTGTTCAATCCTCTGGTAGAAAGGATCAAACTTAAAAAAAAAATCCATACAAATATAATATCATGAAGTTGAAACTAGATGACTCAGCTAGATGTCGACCTTCAAGTGAAACAGTGAGAGAATTGAGCTGTCAATGATCTATTGCAGCAGCTACTTTAAATGACGTCTGCCTGTTGAGCTTTGCCCGGCGTTGTGAAGAGACACGAACAGAAACTTGTTATTATTCCGTCCTCCCCCCATAGCAACGCCGGGGCTGTCTCACTCGGTTTCCCAGCTCGCTCAATCCTCTCCCTTTAACGGCAGATAATTGCAGGGATTACAGGGAGAGGCGTGAGAGAGAGCTGATGACACACAAGAAACCTCCCGATATTACTTTCTCCCTCTTGTCTTTGTGTCGGTGTGTGTGAGCGTCGCCGCGGTGTTGGGTTACACCGACGTTGTTAGATTGACGGGACAAAAGTCCCATCATCCACCCGACACTTTGTCAGGCCTGACCTGTTTGAGAGCAACACCGCTACAGTCCGTCACCCGACACCTTCCCACTTACACACGTTATTATGTGTGTAAAAAACACACAATCTACGATTCTTTATAATCGTATCCGTTGGAGTAATGGTGATAGTGTTTGGGATCAGCAAAATTGTGTTTCCTCAATTTATTTTGATGTTTTTTTTAAGCGTCTTAATGGAAATTGATGATATGGAAACAACTTGTCCACTGAGTTCTGATGTAGCGAATATTTAACTCATGTGACCGTTGAGCTCTTTCCTCTGTCACTGTTTTCACTGTTATTCCCATAATCAGCTTTTCTTTGTCTTTATCTCTGGTCGGCAGAAACATGATCAGCCTCCACCTCCACCTTCTGACCAAACTACACTTAATTGTTCCAAATCAGCTGATAGAAATGCACCTAATTTATATTTTATTAGTTTTTCATTTTTTCATCTTTAGAAGAAACGATACCTGCCTTATATGTCTGCACAGTTTAACTTTCAGCTTTCAGATTTATGCTGCAGATACAGGAGTTGTTTTCCTTTTTTGGTGTTCAGCTCATGCTTCTCTTGCTCAGTTTAAGCTGCTCAGGTGTCAGTTCCTTGTGCCATTTTTCGCTTGGTTTCTTTCTGTTCTCCTCCATTTCTTTTTCCTATGCTGCGTCCAGTTCTCTTCTGTTGTAATCTCTGAATAGATTGTAAAAGAAATGTTAAAATCAGCCACGTCCGCTCATTAGTTTATCGAGTTGCTGACTCAGCTGTGCCAGCAGCAGCAGTCGATAACAAGTTTGACAGCTGTGCACTTTAATGTCGCTGTAATTACAGGTTGGGTAGCGGATGAATTAAGAACGGCTGATTAAACTTGAGCTGGCCTACGTGTGCGTTAAATAGATTTGATGCTCACCTGCCAGGCAAGAGCAATCACCCAGAACCATGTCATAAATTCTATTAATACACTGACAACAATACAACACTGTCTGCTTCACTGAGGAGGAAAACAAATGTGTACAGAGATGTGGGTACACAGCACCTAGAAATGCAGCCACAAGCTAAAAAAAACCCCTCTGCCACTCAGATCTCCTCTTCCTGCTTAAACTGGATCTAAGGGACAACAACCTAGGATTGATGAGAGCAATGATTGCATGTTAAATAAAAAAACTGGATCCAAAATTCCCGGATGATAGACCCAAACCCTCGAGCGGTGAATCTGAATCAGTGCTCTCTTCTCTCGTTTAATGTAGCTTCCGGCACACGTCTGATAAGGAGAGATAAAAGTGAGTTCTCAGTAAATCGGTGCCTGCGTCCTGTGAGGTGAATGAATGGAGCCTCTGAGATCGGCCCGACCTCTCGTGTGGTTGATGACATCACGTTCCCGATTCTTCCTAATCTGCTCCCAGGCAGGAAACAGTGCCGGCGCTGTGTGGCTCGGCCTTTGATGTGTGATTAGCGGCTGAGTCATTAGCGGAGTAATGCTCAGGCTGTTGCACCACAGCTTCACTCTAACATGTAGGAGCTTTTTATCTTTGTGACTGCAGAGCTGCAGGCGTCAGAGGGGGCGGAGGGACGCTGAGGGCTGGGCGGATCCTGCCGGGAGACTGTGGGGGGTCTGTTTATGGCCTTATTAATTTTGTGTGTACTTTCTAATCCCCACTTTTATCTGTGCTTGTTGTCTCTTCAGTTCATGGATCATCCCTGTCTCTGGTCTCCAGCACGTCTTCTATTTACTCCACGGTGAGTTCACACAACACGTTGTGTAATATTAACATTTATTTACTACGATTTTAGGGTCTTTTTTATCGCCAGTACATTGTTTATCCACCAGAGGGCAGTGACATTTATCTCTTAGATTAGCATGTGCTGCACAGTTCATATCTCTCTCAGTGCTTTGTGAATCTTAGAACTTTAGTGGTTTAAGCTTCCAATGATGAGAACATCTTTAGCTTTGGTTTAATGAACTGGACAAAATCACACATTGATCTGATGATGGAATGAGAACTTCATCATCCGCTCAAATATTGCAACCTTTTCCTTTTTATTTGTTTTTATTTGAAAACCATAAAACACAGTTAGGGTTAGAGGTATAAAGTGAGAAAATATGACAAAATGTTGCTGAAATTCAAAGCAATACAGAAACCACAATTGTTCTTTTGGATCTTTACCAAATTTCGGTTCATGGTAACATTCCCAACATTCGCTGAAAGTTTTATGAAAATCTGACCTAAACTTTTTGAGCTATCTTGTCTTCACCAGTGAAAACATAAGCTACTTATCTCACTATTGTTGCAGTGCAGCTCAGTTCAGTCCGAGTTTGAGTCTGTTACACATTTACATGAAAAGAAGGTCCAGCTGTAATCACACAGGCACATTCAGGAACAGCCCACCTGTAGGCAGTAGCCAGTCAGAGCCCACTGCTCCACATCGTAGCCCCTCCCCCCTGTGGGCTGGTTTCCTCACCTGGGCAGGTGTAGCAGAGAAACTCTCAGACAAGTGGATCCCCGCTCAGCGCTGGATGCTCCTTCCAGCCAGAGAGAGTCACAGGTTTGAAATCAGAGCAAAGAGGCAAAAATGATGGCGACTTTATCTCTGACAGGCACCGTCACGTCCTGGCAACAAACGGTAGGAGGATTGAACGCTGCAGGACGGCTTCACTCTGCTCTCTGTGTTCTGGTGGAGGCAAATATTTTCTGCAAGTCAAACATATAATTACACAGAACAGATGTTTGCAGATTTGTTTCGGGAGTTATAAGATGATAAGTCTGAAGCTGAAATTCCACTTCTACCATAAAGAAACCTATTTGTGCTGCAGCCTGTAGCGTTTCTGTTCTCTCGGTTGTTTCTTTCCTTTTTTCCCTTCAGTTTTCTTTTAAAGAACTAAAAAGCATATAAAGACATGGCTTAGCTGCCAGGATGTTGATAGCTGATTGTTTGTGTGTAAAGAGCTGCTCAGTGAGAGTTGTGTGTAGCTCTGTTTGTGTATGGAGGACCAGGCGGTTATGATTGACAGCTGTGTTTGTGCGGGACAGACCATCCATCCACTCAGGCCACAGAACACATGTGCTTCCACACTGGTGTTCAAGCACGGACACGGAAGCGGACGGGAAAAAACATCAATTATCGGCTTTTCTGCTTTGTTGCTTCTGTCATGGCAGCCACAGTGAATTTACACGAGGCTACAAAGTCTTCTAAATGTCTTATTTTAATATTGATAAATGTTCATTTGAATTGATGCTTGACAAAATTAAGGAATTAGATAAATTAGCCAGATTTGTTCTTGCA
>CM060462.1:1147500-1260000 GCA_030544235.1 Lepturacanthus savala | reverse complement strand
CTTGTTTTCTTAAAAGTTGTCTTTTTTTCCCTCATCATCCATCTTTTTACTTCTTATCTCATATTTTAGTATTTTTAATATAATCTATTTTAAAGAAAACAATAAATTGACCAAATGATCTGCCAATGGAATAGAATATTTCAAGATATTCTACTCAATATTGGATTTATTGATGCAGAAACAATATATATTAAACTGAGATTTCATCATTTTAAGGATTTTAACCAGATCCATTTTTTGTGAAAATCAAATCAGACACAAATAATTAATCAAAGTACATCATCATATATCCCAAATAGAAAATCACAGTTTTTATTTTTCATTTTATAACTTTGAGATACATATATTATATACACATATGATATAACTGTCATAATATGATGATAAATATAGTCTGTGATTCATAATGGAACATTCCTTCAGGTCAAAGGTAGAAAGGAAAGAATGAAATAACATTAATAAGGAGATAAAACCTATTTAAAGAAAGAAAAACAAAGGTTTGATGAGATTGAAATGAGCTTAATCTGGATGTGATGTGAAAACCTTCAGCAGATCATCAGTGCTGATCTCCCTGATGCTAATAATACATGATGGACAATGATACATTGGATTTGTGATAATGATCTCTGCTCTCATCAGTCTAAAAAAGTGTCAAACACAAATAGTTTCTTATATTTATGTAGTCGCCTTCATCTTCTGTGACAGTAAATTAAATACAGACTGTTGTTAGCAAGAAACAGCAATTTAAAAATAATGATGATATTTACAGACCAAATAGTTTGACACATTTTTCTTGTAGTTTTGACATCGCATTCACAATTAAATTATATATATATACACACACACACACACACACACACACACACACACACACACTCTGTATTTATCCACCAGTGTTTTTTTCTTTAATCAGCGTCTGTTTGCTTTAGAGAGGAGGAGAAGACATCTGCAGAGAATGTGGCGTCAGTAAAAAATCGGAACATCTAATAAAAGTAATTAAAGACAGAAGGTCAGCTAATGATAGTAGCGTTTCCCTTGATTCCATGTTATGCCATGATGTCACTGACTCAGGAAATGACATACTCTGCATTTAATATGAATATAGTGTTGTAAACGGGGGGGACTAAATGAAGATGTTCACCCATTACTGTTATAAGTTCTGCTTTATTTAGAAATAACAACATGTAATCTTCTTTGTGGAGCAGGAAGAGCAGCTGTGGTGATTTATAACTTCACTAAACCTTCATAGTATCTGTTGACATGATTCACTTTCAAAAACCGAAGCTGTGCTTCAGGTATGTAAGATTTGGGTTCAGTATTTGCCAGGACTGCTGCAGTCAGCTAGAAGTGAACAGGGAGGAGAATCCCCACAGATCTGTTAGTGAAACATTGGGAGAGTCAACACGGAAGATCCTGACACCTGCACACTGTGGGAACCTCTTTGCTACAGTGTGCAGGAGCAGTTTGATGCATTTTGGAAGTATTTCTGACCGGCCGTCAGCAGATTTATGGCCCCGGCCGATGGGGAGGAAAAAAAATGCTGCTCTTCAACATTTCAATAAATAATTCTGCTTATCTGAAGAGGAAGTCAGTGCAGTGCTAACATGCACACACACACACACACTGAAGCACAAAAAAAATGCAATGCATTGATAAATAAACACAGCGCAGAGTTGTCAAGACGCACACATTGGGAGAGATGCTAAATCTATGCAAATAAATACACACACACACACACAGTAGTAGGTGGGGCTTGTTCCTGGTATCAGGTGAATCTGCAGGGAACACGCTAGCAAGGTTGATGAGGTCTCTGGGCGCTTTGATCTCCCTTATCACACAGATTCTGCTCAGCTCAGCATTGCTCTGCTTGCTACGACTGCATTCCTCTGACGCACACACACACACACACACACACACACACACACACACACACACACACACACGCACACACACGTACAGTGGACAGAGTACGTACGGAGTAGTAGGAATTGCAAATGTTTCTTAAGTAAAAGTACAGAAGTACTATCAACTAAATGTACTATATATATAGTATGAAAAGTAAAAATACTCATTATACAAACTGGTTCATAGTAGAATTGTACATTATATTTAATGTTTATTAATGTGGATTCAATTTGTGATACTTTGGGTAGATCAATGGTAAAAGTACTGCATCACATGATTTACATACAAAGTGCAAATTTACAAATGAAAACCGACAATTTAATAGAATATATAGACTATATTACTGCAGCTGTCAGATAAATGTAGTGGAGTGAAAATGACTTGATATTTATATTTATGACATTTAAATGTAGGAATTAAGTATAAAGTGTCACATGGACACTACACGACCACGTTTTGATGTCATGAATCCAAAAAATTCATTCAGCTGTCAATAATATTGATGATGCAGGCGTTTGCTCAAGTCAGTCAAGTCATGTTCGTCACGTCATCCACAGCTCAGCCTCATCGTCCTGACGACACAAATACACAACTACACTACTACAAATAGACAAACACACATCATGTTTGTTTCAGTCAAGCTCCAACGGACGGACATTTAAACATTTATCCACACACACAGGCTTTTTTTCTCATCCGCACTACAGAATTCCCACTTGCATTCCACAGGTCATTCACACACACAAACACACACCTGCTATTCCCATCATCATCATCATCCTCATCATCATCATCGCTGTCACACACTCACACTCACACAAACACACACAGTCCAGCTCTTTTCATCATTCTGTCAAGTTTATTTTCCTTCATTTAGCAGTAAAAACATTCATGTCTTTACTTCCTACAGTTACTCAAGACTCCTGAGTGAACTCTATGCTACATTAGTGTGAGAGCTGGGCCAGGTTTATGGATTTATTATTTTAAAATGTTTTTTTCCCCTTTTAAAAAATAATTCTACCAATAAATGCTGGAGAAACTGTGGTGGGTGACCTCACTCATATATCTGGGACTGAAAATCCCAACATTTGTTTGGAAAAAATCCTGGAAACGACATCCCCACTATAGTTTTTTATTGTTTTATGTTATCTGAACATTTGTTTACCACAGATCATATTTATACTCTGCAGACGGTGATGATAGTTTGAAAAAAATGGCGCATGAAGCCTCCCAATGGATAAAAATCAGACATAACTGTAGGATGGAACAAATGACTCCTCAGCTCCAAATGAAATTTCCTGTTTTAAAAGTTATTGATTGTCTTAAACATATAGGCAGATGTGTGTGTGCTCTATCCCTGTGTGAACTTATATCATTTATATGTGCACATATTTTAAATTAAGCCCAATCTCAGTTAATTAGCCGTTATTGTGTTTAATAGGATCATATCAGTTGTGTAGAGTTATCCTGATATAAACTGCAAAAATTAAGCCACATCTCTTATTGCATGCTTATTAACTAAGCGTGAGTGTGTTCCATGTCTTTAAGAAGATGTATGTGGGCGTCTTTAAGTGGCCCTGAGCAGCAGAGTTAATAGCCTCCCTTTACTGAGGAGCAGTAGAATTAAGTGGCTCTAATGGGACCAATATATCTGCTTAAACACCACTTATGACACCGACGCCACGGATGAAGGGATGGGCAGATGAGAGAGAGAAAAAGAGAATTAGAACCAAATTATAATGAAAGAAAAATAAATATAGAGAACGGAATGGACGCAGCCCTAAACCGAGAGCATGGTGTGTAGACAGAGCTGCACGAACTCACTGTACAGCCCGTTCTCATTCCCATGACACCGAATATCGCCCTTCAGCGTCACTTTTCAACACACTGGGTACTACTAAGTGTCATTTTTCCATGAGCAGGGTAGTTCCTCAGACTTCCATCAAACTCCTGCAACGCCTGAAATAGACGTAATGAGGCTGGTGACGTGTGTCTAAGGTGACAGATGTCCTCATTCAGAGGCCTGGGTGCTGCTTACATAACACACATGCACAAACATGAAAAGCAGTGTTCAGACACCACAACAGGCTTTCACTTATTGCTTGAATGTGAATATTCCTAACTTAAAGCCTAACCAACTCTAAATCCAACCTAAACTTAAACAACCCGAACTTAAAGCTAATCTAAACATACCCAACTCTGAGCGACACTAAAACCAACCAAAAATTAACTTGACGATCCCCAAATCAAACCTAAAACTAACCTCAACGTAACACTAACCTAATTAATCCTAACAACCTAGCAACCACAAGCTAAACTTAACCAACCATAACCAAAACTTAACCTAACAAACACAAACCCAACCAACTCTAACTTAAACCTAACCTCAACCTAACTAACCCTAAATCTAACTTAATCCTAACCTAAACCTAACCAGAGTTTAAACCCAGCAAAAACAGAAGAATGTAATACCAATAGTTGTCAGAGAATTCATTTCTACTTATATAAAATATATTAAAACCTCTCTGCTGGAACTCCTAATGCTCTGAGGAGCTCCTTTTAAACTAACTAGGCATTCTAAGTATTTTCTTCTTATTTATTATTACTATAATACCAACAGTGATATGCAGTGGTTGGAAAATGTATCTAATATTGACACAGAAGTGCTTGGTGCTTCTCATACAGACACTAAAAGATGAGTAATGTGAACGCTGCTGCATCTCATTCAGCCAATAAAGCAAAGATTTTCTGTCAGCATCAGACAATATTTGATGTGCTGGGATGAGAACGAGTTGTTCTGCAACCGACACCAAAGTCTTAGAGACCAATATTTCTCAAATAATGAAAACATTCCCAGAGCTCCTCCGTCTCAGTGACTCTCAGAGACCTTGGCTCCTATTGGAGGACTGCAGCCGCCTGTCCCACACGGATAATGATTCACCTGTTAAGTGTTCATATCTGATGTTTCTCATACCTGCAGCACCTTCCATATGTCCTCAATGCCCGTCTGTGTTGTTATTGGTTATTTTGACTGTATAGTTTGTGTCAATATGATCTGGCAATGTTGGATGCAATAAAGCCACTTAAGTAGAAATGAGAGAGAAACAGAGAGAGAGGGTTGAAAAACAGATGTGGTCCCTGGAGAGCGATAGAGAAGTCTGCACGTCTAAGAGAATATTTTATCCGAGGAGCTTTAATAAAGGTTTTCTCTTTCAGTCCAAAACAGGTCAGTTCACCTCCAGATTACTGTCATCTCTACTGGAAACAGTTGCTCACGGTGGAAATCTGGAGATTTGTGTCTTCTTCTTTTAAAAAAAAAGAGTTTTTGGCTGCGTGTTTGACGCCGAGCAGCCAGACAAACGCACACATGTCCACCTGTATGATGGAGTGCAGCAGCCTGACGGCAGCAGTTTGAGGGTGAAGTGTGAGAAAAAGGGCACCTTGATGCTGCTGCCAGAGACTGAACAACATGACTCGCTAATAAATACATGACGCAGCAACTGCCAAGAACCAACGGCAGCAACTCACAGGCAGAAATAATAAAGTGGAGCTTCCACACGTCTCAACATGATGTTTGTCAAACACTTTTGACAGAGACGTCATTTCTGCACACGCGTCGTTCCATCCGGTCGCTGCTTTTCCCTTTTTTTATCATTTTTTATATAAAGGAGTTGTCTCCTTGCCAAACAGCCGGAGCCACTCGGTGTGCTGTCACATCAGAATACTAATATCTCACAAAGAAGATTTCCTTTTTCTCTGGCTCAAGGTCTGAGTTTTTCTTGCAGAGTTTTCAGGTCACGACTGCACGATTCCAATTTAAACCTCGATCTGTTTTTTCTCCAAACTAACATTTGAAGAAATATTTTCTTTATTAACACTATAAAAATAAATGATGATCAAAGTGGCCTGTGTGAACAAGCTCAGCTCTCGTTATTGTGTGGATGTAATTATTCATCTTGTCCTTGAAAAAGACTTAACTTTTCTCATTTCTACATGTTTTCGTGCTACTTATTGTGACAGAAATATGCTTTTTTCCCTCATGGGAAAACAGATGACAAGACCTTGAAATTCAAGCAAGGTCGATGATGACTATTATGATTTTTTTTATACATAGAGGTTGTAAATATGTAAAACTTTTCTTGAGCAGAGATAAGTGATTGTAAAATCCATAAAGTAAAGTGTACAGGCTGAGCTCAGGTGTATGATGAGCTGGTCTGAGCTGGTCTCATACAGCCGACACCTCACTGTCCTGTGCTGCTCAGGCCGAGGATGTCCTTAAACCTGCAAGAACATCCCCATTAGACACTAAACATATTCTCTGTGCATCTTCACAACCCTTCACTATCCTGCATTGGCAGGTTTATATCCACAGTCCATTACAGTGGACAGCAGCAAGCAGAACACCTGTGAACAAATCCTATAGGAATGACTAGGCACCATATTCAGATTTTATCAAAGAATTTAATCGCCAAGAATCACAGAACTTACACCATTATAACAAAAGCCATAACTCAAGGATGAAAGCCAATGTCAAAGGAAGCTATTTTAAATTAAGTCCTATTTATTACAAGAAACATGCTATATGCATGTTATAACCCCTTATAACATGCTATATGCATGTTATAACCCCTTATAACATGCTATATGCATGTTATAACCCCTTATAACATGCTATATGCATGTTATAACCCCTTATAACATGCTATATGCATGTTATAACCACTTAACTACAGCTCATTCATACTACTCATTCTACCTTTCACATTACTTGTGAATGTCTACTAGTTTATACTCTGTTACTTGTGTGTTATTTCATTATATTTATTTTAACTATAATACCTTATTAGTATTTATACGACAAACGCTTCGAAGTATTACAAGTGAAGAATGTAGTACTGCAAGGTCAGGGAGGTGGCATAGAAACTGGGGTTAGGAAAACCAGAAAAAAAATGCAGCTTGTGATGATCTGAAGATTACATTGCCTGAAATCAAACAGAATCAACAAGTTCAGACACAACTAGTAAACACGATGCTAGAGTGAGTTTAGCAAACGTCTCTGTCAAAGCGAACGGAGGCAGAGTGAGACCTCACTGCACTGACGGACCGTCTCTCACCAATTATACCCAGCACCCACATGATTCATGTTCCTGCATGTAAAAGAGACTCTCCTCAAAAGCTCCAAACATTTTTTTTCCCCGTTGCTCTGGTTTCCACTTTTCTCTCTTCACTCTTCTCACGTCTTTGCTCTCCATCTCCTCTTTATTTCTTTTCCTGAAGGCTCCAAAAAGCCACATCTGCAGTATTCAAGGGGAATGGAATGTGATAGATGTTTCTTCCATTTAAAAAAACAGGTGGTAAAACAGCGCATCTCTAATAGAAGATCAACGGGTGAATAACTGCGGCCAGTGAATCCAAACCTGTGCAGACAAAATGTGGAAATGCTGCACATCAAAGCTCATCATAACACGTAGAATTACACCTTTCTGGTGTTTTAATAGTTTATAAAGCTATTTTAAAAGTATGTTCCTTGTCCTGCACCGTCCCCACTCTCCAACTCAAACTAATCCCCCGTGTCCCTCTCATCCATCTCCGTCTCTCCTCCTCTCCTCGCTCTTTATTTACCTCTCACAGCCGATCAGGACGGAGGCGGCTTATCTGATTCTAGGCGGCTCTGGTCGCTCGCCAGCGCATATTTCAGTCCGTCAGAGCGCGCTGCCGCTGCCAGCAGAGTTTTTCTTGGCAGAGTGTCGGGCGGCCGCCTGTGTGATGGGCTTTCTCCGTCCTCCTCTACCTCTACAAGTAAATAGACCTCCTGCCTCGCCCAGGCCCAAACGCCACAGGCCATTTATAAACCCACCGCAGGATCAGGTACACTTTCTGAGGCGGACATCGATCTTGTATATTAGCCTGTAAATCATTGTCTGATGCATCAAACTGGAAAAGAAACGGGCGGCTGGTAATCATCCTGTTATTTTCTGCTGCACACGGAGACTGGATGAGCTGCAATGATTCACTTAAAGGCCCCATGAAAAGAAAATCACATTTTCATAGTTTTTAATCTTGTGTTAATTATTAATTTATCTCATTATATATTAAATGTGTGTCTGCAGTGAAGTATTTTTACATCAAAGTCAAAGTTTTTGCTCATCAGTTTCAAATATTTGATGACTCTGCAATCGAGCTGAATGAAACCACACTTCACTTCTTCTGTGTCATAAAGACGATTCCTTCAACTCTCCCCTGATGTCGTTCTCCTGATTTAACAACAGGTGTGTGTGCCTGTATGTGTGTGTGTGTGTGTGTGTGTGTGTGTGTGTGTCATTTCATGTGTCTTAAGTCAGGTGTATGAACGGTGAAAGCATCCATGGGCCGGGTCAATATTTATTTGATAATTGATCTGAAGCTTTTTCCATGTGGATGCAACATTTTAATGTTGTAGCTGCTCATTTGATATTTAATAATGCTTCATATTTTATAATAAGATCTTAGAACTAATGCTGTCAAATAAATGTAAAGTTAAAAGCGCTTCCTCATTCCTCCTCGCCCCAAAAATCCACACATGGACTAGCTGTGAACTTTGTTCTGCACTTATATATTCATTATTTTATTTTTTATTATTACTAACATTTTTTGTGTCTTCCCTTTTTTCAGTTTACGTAATAACGTAACGTAACTGATGCTCAGAATGTTTTAACTGCTCCTCGGAGGCAAATAAAGTTTGGATTTGAACGTTGAATAATACTCAAAGTACAAGTATCTCCAAAATGCACTTACATACAGTTCTTCTAAATGAGCTGCAGAACATACATCTGTGTGTGTGTGTGTGTGTGTGTGTGTGTGTGTGTGTGTGTGTGAGGGATGTGATGACATCATCGTCACAAGACGTTTTACTGGACGAAACGAGGAAACATTTGCTTGTTGCCATGACGAATCTCTGCTGAGTGCTTGACACTAGTGAGTAACACTCGAGTGCTGTCATCACGATACATTCACACATTCTGCTTCTCAACAGGCTGAATGACTCTAATATGGTCTAATGATGATATTACAGGACTATTATTATCATTAGAAATGACGTTTAGACCTATAATTTCTCTAATGCTGCCTCCCCTGTGCTTATCCACCTGCAGCTGGTAATCCATCTCTTTATACACATTATACTCAGGCTACCTGACCACTTTGCTGGCCGAGGATAATTATGTTTGCAGGAACAGAGAAAAGGAGACGACAAATGGAAATTATTATTAATATTAAAGAGGCGGAGACGACTTTGAGTTAGACACTAAGAATATGCAAACACTGTAAATAAACTCAGTACCACATTTCTCTTAATAGGGGTCAGACAACGTATGAATATTACAATAAATCTAAATGTTTTATCCGATTCCTGACAATTTAGATGTTAAACATGAGAATGATGCCAGTGTAAGAAACACTGAGCAAAGTTTCAATGAAAACTCTATGCAACCAAAGACGTCTATGCAGTGGATTAATACAGATGTTATTTTCTTTAGTCACGTATTGAAATGTATCAGAGGAATTGTCTTATTGTCTGATAAAATGTATTGTAATAGATTTATTATTGCAGAATTAAGGGCCGAAATCATGAGGTACCCTGTGACTCCCGACCCTAATTATTAAAGGTACAGTGTGTAGTTTTCTGGCGGCACCTAGTGGTGAGCGTGCAGGAAAACCATTGTTTGGTTTGTCCTTCCTGGGCTACTGTAGAAATATGGTGCAACATGGCAGCTATGCAGAGGAATTTTACATTCCAACACCTACCACACTCAGCATCGCAGGTTCAGCCAAGTCGCTGACCATTACCCAAATTTAACAAACCACCCACCAAGCTGCAGCATCAAATTTGTGATCACAGTGATTGACTAACACACAAATCTATACATGCAGTAGATGACTAGCTGGCAAAAGTCACAAGTCATTAAAATCCAAATCTCTTAAAGGCGCTCAGTAAATTTTATGAAAACATTCTTTAAAATATCTCAGTATAAGTACAAGTGTAATAATGCGGTCTGCTGGTTTTTCTGGATGAAATATCACGGAGGTCAGCAGTCCCAGGACATCAGGGATATTCATACCAAATGATTTGATGATCTAACCAGAGGCCGTCAGGATTTCTAGCTCCGGATCAAAGCGCTCATCCTTTGGGGCAACAAAATTAACTGTCTGTGCATCAGCGGAGCTTTGATTTTAGATAATAGCACCCTTTTGGAAGCGCTCAGACAGGTAATAAAGATGCAAACACACATGCATGATGGTGCTGATTCAGCCAAAAAAACAAACACAGCTGCAGTTGTTTATCTCGTCATGTGACTTCAGATTAGAACACGTCTACGTTGGACATCCGCAATGTCAATCTGCATTCTCACTGCAAAAGCAACACGTTGAACGACCCCGAGGACCATTGATTTATTACAAAATGCTTTTTGGCTGAAGAAACATCAGCAGCCAATCAAATCTTGGTAACTTTACTGTGACTCTGTCAGTATAAATTATTTTTTTAATTAGCAATAGTTCCATCTGGCATCGTTTTGTGTATTTTAAAAAGGTGCTGTCATGTCTGCAGCGACTAACAAACTGTCAGTCATTTTTTGTTAGATTAGTGCATTAATTATTGAGCCCACAGAATGTCACAATAACAAATTCATACCGCAAGCTCTCAGCGCCTGAGGTGATGTCTGCAAACGGTTTATTTTGTCTGGCAGTGAAGGAATCCAAAGGAATTACTGCAGTTACATTATTATAAATTAGAGTGATATGAAATGAAGGATAGCTGCACCTGGCACACTCATCCTTACCACAGTTGGTGGATGATTGATTCTTAGATGGAATATAAATCTGAGGTATTTTCATCTGTGGTCGCCACAGAGCTTCTTCACCTAAATCATGATTTTGTCCGGATTCGCTCCTTTTATTTGATGTTTGTTGATGGTTGTAAAAATATACTGTTGGTACATTTAAACATCCGTGGACACATCATTCCTGTCAAGTGTTAAAGGTGCCTATTGATTTTCCAAACACATGCTAGAAACCCTCCAGGATCATCTAGTGAAGCTTCTTTTCACTGTCAGTACATTACAGAACAGCACAGGATTATGGTTGATAATGGACATGCATGCATTTCCACTGAGACAAGGGCTCCTCCACATAGGTAACTAACTATCACTGCAGTGTTCTAATGGTTCAATGTGTTTACTCATTGCTCCAAAAGGTTAATGGACGATTAGAAAACCCTTGATGTTAACATGTTAGCACAGTTGAAAACAGTTTAGCTGCTTAGAAAAGCTAGAAAACTGACCTTTGAAGGGGAAAAAAATGATTATTTCAAATACAAATCATTATTTTTAACCTTGTCACTGTCTTTACTATATTTTCTGTTAATGGTTTTGAATGGTAACCAAAATGGTTATTATAATGGAAACCGGTACCATGGGAGCACCGTGGTTCCATGGTAACAATTAAATAATTCTGTCCCGTCAGGTACCACATAATGAGAATGGGCATAATATACTGCAGAGGCTAATCATTTCATAATTATTCTCATTATTCATGACACATTAAAGGCCCTACAAGGAGGACGCAGAAGTATTTTCCACCACAAAATTACATGTCCCAGTCTTAGCGACTCGTGCCGGATATTTTGTTAGAAAGAACAAGGCCAGTCTTCTTTTTCTCTCCATCTCTGCCTCTGTCCAGTTTGTCGCTGGACAGCCTTCTGTCTTTTGCCAGCAGCAAAGGCTACTGCAGTAAATCATCTTGTCATTCCAAGGAAGTTCTGACCAACCTGACCAAGGAAACAATGATCTATATATACACTACATAGAAGAAACATCATTTGTCGAAAACAGAAACAGATTCATAAGCAGAAATAAACTCCTCTGGGCCACTTTAACATGACTAAAAATAAATGTATGATATGATATCAGATTTAGAAACTGCCCCACATAGTCAGCTGGTTAGGAACAGAACATGTTTCAAACCTGCTTAAGCAAGACAAAGAAAGTAAAGCCGGGTCCCAGACCAACACATTTCCTCTTATTTCTGTCTTTCTGTGACCTCGATCGGCCTCTAATCATGTCCTCTTCTGTGTGAACAAGCGTGTTGGCCCTGTTTGGTGAGCAGGGAGTAAATATTTAGGAAGGAGGTGGAGGAGAGGCAGGGAGGGGGGTTAGGATTGAGGAGGAGGATGAAGAAAGAGAGAATGAGGATTATGCTAATGTGTTCAAACAACTACGGTCAAATCTCGAGAGCAAAAGACGGATGGAGAAAGCAACAGGGCAAGGAGAAAGACACAGGAAGGAGGACTAACTCTGTGAAGGAAGAAATTCAAACCACATAGTGAGAAATAAATGAGAAAAAAAAAACGGGGGAGTTGTGTTAGCAGGTTTCCTGTGGTCAGAGGGCAGAGAGAGAAGGATGCAGGGACAGAGGGACATGTGGCGAGAGGAGAAAATGAAGGGATGGAGACAGAAATTGACACATAGAGGAGGAGGATGGGGTCCTAATCCTCTCGGCTCCTGCTCTCGGATCAGCTGTGCTCCCGCGGTCACAGCTGATTTCCGATTGGCTATAACTGCAGAGAGTGGTGGATTAAAGGAAGGAGGAGGTATTTGGATTCTTTTCCCCTTGTGAGAACCAGTCTGAGTTTGAGAAATTTGGAGTGAAGATACTGTGGCCTGTCATCAATGGTCTCATCTCAGTTTGGTTTAACCCGTTAAAAATGATACTTGGGCAGCATTGAGTTTTATTCATATATTACATGAGAAAACCTCAGCTCCAACACTGAATAAAGTATGTTTATCTGTAGTAAAACACAACGATACAGCATCAATAAATATCAGAAACACAAAAAGAAAGTTTAATATAACATCAGTAGAAGTATTTTGATCTTTAATTTAGATTTGAGCTGTTTGTGTGATTATTTAATTGGCTCCTTTATAATCTCCTTTTAAAACATCTTACAGAATATATTCTCCATGTTCTGTTGAGATCTTCAGTGTGATTTCTATGATTTTATACACAAATAATTGATCTTTGATCTTATCACTCAGCTTTGCATTGTAGATATTTTAGCTTATTTATAAGCTGTTTATAAGCTGAATTGCTCATAAGTCTTTATATATTAAATTTGCAAACGCAATTCAGCGTTTTATGAATATTTATGGACATCAGTCAGCGGCTGTTTGTGTCTATGAATGCTTGTATCATGGGGACCTGCTCAGCAGCAGCAGATAAAACTAGAGTCTGTTCCAGTTTGAATTAGCATCACACAAATTGGTGTGTGCAGGCTGAACCACAGTGGCTACAAAGGTGTGATGCTACTGACCAGTACATGACCTAGAAGGTCAGTCATCATGAAGATCTGGAGTGATGCTGAGATGCTGAGAGAGAAGATTTAAGGCAGTCAATTCATTGAGGCTAAACACAGAATTGTCAAAATAAGCAAAATCAGAATGAAGTGTTATTGGACAGAGAGTCTATGTTTCCTCGACGTGTAGAGGCAGGTTGTAAAATCCTGTACTGACTCTGTCTGAACATGGACTTTGAGTCAATGCCTTTCCAAGCACATCTTTGAAGTGCTGAAATTGAAAGGAATCATTTTAAGAGGGATGCTGCCATGCAATTCAACTTGTGAGGTTGGGATTTGAACACTATGTTTGGCATTTAATAGGTTTCCTATATGAGAACACTGTTGCTAAGCAACTGACAACAACAGTACACACACACACACACACATATAAGTATATATTTAAACATTACAGCATGGCAATGCTTTTCAAACATAGTGGCAGAATATTTATTTTCAGCTGTGAAGTTGTTGATTCTTCTCATGAATATGGTACATTTAACACCTGCTGGAACCCCGTCATGCCCGACACCCTGAAAATGCATCCAACAGAGGGCCCTCGCAAGTTAGTTCAACAACTGCCTGTGAGAGTGTGTACTTGTGTGTGTGTGTGTGTGCATGCGTGTGCCTGAGTGTGTTTATGGTACACACACATCCCCCCAAACATCACAGACCTGCGTGAGCTGACAGCAGAGGAAGCCAAACCTCATGCAGCGCTTTCAATCATGCACAACACATTTTCTTTTTCCATTTCCTCTAACTTGCACCCCAGCACACGCACACACACATGCACACACACACACACACACACACACACACCTACAGTACCTCCTCTGCACCCCTGCCTCCTCACTCTAGCCAAAAGCACTCTTTCACAACCTCAGCAGGAATCCGACGTGTGTCCGTGTGAGTGTGTCCGTGTGTGCGTATGTGTATGTGTGTATGTGTATGTGTATGTGTATGTGTATGTGTGTGTGTGTGTGTATGTGTGTATGTGTATGTGTGTGTGTGTGTGTGTGTGTGTGTGTGTGTGGAATCATTCTAAGTGTAACATAGAGAGATAAATAAGTTGAAGAATGGCCTGGAACAATGAGGATGGAGGAGGAGGTGGGAGGAGATGAATGGTGAAATAGCTGAAGATGTATAAGTCTTCCAAGGTTATCTGGTCTTATCTGCTGCTGTTACTGTTACTGAACATCCTGTATCAATGTGTCAATTTTATTGCCTTGAACTGGGAGGAGAGATCAGGAACACTGGGAAACCAGATATGAGATAGAAGACAGAAACATAAATTATAGACTTGATTAGACCGGTTGCCTCATCCACTATCAGGGACACGAGATCTGCAGAGTTCAGAGGTCACATTCAGAGGAAAACACTGTTCTGATGGCGCTTTCTAAAAAACCACATGATATAGAAAGGCAGGAGGAGTGTGTGTGTGTGTGTGTGTGTGTGTGTGTGTGTGTGTGTGTGTGTGTTAGCATATCTAGCACGGTGCTATTTGGTGCAGGGTGCAGTTATTTTCTCTTCAGCCTAAAAATTAAAGGGGAAAAGAACAGAGTTGCTGCAGACCTGCAGTTTTTCCTGATATGTGTAGCATAACAACGGTTTATTATAACACACAGCAGGTACTGTACTGTAGAGGAAGCAAAGCACAGAATCACAGCAGGGCAGAGTGTGCAAAGCTGTAAAAAATATATTGAATAATTAAAAAACAATGTCATGATTATATGAAATATACCACAAATAGTGGATATAATAATGAAACATACACATTGAAAATTGGCCCGAGCCTAATAAAGCCATAAACTCGTGCATTAACCGTCATTTTGAGCCATTCTGTAAGAAAAAGTGTTTCAATAATGCAAATGAAAATTGTCTCTTTAATCTTTTCTGGTAGGAAACTGAACATCGTCTGAGCCAAAAACAAAAAATATTTGAGGAGTTTTTTCTTCGGCTTTGGAAAAGAGTGAGCAACATTTTCACCATTTTACAAAAACAAAACTAATCTATTAAATAACCAGCAGATCAATCGATGGTGAGAATGATCATTAGTGGCAGCCCTGTGTGATGTTGGAACTGGAAGAAACTACATCATTTTCACTTGACTCTTCTTTCTTATACGAACAGATGAGGCAGCCTCTGATAAAGAGTTTGAGGATAAAGAGTTTGAAGCGGGCGTCCTCCTATTCATCAGCTTCTCCTTCCTTTTCATCCACTTGAAGTTTTTTCCTCCTCAGCCTTCTACACAGCGAGTGAGCGCCATCCATTTCCATAGGAACGGATGCACAAAGGCAGCGCGTAACCTTCCCTCTCCTTATGAGGCTTTATGGATGTGCAGCCGGCTGCCAAGAGCATAAACATATACAGTACGTCTCTAATGGAGCCGAGCTTCCTGTCAGGGTCCCTCGCAGCTCGTACATCTCGCCTGCTAGCGAACACGGCGGAGTGAGTTATTCCGACGGCGTGCCACCCGACGCTCCGTACACTGAGCCCAGACAGCTGTATCGATGAAACGGAGGGGTTGTCTTTTTAATTTGATAAAACGTCTGTGAGTTATGCCTGCATTAAATACCATCAGGGCTAATTAGTGTCCCGTCCTTGAGATGTACGACCCCGTAACGTGCTCTTCCTGCTCTTCCGCTGGTGAGGCGTGAAACAGGAAACACTTCGGCTGCTCGTAATTCTGTCAGATTCTTCATATCGCCTCAGTCAGGCGCTTCAAAGACAGAGATGATCCATCAATTCAAGCATCCGTGCATCCAGTGATTCCACGTCTTCTCCCTTCTGATGTTTAAGGTCAGTGGAAAATGTAGATTAACAACTTCACGCGGCCGCGGCGTCGATGACTTTAAAGTGAAACAGGAGAATCAGGCCTGAAAGTTTAGTGCAGACATGAAAGACAATGTTCACAAATTCAGAATCAAAAATTAAGTTTAAAAAAAGTTTTTCTAACTTTACTTACCATCAATAAGAAATCAAACATTCAACTTGAACTTCTTTAAAACTCAGATTTTAAGATCAGACCTGGCAAATGTGAAGGTTTATTTTTAAAAACCTTCTTTTGATTCTGAATTGGTGAACGTTGAAAAATGAAAGTGAATTCAGAGGCTGATGAACCATTTCAAAGCTACAAAAATCTAAAATTCAACGGCTTTGAAAGTTTTCAAATGTAGGGAGACAGATTTATTCCAGACAAAGCTCTGGTTTTCACCCTGATCCTTCGTCCGTGGAATATTGTTGGCAGTTCTGAATCGTGACCAACAGAATTTGTCTTTTGCCTTCGGCCACATTCAGACTGACATCCGCTCTGAAAAACGGTGCCCGTCCGTCACAGAACAGCTACCAAGTGTGGACAATCAGACATGCAGCAGCATTCAGTGATTCTGGAGTGTGAAAGCTGCATCTGTTTATCCCATGATTATTAAGCTGTTTTAATGTGTTAAACTGTTGCGGCGCCCGACGTTATGGACATGCCGCTTTTCTTGGCATAGCCCGACCTACCCTGCCTCTGATTGGCTGGTCTGGTCAGGCTCAGGCATGAGGAGGTTAAATTAAGTCCACAGACAGACAGCCTGCCAAAATCATCCCGACTATTAACAGAAATCAGAAACTTTACAGCGATCGTTTGCAACCCTGCAGAGGAAATATGATGCAGAGTTAAGGAGCTCAACTGGCAAACACATGGGTACAATCTGTCAGCTTTCCATGGTTTTTTTCGGCTTTAACAGCAGATTTATGATCATCCAGCAAAGACCCGTCCACCCTGTGTGGTCTGCTATAAACAGACAGATGTTACATGTGAGGTGAAGAGGAGAACCGGCGGCTGTAAAGTCCATTTCCTCCTCACCTTGACCCACCAGCAACTACTTTAGTGTAAGATAGAGTTCCTACACACACACACATACACACACACACACACACACACACACACACACACACACACAAGGAATTCATGCATGCTCTTTTCAGGCCTTCATCAACTCTTCTCTCCCTCCTGAGCCTCTAAACAGCATTGAAATTTTATCTGAGGGAATGTCAAACACACACATGCACGCACAGTCACATATAAAAATGGTCACATGCACAAAAACACACCACACAAAAACAGTCTCACACACACACACACACTCACACACTCACACACACTCACACAACAAAACAGTCGCATCTGCACAAGACAATTTCCACATGATTCCCACATCATAATTAGATCAGAACTTTACACAGAGCTTCATAGTCTGCCACTTTGCCTCCACTCCTTTTCTCATAAATCACAAACACACTCACACACACACACACACACACACACAAACACACACACACACACCCTCCTGCACATTCCTCTGGTGCGAAGCGGGACAACTGCCCTTTCTCTGTAAATTGTTAAATTGATATAAATGATAACTGCTTAATCTGTACGATTTTCAAAGAAAGTCTGGCCGCTGCAAACTGACGCTGCTACAGTTCTGCTGAGAAGAAGCTTCCTCTGTTTCCTCCTCTGTTTATCTGCATGTGCGTTCAGTGTGATGCTACTTTCTCACGCTCACACACTGCTGCTGCTGTTGAATTGTGGAATCCGCTCTCTTTGCATGTCTCTCTCTCTTTGTGTTTCTTTCTCTCTGTTGGTCGAAGCTGCATAAATTCAATTCTTCACTGTTTAGAAAAAACACTGTTAAACACCATAAAATCTCACTCCCCCGCTTTTTACGGCCTGACTCACTAAATTCAATCAGCGTAATAGAAGCTGAGTCATTGACTCCCCCCCACATACACACACACACACACACACACACACTTCTCAGTCCTGTATCACATTTATTTGTGTTAAACACACAAAGCATTCAGGAGATATATATCATCTGTTGTAACATAAGCTCCGGCCACAGCAGCCCAGCTATAGCAAAACTGTACAGAACATTTAAAACCTTCCAGAGATTCTGTACACAATTTTGGTGCCACTTGCTGAAAATACGTGTAAGAGAAGTGAGGAACATACAAAGATTACGCCTGCACTAAAGAGGCGTGGCTTAAATCTAGGATGCATGGGACTGAGGCTCTAGATGTTCAATTCAATACTAGAACAACATGAATCTTTGTGATAGAAGCTCCGCAATTAAAAGCTTGAAGGAACTGAAGTGACAGTGAAGAGTTACTGTAGCGGTGTGTGTGTGTGTGTGTGTGTGAACATGGTTTCACTTTCCTTTCCTCACTCTCCTGCACACCTGCCTTCAATCGGCTCATCTTCTCCGCCGGCCGACACACCTGCCATCCATCAGCTCATTTCCCCTCGGCGTATCAGCTCCACGCTTCGCCAGGTCTTTGTTTCAACCTCAGTGGCAGTAAATGATTCCAGGAAGGATCCGTTAGTGAAGTCCTCGTCCAACTATCGATCACGCTCGGTCTCGTCTAAGCCGTTTCTCAGCTGTCTCTCTGCTTCCACGCTAACCTCATTCCACCCTCTGCCCTGCAACCCCCATTACTCTCTCTCTCTATTGATTATTGAATCGTTTAACTGATTAGTTGTTTGGTTCATAAAATGCTGAAACTATAATGTCTTGTTTGGTCCCGACCAGCAACAATAATCTCTTTACTGTTATAGAAGAGTGAATCAACTGAAAATAATCTGATTTGAGAAGCTGGAATCTGGAGAATTCAGGGAATTTGGGCATTTTCTTCTTAAAAATGACAAAGCGATTAATCGATGATAAAATCTCCTGAGTGTGTAACATGAGTAGGACGAGCAGGGCGTCGGAGCGGAGCATTGATCAGACACTACTAATGGATTACAAAGGTTTAATGGATTAAATTAAATGCTTTGATGCTGCTTCTTTGTGTCTCTTTGAATCAGTGACGCTCCGCAGATGGATGTGTGGCAATCCCACTCACTCAACGTTCAACTGGCCACAGATCAATAATACTTAGCATCCCCTCTCCCAGCCCCTAACTGGCTTTATGTGACAGAGGAAGACTGATGGGAGAAAGAATATCAACACACACACACACACACACAACACACAACACACAACACACACAGCTCTCAAGGAGGCTTACGAAGGTGTCGAACTAAAGGGCAGCGTCTGCAGCAGAAAAGAAAAACACAAGCCGCTCACATTTGACATTTCACTTCATACGCAGAACTGGAACCGAGGAGCTGAAGATCTCCTCCACTTGACAAACTGACATCCTCTGCAGGAAAAACCTCCTCCTGCCCAGCTCCGCTGCCAAGGCTTCTCCCTGCAGCCAAACGCTGCCTAGTGCCAAAAGTCACTGAAGCATTTTTTTGTGTATGTGTGTGTGTGTGTGTGTGTGTGTATGTGTGTGTACAGCGTCTCGCCTGCTCCTGCATCAGAAATACTACCCCGCCCGGACCACTGACCCATTCACTGTTCACTGGGTGATGATGGGATCCATATGGGCCCAATTATACAGATTTCTTTCTTCGTATTAAGGGACTTGCGTAGGAAACGTCTGCCTGAACTCACTTGTATGTTTTTAGCAGGATTCAGAAGTCATGTAGTTCTATGAATGTGCAACCAGAAGTAATTGGTGGAGTTTAATGCCTTGCTCAAGGGACGACTTGCTGATTTACTCTTTAATCTACACTGTTCAAGCTGGTTGAACTTCCAAGTTCAATTTTATTCAACTTTTTTTTTATGGGTCTAAAAGAACATTAATTTTCCCTTCCACTGAGAAGTGTTTTTCTTCACGTTCCTGCAGTTCGATGTTCGAGAATGATCAATGTTCTCACATAGATCTGCTGGAAGCGGAAAGTTCCTCTGAGCTCATTGAAAGTCTAATTTTAAAAGTCCCATACCAGTCATTTCTCTGGATTTTATTTAAAGTTTCATTATCCCTAACAAAATATATTTGCAGCTTTAAGAAGTGAAAATCATTCAACATGTCCCTGCAGCTCTATACAGAACAGTCTCATTACTATTCATATCAGAATATATGCCTTTGACTTAAATTGCTCTGAGTGGATAACAGTGACTGTATAGATGCTGCATCATCTTCAATAGATGGAAAAATGAGTCTGAAGCAAGTTTATCAGGTTTGATCATATAAATAAAAAAATATAGTTTTAACATAGTTTTAAATCTGTCTCTAACTAATTCTTCTTTCTGGACTGAAGTAGATTCTAAGAAAAAATCAAACTCTTGAGGATATTTAGCTTGACTGCAACATGCAGCACCTTTTTCTAACAGATGTTACAAACCGGACACATTCTGAGACAAGGAGGACGTGAGGTGGTGTGTAAACTCACTGCATCCGTCCTCGTCGCTGTGGTCCCCGCAGTCGTTGTCTCCATCACACTGCCACTGGGCCGGGATGCAGGTGCACTCCCCGAACGCGCTGACCGCACATGTGAAGTGGTTCCTGCCGCACGAACACTCGGCGCTGCCCTCAACTCCTGCAGAGGAAGAGACGGTTAGTTCTGACCTGACCGATCATCGACTTCAGCTGATTATATTAAACATGAGAGAACACACAACCTCCATCAGGACTTAAAGCGTGAGCTACAGGTGGAGGAGAGTGGGGAAGGCATTCGCTGTAACACACACCATATACTCAGACCAAACCAATCAATCCACAATTAGATTTTTCTGAGCCAGATAATCCATAAACACAGTACTTCAATATTTGTTTGAAAAAGGGTATTTGCCCCAAAGTGTGTGTGTGTGTGTGTGTGTGTGTGTGTGTGTATACACACAGAGAATGAGACAATCTGTTTATTCCATTTATGTCAAAAGTAGAGATGCTTTTGGTTTGAAATCCCCTTTAGCAGGATTTTTTCAACAAGCTGTGTGCTGTAAACAGCTACACGCCACATGCTACAAGCTACACGGCTACATGCCACACGCCAAGCACTGTCACAGTGCAGAAAAGACCGTCTGACCAAAGTCATACTGCAGTGTGTGTGTGTGTGTGTGTGTTAAAATGGTTTCAGCTCCACAATTTGTGCAATTCAAGGAGAAAGGAAAAAAAAATGATGTCCTTCATTAAATGAGACTTTTCCATCAAAACAAACGTGTGTGTGTGTGTGTGTGTGTGTGTGTGTGTGTGTGTGTGTGTGTGTGTGTGTGTGTGTGTGTGTGTGTGTGTGTGTATTAGACAGACAGTATGATTGCAAAGCTGTAGCCCCTCAGGTACTTTTAGTCCTTGGAGTGAGGAGGTTTGATAAAACTGTGTATGTTTGCGTGTGTGAACACGTATTGTGAAGTTTCAACTGATTAATCAATCAACTGATCAGTCAGTTGATTAATCAGTTGGTGCCCTGAAGAATCTTCTGAAGAATGATATAAGAGTTTGTCGTAGGACTGACTAACACCTGATGACTGATGAAGTGATTCCTTTATGAGCCAAGTAATTGGTAGTTAGACCATTTACCCACAACACCAGTAAACAAAAGGAGTTGTTGTGGATAAACGAGGTGCAACAACAGCCCAGAGGACTGAGTGTTGTAAACTCTGTGAACACATGTACCAACTAAAAGAGGAAATACCACGAATTTATTTCAATCACCTGAAACATTGTCACCCAATAAAGCTCGCAGAGCGTTTACAGTCACAGCCAGAAGCAAACGGAGCAGAGTCGGCCAGTGTGTTCTAGAATTACACCAAACCACACACACGCGCACGTACACGCACATGCACACGCACATACAACACGTGCTGTTACAAAAAAAGTTGAAAATCCCTATTTAGAATTTCTGTTGCTTGGCTTTGTTCACGTTGCAGCTGTCTAACGTCAACACGTCAGACCAAGTCTCACTTAAAGCTGCTTTTCTCCTGCACAAACCTGTCACATCCAAATACTGTTGCATGGTTTATATTAGCAACTAATCATCAAAGTACAAACGAGGGTTTAACTCTGAATCTCACTGGCTGCTGTTGATTTCTGACGGCATTCTCTCAGACCAGAAATCTGCTCTGCCTCACAACAAACCATATTTTATTCCTGATAATATTCTATAGGTTTGTTCATATATCATTCAGAACCTGAGTTGTTGAACATCGTATTCCTGTAAACATGAAAAATTTATATTTTTGGCTGTTGCCAGTATTTTCTGATTGACTCATTCTGAGTAAAAGAAAAAAAAAACTAAAAACTATAATAATAAGTCAGCAACTTAGATAATAGCAGTAAGACAAAAAGCTGTTTTAATGCCAGAAGTTATTTGGTCTCATGTTAAAACCTGTAGTGTCTCACCTTCAGGGAAAGGAATTTTTTAAACTAAAGGTGATTTGAAGTTCAAAATTATAACTCGATTCTATCATGATATAGTCCCTCGATATCGACTAATATGAAGAAAATGATTGTGATAAAAGTTTTTCCATACAAACCTGAGCATTACCCAATGATGGAAGTGTCCACACAGTTTTAAAACAGAACTAGATTTACTTTACATCGTCTTCTCTTAGCTACGACACTTAACTACACTTTAATAAAACATATTAAGCATAAGCCCAGCTGATCACACACACACACACACACACACGCACACATACACACACACCTCTGATTTCCCACCACAGCAGAGAAAAAATTGAATCGCCACATCTTCGGATGCATCGCAGCAAATCTCGTCCAGGGGAGGAAATAACTAAAGGTTTCCCATTTAGCTCTCACTTTGAAGCCCATTAATGACCATCTGTGTGTGTGTGTGTGTGTGTGTGTGTGTGTGTGTGTGTGTGTGTGTGTGTGTGTGTGTGTGTGTGTGTGTGTGTGTGTGTGTACGTCTATTTTGCTGCAACTAGCCTGCCGCAACAAACCCTGAGTTTCTTGGAACGCATATGTGTGCATGGGTGTGGGTGTATGCATGTGTGTGTGTGTGTGTGTGTGTGTGTGTGTGTGGTTCCTGGCCTCCTCACAAAGGCATCAGTCAACCCAGGAGGGCCTGGCAGAGTGAGCTCAGTAACCTTCAGATCCCTCCCACAGCACTAAATTAATGGCCTCTTTCTTTTTTTTTTATTTCCCTCTCACTCCCTCTCTCTTTCTCTCTCTCCTCATTCTTCTTTTTCCACCATCCCCTCTTCACGCTTCCCCTTCAGCTGCCTCCCCTCTTTTGTCCTCTTCCCCGTTTTTACCCCCCACCTCTCCTCATTTCCAGAAGTCGCTGCTTTCCAAGAGGGAAGCAGTGATGGCGTCGACCCGAGTCTTCCTGTCTTTCACGCTGTTGTTCCAATTTTCTTGCATAATCTGTCGTTCCGCGGACCCAGAGAACAGAACTTCTAGCCATCATGACTGGTAAATGATGCCTGGAAATCCCCATCAGAACACTGTTAATAAGTTATCCTGCACTGCTGCAAGCTGTCTGTTATTTATTTAGATGTATATGTAACGTATACATGAGTGTGTGTGTGTGATGGGGTGCAGCAGGGAAGGGTTGGGAGGTGGATGTGAACTGGGCTAAATTAGAGTCTCTGAGCTTAAGCAGAAGTTATGTCACAAGAAGCCACATCACAAGCTGCACATTTGTCAAACATGCTTCAAAAGGCTGAATCTACTGGAGACGACCGGAGCCAAAGAAACATCTCACACACACACACACACACACACACACATATATATATGCAATACCAGTGCTGGGAAAAGGGTTGGATGATATGACGATATAATGACAATACCGCAGGATGTTGTCAGTGGGTAGAAATGTCGACGTCCCGGGAGGCGTCCGCCCCTTTAATATTTCTGACTGTATTAAAGCTGAAATGCTGCAGTGGAGCAGATCAATGATCAGTTATTGTGTTTATTCAGTCGCTCTCATCGTTACTTTACATCCAGGAAATAGCATTATTCTCTAAGGTGACGTGAGTCCACATCAGCTTCATGGCTGCCAACGAAGAAACGGTTCTAAACACTATATAAACGTGTCACCTCCACATTAATAGTAACTATGATTAATTAGTTGCTGATGACAATTTGATACAAATTTAATTTAAAATATGCCTCTGTAGAAATTAATGTTATGGGCGGTTCCGTGAAAATGTCAACCTCCAAATATCTGCCCAGACCATAAATGTCTCTACAAGGATTACGGAGCCTCTGTTGACATTTTCAAAAGGTTCCGACTAAAAAGATTTCTTTCCTTAATGGGAAATGCAATTCTTTCTTCGACACTTCTGCCCTCTACCCCACAACATATTAGTTATTGATTCGGCTTGTCCAATTTTATCTCATCCTATAACACAAGGATGTTTTTCCACTTATCTCAAAATCCAAAAGCTCTAAGACTTTATATTCTGAGTTTATGTTTATCCTGATGAGCGTAATTAAACATTGTCTCATCAATGTCGGGTTTAGTTTCCAATATTCTGTGTGAATGTCACGTCCTTTTATTGCCGTCATGATTTTAAAATCTATTTATTAAAAATGCTGCAGTAAACCAACACGGAAATAGAAACTCATGCAATATATGCTGAGAACAATTTGATTTGACTATTTTATGACGATGCTTCCTATTTAAATTTACACAACCTTAGAGGACAATCCGGCGTCAAGTTCAAAATTTACGAGGTGCACCTGCTCGCACCGCGCAGGCTTTTACAGTTTACGGCTGCAGATTTGTCAGAGTGATGTCACACGATCAATCTTGACATGTAGGGTAGGGACGGGGTGGCGTGACTGCAGGTCACAGCTCAGTGTTTGTTGTGTTGCAGCAAGGAGAGAATGAAGTGCAGAGAGAGACAGTGATAGACGGGGGGAGGGGTGAGTGTCAGATTGTATTTCTTTGCTACTGCCACTGCCTCGTTACAAAGAACACTCGTCTCATTAGGCACAAACATTTATTCACTTCCTCATCTCTCATTAAATCGCTCAACTCTTTGTAAGCTCTTGTGGGCCACAGAGTCGGGGTGCTGGGCCGCGGCCTCGGCTGTGACACGTGGCCTGGACTGCGCACACACACACACACACACACATACACACACACACTTATACACTCACAGATCCAGCCTGTACGTACACTAACGTTCAACAGTTTGGGAACAGTTTAGAAAATTGTATTACATTAACCTTCTGATCAATGATCAAACACATTGATCCATTAGAACACTGCAGTGATAGTTGCTGGAAATGTTCCTCTATACACATATGTAGATATTGATGCAGCAACAACCAGACTTTGCAGCTGGAACAGTCATTTAATACATTAATGATTAAAAACAAAAACAGTGCTTTTCTTTCAAAAATAAAGAAATGTCTAAGTGACTCCAAATGTTTAAACAGTAGTGTAGACAAGCCCGCTGCTTCAGTCACATAGTTTGATGAACATGTTGCTCAGATGCAACCACCGACTCTGATGAAACTTTACACGGATGAATCATGAGGCCCCTGAGACAGAGTCTAAAGGCAGACAAAGCAAAACTTTATCCATAGCTTTGTTACCCGCCGCCCAAAATATTGTGAGTCAGATCAAGGAAGCAAAAAAAGTTCCCGATGTTAACTGATGAGACGAGTGAAAGATTATCAGCTGAAGAAAGTATGAATGTGTATCAGAAGCAGCAGACAGACTGGTGACTCTTTATACTGGGAGTGTGAAGCTCCTGAGGAAGTAGAGAGCTGCTTGCTTGGTCTTATGTAAGGCTACACACACACACAGCAGCAGCAGCAGCAGCAGCAGCAGCAGCAGCAGCAGCAGCAGCAGCAGCAGCAGCAGCAGCAGCAGCAGCAGCAGCAGCAGCCAGGCATGGCAGCCTTTCATGAGCGCCAGCATGACAGAACTCCGATGCTTCACACAGATAGCAGATCACATGCTGGGTTGTTTTGAAGAGACAGTGGCTCGCTTTGAGTTTAGCAACAACACATTATGCAGTCAGTTATTGGAGCAGAGGTACGGTCGCCTCGTGAACAGTTTAAGTCCTGTTCTACATCTATTTATCTCCATAAATCTGTCTTTGTTGTAACCGACTGAAACGCTGATTCAGGGGGAAAAAAAAAGCAGCATCGCAGGGACAAAGTGCTGCGACGGGACAAAACTTTTCTGATGTTATCGCACTTCCTGCTGTAGCCGATCTGAAGAGGTAAAAAGCCTTCCAGCTAAAAATGGTTTGTATGGCCTGGATCTACCGTGAAGTAGCCACAGAGAGTCAGAAGCAGGAGCTGACACACTTTATTACACATTAGAAACTGGTCTAAATCTATTTGGACACTTTTCTACCAGGTTTTCTTTTTGTCAGCGGGTCAGTCTGACAGGAAACGGGCAAAGTGAAGAGCCAGAATTTGGATGAATTTTTAATAAACATACACATTCAAAATAAATATCATGTGTGAATGCTATTTGCAGGATTTAAAGATGGAGAGATGTCATCATGCATTCAAAATCTGACTTATATTCTGAAATAAGTTTTACAGAAACGACAATAGAGATGATGAATTTAAGTCAGACTTTAAACTTTATGTTCTGCTGGAATCCTGTTTAACCCTCTGAGCAGCTTTTTTTGCAGAACCAGAACTCAAAAATGTCTTTTGTGGAGAATAAAGTTAAATTCTAATATTTTGTTTTTTAAATTTCCAAGAATTTCTTTGATAAAATTGAAAATGGGTGGAATCTAAATACACGTTTCCAAGAGCCTACAAGTGTTACAACACAGAAGAAAGAAAGAGGGCTCCACCTGTTCTTCATCTTGAACTGTTTACATTTTTACAACACAAACTACAAACCGTGTGTGTGTGTGTGTGTGTGTGTGTGTGTGTGTGTGTGTGTGTGTGTGTGTGTGTGTGTGTGTGTGTGTGTGTGTCCTTTCCGTCCTTTCCACTCTGCTGCAGGCTGCTGATCAGTCAAAAGTTCACCGCTTTGTTGTCACATGACTTTTGGTCTCACGCGAGTTATTCATAGCTCCCCAGTGGCGCTGAGGTGCACAGAATTATTGCCTTTTTACACACTCTCGATCAAGCAAGTAGTTTATTTTTGGCAACATTTTAAATGAGACGAAGGAAGCGATTTTTAAAAGCATCCAGGACACGTGAGGAGTTCAGTGGATGTTTCTGGCTGTGATAAATGCTCATTGCTGGAAATCAAGCGTTTCAAACTGCCGGCTGGTTTTGGGGTTCAGAGGGTTACTGGTTTAGTGTTGCTGGAGCTCCGACTCCTCCGTGCACCTTGTCACCCAACATGATTTAAAATCTGCTAAAGAACTGCAATCACCTCATTATCGTCCCCCTGAGAAGAAGCAGGTAGGCTTCGGTTTCTCTGATGTGTTGAACTCGCTCCTAAAAGCCAATGGACACAGACACGAAAGTAAAGTCTCACTTCGTATGAAGCAACAGAAAAAGCTGCGGAGGAAAAAAAAAAAGAAAACGAAGACCACCAAAGATCCACCACTGCTACAACCTCAAACTGTCTAAACAGGCCTGGTATGGAGCGAGACAGGTGGTCCCCCGCCCCCCTTTGCTCCCCCCCAAGGTAAACACAGATGATCCCACAAACCCACCCCGACACCACGCCTAAAGCCCGATCCACCTACAGCCCAGCAGCCGGCCGCCAAAATCCTGTTTTTAACCAACCAAAGTGAGCCGGAAGCTGCCACGTCGTCTCAGATCTAACCAGGTGGCATTTTAACCTCTGTTAGAGCAGTTCACATTCTGCTGTTGTTGAATAGTTAAAGACGAGTGTGAAGGGTTGAGGAGAGAGCAAGCGGGGCCAAGACACACAATGGTAACGCAAGCCCGGAGAGCGGGTGGCCACACGCTTTGAAACCATGTCAAAAAGGCTGCCAGTTAATTAGGCGTGGACCTCCCCGGAGACTACCTGGAGGGTCGCTGCCGCGTCTTTTCTGTTCAGCGTGAGTGTGCCGCTATTAAAAAAAAAAGATGAGCGGTAAATTGGAGGGGAAAAAAAAATGGAAGGGGTAAAACAGGAGCGGGGCCCTTTGTCCGTCCCGTCTTCCACCGCCGGTTGACGAGCTGCTAAAGCGTCGCTTCACAGGGACAGCTGTGTCTCAGCGGGCCGGCAACTGTTCAAGAACTGGGGAAAATAAAAAAAACAGCTGCATTCAGCTGCGCCACACGGGCGTCGCGCAGCGCTGCACGCCGAGAATGGACGCCACCGGCTCCCCGCCTCGCTGGCTGGCAACAGCGCTTGGCCCTTCGTCACGTCTCGCTGTGTGAGGCCGCCGGCAGAACGACACGCATGACGGCTCACACATACACAACCCGTGTTCACCTGGAGGAGCTGCCATTCAACAGACAAGAGTCTGAGGATGGGAAACATCGTCCCAATTAGAAGAAAACACACATATACTGCAGTCTACACTGTAACAGCATGTAGTATTCACTGTACCAGTATGCAGCATATACCACTGCAGTATTTACTGTATGAGTATGCAACATTTAATGTATAAATATGCAGCATATACTGAAGCAGTGTGTACTGCATAGGTATGCAGTATGTACTGTATAAGTATGTAGTATTTACTGTATGCAGCATATACTGTAACATTATATACTGTAGTATATGTAGTATTTACTGAATCAGTATGCAGCACATACTGTAGCAGTGTATACTGTATGCCGTATATATATACTGTAGCAGTATGTAGTATTTACTCTAGCAGTATACAGTAAATACTGTAGTAGTCTGCAATGCAACACAAAAGGTTAACAGGCCAACATGTAACTTTTTCCAGATTAAAATGTGTAAAAATGCCCAGACCTATGTTAAATATTTCATTGAGTTGTGTACTTCCATGCTCCGTCCATAAAGCAGGCACATTATGATTCATCCGGGAGTGTCTCCAGATTAAATAATTCAGTGCACTGAGGAGCACGGAGAGGTTTACCTGCTGGTGATAGCCTTAATCAGCATTGCGTGAACTCCTTTGGCAAGTGCTTGGATTTATCAGATATCGACTTAAGTTTAAAAGTTCTGCACTACAGCTTTAAGCCACAGCCCTCTCTCTCTTTTCACGACTCCCTCTAACACAGAACCGTCACTCAATAAGTTTTATTATGGCCTAGATTTGCACCAAATAAAGTTTGAAAATGGTATATTGAGACAGACACGTCCTTGTATTCCCTGTGAAACACACAGCAAAGTATCACACCTCCTCTTTATCACAAAAATGCTGACAGTAAGTGTAGAAGCTGCCTGAATACTAAAGGCTTTGATTTTTTTTTTTTCCTAAAATGCATGCACAGAAAGCGCTCAGGGCCTTATCAGTGTCGTTCTCCAGGAAAAACAAATCTGTCTAATTTTAATGTAACCTCACCTCGCAAAGCAGATAGTGTCACTTCCATTTTCTGTCTGGCATTCAAAGTGATGTAGGTTTACATAATACTGTTTGTTTTTTAACACCTCACTGTCGTTAAAACGCTATAAATCATGCATTTCCAATTTTAAGAATCTGCATCAGACTTATAGTCCAGGCTGAAGTTTGTGAGTATTGCTTGTGCCTTTTCTCCACTTTCCAAGTTGTGAGCTTTGCGTTGTTTGGTGCCAGCAGGGTGTGTGTGCAGCAGGTTTTATCCGCGCTGCCGACTACTGGGACCGAAAAAGGAGGTCGATGAGATGAAAAAACACCCTGTAGAGCTGCAGATAAATCATCACCTGGTCTGACCCCTTTTTACTTCACACAGAATCGTTTGATTCGCTGTTAATATAAAACATATTGACTGGTGGAAGCTCCGACGATGCGTACACGCTCCAGTTCCCCGGCTCCCGCCTCCTCTTTTCATCTCCATATTCCCTCCATTACAACATATGGAAGCTCTGAAGCTGCTCCAACACTCAAAGGAACACATTCGCTGCATTCCCTGTGGCTCCGTTGGCTCCGGGTTACGCTGACTTGGCTTCAAGATGCCAAACAGCTCATCATCCCTGCCCCCATCGGCTCATCTCCACCTACTAATTTGTCCATCATAGGTCAGGCCGCCCTGATGCGGTGAGCCGGTAACCACGGCAGCACAAGGAGAGCCTTGCTGGGGGAGAGAGAAAAAAAAAGAAAGACAGAAAAGAGTAGAGGATGTGCAGATGTACAATAAATTTTAACCAGGGGGGGACATTCTTAGAATGCTTAAAATATCCGGTTTGCACTCTCCAGTATGTAAACAGTACTGTGAGTGCTGTTTCGATGCCAAATCTTCAAAAGCATTGCTAAAAATCTTGGGAGGACAGGCCCGTCATCACATGCTCATCCCTCTGGTTTGCTCGCTAGCAAAACAGGGAGAGTGCATGAAACATGCAGCAGTTGGTCAGCAGCGGGGTTCTTTTCACACCTGCTCATCTCAGACTTTCATTAAAAACTCTGTCTTATCACGCTGCAGCGTTCAATCACTTTTCTTATAACGTAACGCAGCGGGAGGGCCTCCGTTTAAGCGCACGTGTGTGTGTGTGTGTGTTCTTGGCCTGCCTTTAATGCCAGGACCATACTGACACTCCCCCAACCTGACCAGGGGCTTCATTACAGAGCCTCAGTACTGCATGTTCCTCTTCATGTGCAGTACTTCATTCAACGACGGGCACACACACACATAGGCAAACACACACACAGGCACACACACAGAGCCAAGTCATTGCCTATTAACTAAGTGCGACCCATGTGGGAGGATACTGTCCTTTATTCCCTTGAAATGAGCGAAAACAACCTAATTACACGCTCAGTGATATATCATCGTCCTGCTGCTGAGGGTTAAAAATAAAGGCCTCCGAGATCAAACAAGTAGGGGAAATGAAAGGATACTGCAGCTACGGAGCTGTATACAGTACACACACACACACACACACACACACACACACACACACACACAATGTTATCATCCATGGCTGACCAGCCATCTCTCTGAAGTCGGTTCAAAGATAACACTGACTTGGCCAGGGATGAGTGGATGGCTGCTGGACGGGCATGTGGGCTGGAACCATGTGGGGGGGGTTAGTAAAGAAAATGCATATGTAACTTACTGTAACACTAAAGGGTCCAATAAGTAACTATCACAGGTTAAAATATATTGTTGAGTTTGTAAACCCACGAAATCAAGTAGCATCACATTCCATGCCTTAATGTCAGGGTCTTTTAGATCAATCTGAGCTAACTTTAACCTGAGAGTGTCTGTTTTGCACAGACCTTCAGGATGAACACTGAACCGTGCGACTGAACCAGGAGAAGCCGACTGATCCCACGCTACTTCACCACATCGTCAAACTTTTCTTCTTGTTTTCGACTCCTACCAGCAGAAAACGATATATTATGCATTTAAAAGTCAAATGTGTATATTATCTAATAAAGGAAAATCCATGCTGCATCCTGCTGCGAGTGTGTTGTGTGTGTGTTGAGTGTGTGAGTGTGTGTGTGTGTTGAGTGTGTGGTCCCTCTGGTCACAGGGCTGTGAAGGGGTTAAGGAGGGAGGGGGCGAGCCTGTTGTACTACATTTCATTTTCCACTACTGTCAGCCCTTTGTGATGACGCTGGCCTCCGCACACTGTACTTATGTGGCTTTGGGACTGTGTGTGTGTGTGTGCAATGTACAGAGTGTGTGAATAAGGAAAGACTGATGTTCAAAGAGAAAACACATGAGATGATACATCACAAGCACTTTCATTTGCTCCCCTTTTCCATGTCAGGGCACAAGCTTCAATTAATGACCTGATGGGACAAACATGTTTTAAAATGGGACAAACTTGACACTAATAATGAAGCCTTTGTGAAGCATGAGGCACAGACGGGAAGAACAGAACAGTGGAGTTAGAGCTGCAGGTCCCCATGTTTTTATGAAGTGTAGGTGAGAAAGCAAATGTTTTCTAGAGGAGGAGAGGAAGAAACAGGAAGATGGTGCAGCTCTGTGATTCCAGATCTTGGTGATCTTCTTTAATCGAACCTGTAGTTGTGTTTGCTTGTTCTTTACATCAGATAGTTTAATATAAAAATCTGCATTTTCACAGCTGCTTCTCTTTAGGCTTCAAATGTCACATCTCCTCCTTTTATGTGAAGTTGTGACGTCACTAACAGGATATATATTGTGGTTTTAAAGACCAGAAATCATCTCAGTGTAAATTTACGTTTCCTCTGCCGCTCTATACCAACGGGTCCTTTATTAATTAGTTCTTATTATATTAATGAGCCACTACCTCTGTCTGACTGTCTTAACACGGACTGTGTGTGTTTTTTATCTTGACTGAGAGTTTGGAAACATGGACAAGACTTATTTTATTTATTCATACAACCTCATAGACCTTCTTATCTTTATCTTTATCTTCAATTTTAATGTGTTTTTCCTGCTGAAGTACAGGGGTTAATTAATTGTATAGATTTGTTTATAAAAACAACTTATGGATTGGTCAAAAATGAGTTGAATAAATGTTAAGCTGAATGATTTATTTAATCTTCTAAGCCAGTAAAGTGAATATCTCTGGGTGGACTGATGGACAGATGTGATGAAGCGCTTCTGTTCAACTCAGACACTGGAGAAGAGGACTTCATGGGTTTCAGTGACTTGTGGTTTCAGACACAGGAGAAATGAAGGTAAATAAATACTGGTACCATATTTTCTCTTGGATCTATTCCGTTTTAATCCAGCTAAGTTGCTGCCGTATTAAAAGCCGGTGTTCAGGTACATACATGTACATTTACAGTTCAGAATAGTTCTGTACTTGGAATAAATATCTAATATTTCAACATAGATATCTGCGGCTTATAGCCCAGTGCAGCTTGTATATGAGTTTTTGTTTGTTTTTTAAAAATAAAGTGGTTTATTGGACGAAAACAGTCATTAGCTGCAGTCATGATTCAGTGTTTTATTGCTTCTCAAAGTGCATCACTGCAGAGATTTACTGAATTATAAATATATATTAGCTTCAGTATGCACAGGACTGTGTGTGTGTGTGTGTGTGTGTGTGTGTGTGTGTGTGTGTGTGTGTGTGTGTCCTGGCAGTGTAAACATAGCAGTGCTCTGAGCTCTGCCTCTGGCTGTGAACACCAGACTTGCTGGGTAATGTGCTGAGTGAGCACTTGGTGTCCAAGCTCGCTCTAATCCACAGATTGTCTCTCTGACCCCCCCCCCCCCCCCCCCCCCCCCATCACCCTCACCCCTCCACTCCAACACACACAACTCTGCACCCCCCCCCCCCGAAAACCCCTAACCAGGGGCCTCCATCAGAGACACGCGGGTCAGAGCTTCCACTGGGCGCAGAGCTCAGTCCTCCTTCTATTATTAATAGATGAATCACTTAATGGACTAAGAACAAACGGTGTGAGACTCTGTCAGCCTGCCACACCTGACTGGATAAAGTACTGCAGAGGTTTTCAGTCAATTAACGGTCTGTGGCTTCATACTTTAGGATGTTCGGGATCCAGCAGGATCCATCATTTAACAGGAGAAATGGACAGAGATTCTCTGGGCCCGCCTCCTTAAATGTGTAGTTTGCTTTTAATTTCATGCATTCTGAAAGTTCGTTGATCAAACACTAAACAAAAAAAAGGCCTAAACACATCTGCAAAATTAAAACATGTATCCAACAGGGTTTTTTAACTAATATGATCCTGATTGAATCTTCAGGAATAAAACCAAACAAAATCTGAAAAGCCAAACCCTAATCCCAACGGAATGTTAATTTATGAAACATCAAAAAAGTTCAAACAAAGAACACAAAGGCAGAAAGATCAGAATCTTACATCCACGACATGGGACTCAAAACCACAAAAAATGTCCAATAAAGCCCAAACTTAATGAAGCGTCTCCATTGAAATCATCTATTGTTCTGCGGACACAAATGAAAACCATGTTTCTTGGTTGTCGAAGCGGCGAGGCTCCCTCAGCTGGAATTAAAGTAGCTGAACCAATAAGAATGTTAACATCGCTGAGCTCAAACCGGAGTCCGGGTCGGATAAAGACCTGAAGACTGTAGCTGTGCATTAAACAGAGAGAGGTTCAGGCTGCTGTCCGCTTCACTTTCCTGTTTCCAGCAGGATTTCTCGGCAGCACACAGGGTCTGCTGGTGAACCGGTGTTTGGATCAGGTCCAGCCCAGTGGAGTCAGACTGTAAGTGCTACACGAGCCGCTTGTCTGGTCCAAACCTTCCAGGCTGGACCCCCCTCCCAGATCACTCCCTCTCCCTGGGATTTATCGATCACCTGCTCTGTGGCTGCACGCTGACAGACTGAAATCCATCTGACGCACGACTCAAACTCAGTGGGCTGAGGAGACCTAGAGTAAACGGCTGAGTAACTTTCATTAAACTTTCTTCTAACAGACTTAAATGTGTGTTCAAGACAAACTTCCCGTCAGTTTGGGCTTTATAGTTCTGGTAAGACCCTACAAATTATAATTATTAGTGTTAAGAGGTGTTTAGTACATGAACAAACACAGATTCCTCCAGCTGAAAGGGAGTTTACTGAATCATCGGTGTGACCAGAGCTGTCGCAGTGAAGGAATTTCCCCTGCAGTGATTTAGTTTGGCTCAAAAGTGCATGATGCAGTATTATTGCAGTCGATTTGTGAAATGCTCGGGACATGGCCTGAATCATGATTCTACATTGGAAATGTGCCATTTTGTGAACGTCACACATCCAGCACCTCGTAACACAGCTTGTGATTGGAACAGAATTTTCCCTGCATGGATGATAAGAACAAGTTAAAGATTTTTATATTAAATTATTATTAAAAAGTATATGCCTTTCTTCCTTAAAGTTACAGAAGTGCTTATGGTGTGTAATGTGGAATATAAACTTACTCAACTATTTAGTTATTTCCAACATGTAAAAAGCTGAAGTGACAAGTGGAACAACTAAAACTGAACTTTTCTAAAAGCCCTGGATAAACAATGGTTGCTATTCTTATACATGAGACATAGAGTAGATTAGATCCTCCTAAGACGAGTGGGGCTGCATCACAACTCATTGATAGTCCATTAATCTATTGGTTATTGAAGCAGTTAACTGATAAACCGGTAAAGTGACGATCACCAAAAGCTGAAAATGATGATTTGAGAAGCTGAAACCAATTTGGACATTTTCTTCTTAAAAGACTAAAAGGCAATTAATGTAATAATCAATTAACCGACTAATAAATGCAGCTCAATCATGGAGCCACCACCAAGCATTCATTTATCGTTTTCCTCCCCCTTCTTGGGCCTTAAAGTAATCACAGATATTCTAACATCCAATCAGCTGCAATAAAGAAACGGCCGCTAATTAATATGCTTTACACTTTGCTCTGAACTGAAAGAAATCAATGAAAGTCAGAAAAGTGATTTCCACTTCTAGGAACTGAGATGAAAAAGAAGAAAAATCCCAACATGTACTTATTTATGGTTAATTACAAAGATTTCAGTGTGTCTTTGTACGACGCTCCAGTTTCTGAACATGAGCGCAGACCACAGTTGGTTCATGAACAGGCCCCATGGCAGCACCGGATGCCAGATCAGTATTTAGCGGCTCCATTTAGTCCACGTCTGTGAATGTGAACTCGCAGTGAAGGGATAAGTGTAATAAGAGGAGATTATTCCATGCGGGTGAGCTGTAACTCACTTTATGGGCTTTGCCTGGATGAGGAGAGCAGGCACTGAGGTCCAGCTCTGTAATATCCAGTTATAAACTGACGCAGCAGGAATGACTTCGCTGCACAGCTCCAGCCTCCTCCATGTTGGCACCAGGCGCTCCGTGATGTTAACGTTTGGGATTCGGGGCAAAAAACTGGGCTTGTAAAATTCAGATGTACGAGTGAGAGTTTGCCAGTTTTTAGTATATTGACCTCTCTGTTTTCTACATCAGTCCAACAGCCAGCAGTTAAAATGAGCTGCTAACTACAAGGAAGGCGTGTGTGCACGCACACACACACATGCGCAATCTGATCGTCAAAGGCTGCAGGAGTCCTTATTTTCAGGCAACCTAGTCAGGAAACATCAGAGTAGAAGTAGAGCTGGACCGATGCTGAGTTTTAGAAGCCAATACTAATATTGAGACAAAAGAAAAACGATGATCTAACAAGATATTGCCTGATGTTTTCAACACAGGACATGAAATGATCTCTCAGGGGATTTAACTGATTTATACTGAAATGTTTTATAGTTGTAGAGATAACAGCAGGATTCAAATTTGAATCCTAATACTTTTTTATAAAGAAAAGAAGAAAAGATTGTTTTTATTATATGTTCAACTTTGAGAGTTAATTTTCTAGCAGGAAACTTCACTGAATAAAAAGAGGTTTCTATGGAAACAGTATTTTGACAGTTTCTGTCTGATATTATAAAGCTATATGGACACAAGGCGGTCACAACCAAACGTTAACGGCTGGTTATGACGGATCCAATATTTTAAACTTTAACAAAGACGTTTGTCAATGGAGTATAAATGACGTGTAGTACAGGAGGACCAGGCTAATAAAATAGACAATAATATGTCGTTGATTTCAATATATCTGTCCAAAAACCTCCAATTCTCCAGCAGCAGTACGTTGTGCATAATGATACTTGTAGATATTTAAGCTTATTTTTCTCATTAAGACTAAATATTTTAATGATAATCTTGTAGCCTGTGAAAATAGGGTTGCAAATGTGACTCATAAATAAAAATGCATTAACAGAAATCCATTTTCAAATTGGAGCTGCATTTTTTTGACTCATGAATAAAATGAAGACTGAATTTTAACTTTGTGTGCTCATTCTGTGACTACATTAAAATTGAAAAGAAAATGACAATTTTTAAAACATTCTCCAGCAAAAAGGCAAAAAAGTAAATGCATTAACAAAAATCCTTTTTCATTTTCAAAAATGAAGCTGCATTTTTGACTCATAAATAAAATGAATAATCAATATTCTAAACTACATTTACATTTTCCTTAATTCAAGAGTTTGGCTGAATACTCTGCCTCCACAGACATCAGCATAAATGAAGTTTGCCTCCAATTGGATGTTGTCTTTATGTTTTGTTTTATCTGTGTCCATGTAAATGAAGAGTGAAGTGTTTAACATCATCATACTCTGATATACTAGAATATTACTGTCAACTTTCCTCAGCATTTTACCAGAAAACAGCGTCTCCATGTTGATTTAATGTCATTCACTGTGGTCCATGTTAGGGACCGTCTGACAGTTACATGTTTCCTACTCTATTTGCTGTAGTACATCATATTCACAATGCCCAAACTACTACAGTAGTTACAGCAACATAAGTTGCAGACGGTCCCTAACACCAACCACAGCGGATGACGGTGGATTGTGGAGATGCTGTTTTCTGGTTGACAGTAATGATGTTGCTGTATACTACTCTCTCCATTTATGTGGACACTGCGTTAGTTCTGATAAAAAGCACAGATTAAACCAAACGTCAAGACAACATCCAATGAGGAGCCAACTTCACCGCAGTCTCTGCAACTGCATTTCCGTATCTGTGGCGGCAGAGTGTGCAGCCAAACTCTCGAGTGTTTCCTCAAATCTCTCCCAAGCATCCGGATGAGAAACAGAATTGACCTCAACCTGCAAAGCCAAACCCAGCAAAGATTATGGGATAGCAGGAGGAGCCATAAACGGCTCAGAAAGGAAAGGAAACCAACCCAGAAGAAGGAGACGGGCCAGTAACGCCACTCTCCAATGTCCAGTGATAACTCAAAGTAATTAATGAGACGCTTTTTGCAGGCGAGGACGAAAACGAAAAAGCATTTCTCAGTTTGTTTCTCGTCTTTAATTAATTCACAGATTGAGCAGTCTCAGAAAATGAAAATATGCTGATTATTCATTTCATTCAGTCAAATAATGCAGCTTAATTTTGAAAATGAAAGGATTTCTCTTAATGCATTTTATTTGTCATATTTGTCATACCTTTTTGCTGGAGAATGGTTTGAAAATAAATCCTAAATGTCATTTTAGTTACAGTATGAGCAGTATTGAAAATGAAAAATTTAAACTCAGTCTGGAATACTCTGATTATTCATTTTATTTATGAGTCAAAATGTCCAGCTCCAAAAGGGAAAAGGGATTTCTGTTCATGCATTTTAATGTATGAGTCACATTTGCTTCCATATGAAAACAGCCCTGTGGGTTTTATATTAATGTTTAATCACCTGACACCTGCAGGAAGTCTCCACTAGGAAATGACCCTTCAAACATGGCTTCTAACAAACGCCACTGTCCCTGTAATGAGGAAGGTTTGTGAAGAAATGTCCTCGAACCTTAGAAACATGAACATCCTAGAGATATGAAAGCCGATGAGTTGCACACACCCCAGACCCCAGCAGGACAACAAAAAACCGGAGCATTCCAGAGGAGGTGGGAGTGAAGAGTTTTCAGGGTGGTGGTGGGGGGCGGTGAGGGGATGTTAAATTGGTGACTTGGAAGGCAAAGCCTTTCCAGAGCTGAAGCGGACAACCTGTGGTTGGGGTTGAATTCTTTCCCTCTCGGGCTCCTTTTTAGAAAAAGAGGAGAAAACAGCAAACACAGACCCCTCCATTCAGAGTAATTTATCCCTACGGCCGGACCTTCTTTACCGGCTGCAATAGCCCCCTTCCGGGGCTGCCCAGCAGGATGCCTGCGAGTGGCGTGTGAAACTCTCCTGTCTCCTTCAGCTCAAAAGGGAAGGATGAACAATGGCCCTCGCCAGGCGCTGGCCCTGAACAATCCCTCTCTCTCTCTGCTCCGCTCTCTGCCTTACTTTCCCCGTCTCTAAAAGCAACAACAAACTATTCCCGCAAAACCTACATCCCTTTATCCATCCAGTGTCATCCCGTCAGCGGCCGTCCCCTTTACCATAAACCTCCCCGCCTCCTGCCTTACCTCAAAACTCTTCACTTGATTTCTCTTCTAGTTTTCCTCGTTGGTCAGGTTGAGACAAACACTGAATCGTGGATAAGGGGAGCACCGGGCACCCCATGTTCCTCTGGGTTCTCAGGACCCCGTTTGACCCTCCTATTGCCCTGATCATCAAAACACGTGGGTGACTCACCCTCCATCGTGTCTGACGCAAACATCTTTCCATCATTCAGAAAAAGCCCTTTTGGATCTCGTGTGCCTGGAGAGGCTTGGATTGAACTCAGAGAGCAGCTGAACAAAGCAATTATTGGCCTGATAAATAGCATATTTGTCGGGGACTGAATTACAACTGAGTTTGATTTACTGTACCCCATGTGAGCTTTCCACAACACATGGAACACAACGGTCAAAACAATGAAAATGAGTGTTGACAGCGAGACAGCTTTGTGCCATTACAATACCCTCCATAGCATGTCTTCCCCCAAGCAGAGGATGTTTAAGAGTGAGCTGGCCTCCAGCAGAACATGTGGCTCATCAGCTCGCATGGTGACTCTCCAGCTATCCCAGGCTGAGAAACAGACTAAGTACATGTCAGGCTGATCAATCAATAACAAAAAAGTGTTTCTGCTCTCCTCTGTGGGAGTCTGCAGTCGGAGGAAGGGAAAGAAATGTGGACAGGACGGAGGGAGCCTCAGCAACAATCTGCACAGCTCTCGCGGGAAGCCATTTTCCCCCCAGCACTCAACCATTCACCAGCGGCTCCTACAGAGCTATTGAGCATTCACCCGGCACCTCCACATCCCCGACAAGTGCAACAAAAAGCATTTTAAAGCAACACTCCCCGCAGTTCCCACACTATTTCACCTGTCAAACGCTTTACAAAACAGTCAAGGAAGGCCAAACGCTCCTCAGGGGCGCCACAGCACACCTCTTGCCAGCCTCGGCCCCACTAAGCACGCTGTTTTTCCTCCTGAAGAAAGAATACGCTCTAAATCTCTCTCACCTACTATCACCAGCTCAGGCTATTCCGAGCCCCAAAGGCCCTGGACATGCAGGACTTTACACCTTGATGAGCTTCACCTAAGAAAGTGTTTTTCTTCTTCTTCTTTCAGAGCCAGACTCAGAATGAGAGGATGAGTCATCAGGGAGTGATGCTCAGGAAATCAATACAAAGCAATTGTCTGCATGAGGAAGGAGACAACTGAAAAGGCAAAGAAAGGGCAGAGCCGGAGGTCCATGGCGCTGTAGGAAATTAAAGGCGTCTGCAGAGTCAGAACCTCGTCTGCCTGATTGATCGCTTGAGTAAACTAGAACGATGTCAGGGGTCCCGCACAGCTTCATGGAGGTCTGACAGGGAGAGTAGGAGCCTGCTTCCTCCGGTCAATCACATCTTCGTTATGAATTCAGAGGAACATACGGTGGGGATGGAATGACGCAGCTCAAATTGCCGTTTTTAATAAAGTTGGGATGGGAACAGACAGTGACCTTCTGTTAGATATTACTACACGTCATGCAAGAAAAGAAGGTCCTGAGATCCATGTCATGGTCTGGGTGGATACTCTTTTCTGATTGGCCGACTGGCCATAAAGTGAACATCAAATCCATTAAACAATTTTGATCAACTGTTATACATTAATCCACTAGAGTACAGCTGTCAAACTTCTTAACGTTGCGCAGTAATGACAGGAAGGAAAACACATCAACAAAGTGCAACAAGAGTGAAAATTCAAAAGTAGAAAGAGTTTAGACTCGAGAATCACGTAACTTTCTCTACGAGAGCCACTGAAGTTCTGCTGGATGTTGTATAAAATGAGAAGTGTTTCACTGAGCTGTTCACGTTTAACTCCTGAGAACTTCATCAAGTCGACGAACCTCATATAAAGCAGCTTTATTTCAATACTTTGTTATAGCGATGGAGCCACAACTGTCACTTACCTCACTCTTGAATTGTGGACTAGAATATTTCATGTTAACGTCTGATAAAATTTCATGAGCACCTTCATTTTGATTGCAGAAAGCATGAAGGCATAAATTAATGTTTTTATTATGACCATGAGTGGTAATCCAGAGTAGATGTGTGTTAATCGGCCACTGGGATTTGACAATCAGGTAAGAAAAGGTGCAGCACTGCACCTTCAGTGATTAGCTCAGATACTTCTTGCTTGATTTGGAGACAGTAGCTCAGGAAATTTGCAGCTCTCCAACTCTTTTCAATTGGCAAAGCAAAACTCCCACTGAGCATACTTTTTTTTTCTAAATTTCCAGAGTGTGTGTAGGATGGAGAGGTATAGCTTCACTCAGTCTAATTATAGGCCGTCACTAACTGGTTTTTGTTGCCATGGCTCACATAATCCTTTATCTGGCTCTCTGGTGTGTAAATACTTGAAATTCGGCAAGAAAAACAATAACCCACAACGGTTTATGCACATAAAACATGCAGTTTTTGGGGTTATGTAACTGAATCTGTTTGCTGATGCATTCAAAGTCCAACAGACGTCAGGAAGCTTTTCTCACGTCTGCGAGTAGCAACGACAGCAGCCCACTCCGCTGCCCTAATAAACCTGCTGCTAAATACGCCACGTAAATATTTGCACTGTCAGTCTGTGGGTGCTTAACGCGCCGCAGCTTTCAGATCACGTTGGACTTAAGAAGCGGTTACGTCTCCCCTCTGGCTGCAGAATAATTACACTCCGCTGTTATGACAACTATTTAATGGCTCATCAAACGGCCATAAAAAGCCGGGAACCACGACACTCATCAAAGTTTCATTTCGGAGATGCTGTGATCATCAAATCACAACATAATCCTATTCTTCCAGTTAAGCTCCGCACCTTGATCTACGATAAAACCCAAAACAATCAAGAGCATCTGTGTTTCTCAGTCCCACGACGTCCTCCGATGTTTAATATCTGCGCGGGAAGAAGAGACTGCTCCTATTTTAGACCTTCATAAGAGGAAATTCAGGATGTAACTCAATAAAAGTTAATTTGGCCCAGGGCATTTCAGGATATGAAGACATCAATCTCCCCCTCCCCCCTCCTCAACCACGCTCTGCTTGTGACAGCAGCAAATCAAGAGATCAACCAAACCAGCAGCGATGTAATGATGAAGGAGAGGGAGGGAGAGGAGGATACAGCAGCAGATATTTAAAACATTATTCCACTTTATTACAACTTTTTTTTCCCCACTAGTTTTGTCGTCATTTTGTTGGTAATAACAGGGTTCTTACGCATTTTCCATTTCACGTTTTCAGACCTAACGGTCGAGTTTTCCGACCGTCTGCACTGTGAAAAGTAAATCAGATCTACAAGCAGCACTTAAAGGACATAAAAACAGAAACTTACTGATTTAACAAACACAGAGCTGTTCAGATGTAATAATGTTGGTAGTTAAATTATTAAAAAGTTGTTAACCTGAAGACTTGTGTTCATAATTATTGTAAAAAATCCTTTTAAATACTTAGTGTTGACCTTAAAACCTTAATTTTGTGTTTAATTATTGTGTATATGCTCAGTTATTAAATAAAGGAAAATCTAATTCTACAAACTCAGTGTAGTTCATTATTGAACATCATTTTATTAATTGTTGTCAGAAGTTTGAACTGATTAACACATTTGTTTTCACATCGTGCAGCATTCACTGTATCCATGGAAACAACAATGAAGCAGCCATAAAGGCTTCCTCATGCAGAAAGTGGAGTCTGTTTAATATTTTTATTACAAAACAGAACAAGGACTAATAATAGTGTAGAAACACACATATTTCCATACTATCTTTTCTTTCTTCTATACTTATCCAGACCTGGAAATAGATAAAAGTCACTAAAAACTACAAACTATCTTTAAGAAATCTTAGGTAATAACTTAAAATCTGATTGTTCATCTGTAATTCTGATTGTGTTCATGCAATTCTGCTATTTTTATACTGTAAAACAGTGCTGGGCAATATGGAAAAAATCATATATCACGATATGGATGACTTTAAATAATTTGTCGTGTCACATGCACACACACAAATGCATCAAAAACATATATTAGCTGTAATAATGGCTGTAATAATAGCTGTAATCAGTTTATCATGATAGAAACGATAGAGAAGAAAGGGCCCGATACACTTTTCTATCATCCTCACTATATACGTCGCCATATGGCCCAGCCCTACTGTAAAACATATATTTTCATATAAATATGCCCAAAGTTTCCAGCTGCTCAGTCAAACACGGTCCTGTTTTTATTCAGGAAGAAAGATTAAGGTGATTCTGCAGCATATTGTAGTTGACAGAGCACCAACACTGGCAGTGAGACGTGGCATCTTTCATTCAGATCAAGTTCTTTCAGGCTCAGCAGCCACAAACGCCGCCTGACTGCTGCTTTCGAAGAATTAGGATGACAAGGATATATTTTACTGTTAGGGTAGAGTACATCGCTCTGCTGACACGCACACAAATCAATTATCTGTTCCGTCCTCTCTCACCTCCATCGTGCTGCTCTAAATCTCCCGCTTTATTTATGACTCCGATTTTTTCCTCTTTGTCCTCTGTCGGCCTCCTGAAGCTGAGTGACAGCACCTGCCCTGGGAGGCATGACATTAAGATCACTCCTGTCTGTTTTCAGCCAGCTTTGATTAAAAGAACGGATCTGACTGAGCACACGCATGCACACACACACACATACACATGCACACACACACACATACACATGCACACACATACACAGGGACAGTGACTGACCCAGACTGGGAGAAGACAGCGGAGGTGCTGGACCTGCTCAGGCCTGCAGGCTGCTAACCACACACACACACACACACACACACACCTGGTTGCCATCAGTCAGATGAACATGGCGGAACACTCATTCTATAAATAAACTGTAACGTTTGTCTGTTGGTGGATGACGAAATGTGTTTTGAGTGTTTCAGCTGCACCGTTAAACAACTGCACAGTAGATTGCACACATATCTACACAGCAAGAAGCTAAATTAATGCACCAACTAGTTTAAACAAGTCAGAAACAAATATTCAGCTGGTCATTCAGAAGATTTCATCACTGAAAGCTCCAGGAAAAGCTACCGGCAATTAGTTCCTTTACAGTAGTTTTAGTACTTTCCCTCATTTATTTTTGTTCAGAACTGTAATTGGAGACCTTATCTGCTGCAGAAGGTATTTCCAAAACTCTCCCTTTCTTTCCAGGATTTCATAGGAACTACAACTGACAGAATCTCAACTACATCAAGCCCTAATTTCAGTGCTAGATTTCTCGAAGAAGCAGCAGTTCTTGTTATATTTTTTTTTTAAAAAGAGAAATATTAATTTGTCCTGACAGCTAATCTTTTATATACCAAAACACTTCAGTAGCACAGAAGTAAGACATGATTAATGATGCCAGCAGAGGATATCTATGATTAATCGCACAGGCCAGAGAGTAGATTCAATAAAAAAGTACAAGGACGGCATGAAAAAGGAACACAGGCCCTCGCTCATGCAGAGAAAACAGAGTTGACGCAGAGAAAGATAATTTATAATTCTCTTATGTAGAGATTCTCCTTCCTTCTCTCGCATCTAAGAATCTCTACTTTCACATGGAAAAGACGTAACCCACTTTAGAGACAAAAAGCAGAGGATATGAGGGGGAAGGAAGTCACATACCCCCATGCTTTAGAAAAAGAAGAGGAGGAATACAGCAGTTTGCTGCAGGAGCCGCCGACCCCCACAGTTTTTCTGCTTTTTTTTGTGGAGTACAAGAAGTGCATGAAGGGGTGAATTGCGTGCATGTGTGTGTGCACGTGTACGAGATGCAAAGATCACAATGAGCAGAGAGATAAGATTTGTGAAGTGAAAGCAGGCGCGGTGCATTCACTGTAACAACATCTGGGAGAGCTGAACAGAGGAGGAGGAAGATGGCGATGAAGGGGAGGAGAGCGGGATGGTAAACAAACTTGCTTTCTCTCAAAGCGGACGTTGTTCCCCCCCGACAAATCCTTTTTTTTTTTTTCTGAGATATTTTAGTCGAGGCGGATTTACGGGAGCGGAGCACATCGGATGCCAGCTTCAACGCTGTTTTTGTAGCTGATTTTTTTCTTCTTCTTTGGCGTCTCATACACTTTCTCTCCTCCCTACCGCCCCCCCCTCCTTTCCTCTCTCAGAACAACATCTGTGTCTCCACATTCTCCCGGGGGGGAAGAAGAGTGGCTGAGACTTGAGAGATGTTTAATGAACAACCTGCTGATCCTCATCAGACCTGCAGGACAACGAGCTGGAACTTCTCGACTCTCCTCCTCCCCTCCGCTGTCAACAACCCGAGCACTAACAGAGCTCCTTTTGTGCAGAGAGAGAGAGAGAGAGAAAAAAGACGATTACTGACCTCCAGACAGGCCGGGGGGAATAAAACCTGTAATGATTAAAGGACCTTTTAGTAAATCATTGGCTGCTTTGCATGGCAGAAGCCTCTGAAGTCGTCTGAAAGACTAGAAGTGGAGGTGGAGGAACTGAAGAGGAGGAGGGGGGGGCTATTTTTCTTTTTCAAGTGCAACAGCCAGTGAAATGAGATGTTCTTGAGGCTCATTAGGAGGAGAAAAGGGCTGAATTCATTTAACTTCCACCTCCCCATCAAAGAAACACACACACATACACACGATCTGTTAGGCAGGACAGCCGTGTGATGCATGGCACATTTATTTCAGCTTAAAAGATATGGATTTACACTCTTCCTCCTCCGTTTGGTTTGCCTGCCTGACATCATGCTCCTGCGCTTTTGATCCGATTAGGATGATTGGAGGTGCACAGCGGCGCCAGCAATGAGATTTGGATTAGTACCAGCTGAGGATTCAGGTTGTGAAATATACATCAAGCTGTGAGCGAACAATAAAGAGAGTTACGGGGATGCGGAACAGTAGTTTAGTTCGGTGGATGGAGCCATGTGTGTGCCAGGCAGCTTCACGGGACTCTATGTGTTTGGATTGGTGAGATCTGGAGGTCTCTATAACGGAGTGGAAAAAAATGTAATGAGCAGTGAAAAGTTTTACCAGTAAGTAAAAAATGTTCAGACTTTTCCTTTAATAGAAAAAACAGTTGGACAGTAACATCTCTGGTTTGAGTTTGTTCAGGGATTTCCATCGCTTCTCTGTTTAGTATCCAATAAAAGCAAACTCAGCTTAGAAGCCTGCATTAGTCTAACTGAACACACACACACACACGCAGCTGTCTGTTCATTAACACAAGTACACACACACAGTCCTCAGGTGTTGGAAGCTTAAAACGTCAGCGCTGCAGCGTGTCATATTCCATTTTAATCTGATTCTGATACAGAACGTGTGGATTAAGTAAATGAAGCTGCAGCCTCTTTGTCCGTCTGCACACTTCACCACTGAGCTGGGAGCAATTAGCCACTTACTGCACTTGTGGTGGAAAACGCACACGTGCGCACACACACACACACACACACACGCACACAACTGACCAAGAAACACATGTTCTCTCTCATATCGTGTATTCACACACACAGGCACACACACACCTCATGTCTATCCCATTACAGGAGCCCCCAGGCCCAGCTTGCAGGCTGAAAAGCCCAATTTGTTTATTCCTGTGGGGATTATGGGGAGGGGGAGGGGCAGGGGGTGAAATGCATCTAACAGAGAGCAGCCCCCCCCCTCAAAGCTCTTTAATTACTGCTCCTCCTCACCCCCCAACACCCTCCGACACCACCGCCTCCCGGAACTCAGCCACAATGAACTTGAGCTAGAGTTAACCGCACAGCCACTCTGAGTGTGTGTGTGTGTGTGTGTGTGTGTGTGTGTGTGTTATAGGCGGAGAGGGAGGAAGAAAGAGATCACTAGCCAAACTCCCATCCCCCATAATACCCCCTTCCTCCTCCTCCTCCTCCTGTCGAGGCATTCCAACCTCACAGGAGGCCACACGGAGCAGTGAACTGAGACTAAACCAACATCATCCCATCTCGTCATCCCAGCTCCAACCGCATCACCTACATACAGTAGACGTCTGTGTGGAGAGATGTTCTGCTGTGTTTAGGCCGCTGAGTCCGGGAAGATGAAACTTTTTCCGTTCGTTTCAGGGGAGCCGCTGTCCTGACCTGACAACTTTCAGTGCACTTAGATTCATTTTTAGCTTTGCTCCCGGGGCTCCTTTCTATTATTTATCTGCATGTAGGAACTCTGAGTGATTGATTTGCCCTTTAGTTTTAGCACATTAAATGGGTTGATTGTGGAGAATTAACAGTAGCTCTGAAAACTCAAAACAAGTTTTGCAGCTATGCATTTTATTTTAATGGGCCCATATAACTCGCTGTAGAAACAGCATACTATATTGCAAAGAGGTAAAACTGTTCTTGGGCGAATGTGTACACACATATATAAGGTCTTTATCCGCTGATAGCCTGAGCCTACTTTATGACCCATACAGATAAAAATGTCTCTCAATTGTACATTTTCAATAAACTACGTTTTAAGGGTTTTGGAAGTGGTGCAGTGTAGTTTAATAGCGGTGTAATAACTCCGCCTACGCTACCTTTGGACCTAAACATTAAACAGCTTTCACAGCACAAAGCAACAGATGATGATGATGGTGTTGGTGGTGGGGGATCAGTTCCATATTCCATTTATCCTCCCTGTAACCGGTTCCACAGATTTTTTCCCACAATCCCCCCACAGTCCGGAGCTGCTCCCACAATGCCCGGTTGGGGATCTGTGGGTCCTGAAAACAAAAGCCCCTGAGAGCCTGGACTGCAGTTAAACACGTTAAAGAAACACTGGAGGAACTCTTTCTCTTCTTTATGCACTCCTTTCTCTCTGTATTTCACTCGCTCTCTTTCTTTCTCTGAGAGAGAACAGAGACAGGAAAAAAAAAACAGATTTATCCCAGAGAAAAGCGGGAAGGAAGAAAAACAGCAGAGGGGCTCAGTGATTGATTTGAAGCAGAGAGGAAAAATGGTGGAGTCTCACATGAAAAACAGAAGCAGCTAAGGATGACTATTGGAACTCATTAAAGCCCACTTAACAGCTTCCTCAAAACACGCACAAAGAGATTCCTCAGCTCTCTGAGTCTACTTTACACTCGCAGGCGAAGTCTAAGTATAGATTTATAAAAATGGAGACCTGTAACAAAGAGAAACCTGGAGTCTCTCGAGGAATCAAAAACGAAGTGGTTGTCGCGTCACCGAACAGCGTCTGAGACTCGACACACCTTTGTGATCCCGGAATCCTGCGATAGTGATTTCTGTACCCTTAACTTCTCCAAAACCAACAATCTGACAAGCTGGCAGCCTACTTAATGCAGCGAACGGCGCAAAGGTGCAGAGGTGAGAACGGCCACGGAATATTAATATCTCTCTAAAGCTTTCTGGGTTTTTTTTCCTTTTGTAACACGTTTTTTCTGTCACTTTCTGTGTGTACAACACTATGAATGAGAGGCAACTTTTCAAAAGGAATGCATCAGCCCAAACAGAACACAACTTACTGAATGAGCTATATGAATTACATTTATTATTATTAACAACTGTCTGTTACTGAGTTCTTCAGGACTGTGGGACCTCTTGTCCCCGTCTCCTCCGGCCAGGCTCCGTGTCTGTGATTGATGATGAAGGAATGAGAACAGGTGGACCAGTGGCTCCAGACGCATGGACACGCATGTAATTGTCATGACAGAGGGATTTGGACCGGGCGCACACAGCCTCTCAGCCTCCGACATACGATACCTCCTGACATCATGCTGAACAATTGTCTCTCAGTGAACAACATGTGCACGTACATAATTATCTGCTGTGCAGTGCATCAGGATACTTTTATTTACTAACCCTGAAATGGTTCAGCTTTTCAACCTCCGGTTGGGTCAGAGGATATTTTTTCACATATGTTTCTGTCGTGCACGATAAACTCTGAAATATAATGTGATGCAAAGTGATGAGCTGCGTTCCCAATGTTTGCTCTGAAGACACAGAATAACTCCTGAGAATAACCTGGAAGCCGCTGAGAAAAGATGAACTTGACTTTCAGAAACAGAAACTTTCACATGTCCAGTCCGAGGTGACTCCAAGGAAGGACAAAACCAGCTGAGCATGAAAAAAGTGAGAAATAATCAGGACTCAAACTTGTTAAACTTTTTTTTACCTCATCATTCAGGCCTGAGACTCATTGTGATTTTTAACTGGTTAACTATAAGCTTCTCTCCATCCAGCTGAGGGCTTGGGCCACTTTGAGAGCAGTTACTGTAACTGAGCTGCCAATGATATAGTGTAATCCGGTTTGTTGCTAAAGCTCAGTTTCCCCTCACCTAATCCACTCATAATGTCTTGCCTTGATAACCCATTTCCTTCCTCTGTTTTCGGTCCTTCTGCTGGCTCATCCCGCCTTCTCCTCCTCTCTGCATCCATCAGACCTTTAACCTCAGTGTATTTGTTATTCTCTCCAGTTTTCCTGAGTTCCTCCTCTCTGACCCTCGCTCACTTATTCTTCATTCTTACTCCGTCTGCTGTCACAGAGAAGGGATCAGCGTTTTACAGCGCCGGGCCGTTTGTCCTCATCGTACAGACATGTACTGGTGGCCTCCAGCTACAGGATGTCTCACACAGACGCCGGATAGGAGACGATCTCTTTTTTATTTGCCCCTTTTTAAGTTACAAGACATTGTCTTGATTGTTTAAGCAGAACTCTGCTGCAGCCAAGCCCCGCTATAAATCTGGGCTGATTTAGGCTGCAAAGACAGCTTCCTGGACAGGGTTAAGGCTGCAGGGGCACACACAGATTTGATGGGCTCGAAGGTCTGGCAAGGACTGAGCTGGTAGTGGTGTCAGATCAGAAAGGAGCAAGCAGGGCAACGTTGGTAAAAGTCTCTGCTCCCTGCAGATGTAATGCATATAGTTGTATGTGATTAAACTGTCTCTAATATTACATATTACATACATATGTAATGTGTATTATTATACTGCAATTTTCAAACCGCTGATTTTGTAAGTTTTCAGGAAATTCTGGGAGATTTTATGAAAAACTTTCCAGACATAAATGTCTAGCCATTAGCCTCTCCAGATCTAACTACAGCACACAGACCATACAGAGACCGCAGCAGCTTGGTCCAGTCTCTCGGCTGAAAAAAGCCACACTTTAACTTCACTCTGCCTTCATCTTTTTTTATTTATTTCTCCTTTTTGCCATTCCAGTAATTAAAGTTCTATTGAACAGTTATCAGCTCCCGTTCGCTCAGGTTTTGTCGCCATCGTTTGTAGAACAAGAAGCAGATGAGACATGTAATAAATGCTCACTACAGTATAGGATACATGTTGGTGACAGTGTAGAACTGATGCAGTGAAACAATCCTGCAGATTTTATAAGTGGAACCAAATCTGACCAGAATTAGCCCAGTAGTTCTTCCCTGTTCACAGATAAACAAATCATAAGGGAGACAATCGGCACCTCACAACCAAATAAATCATAAGAAAAAAATCAATATGTATCATCACATTAATGCAAAAAAAAAAAAAAAAGAAAATTCTATAAAGGACCTGCATTATCCACAGATCTATATCAGATGACACAACCTTAGTGTATGTGTGTTTGTTCAACTGTGTATTTATGAGCTCCATGTAGCAGGAAAAGACATCGTGGTGTTTTCAGAGCTGGTCACCGTCCTGGGAGGAGCTTCGTGATCAATAGGCCTGCCAAGCGGCATTAGTCCTCCTGGCCCACAGGGCCCGTCTCCGGACACAAGAGCACAGGGACTTTAACTCTGATCTTATTTATGAGCACACAAAGGGCAGCACAAGGGGTCTTTTGGTGGGGCCTGTTCAAACAGAAGGCTGATGCGGACGGGTCTTTGAGGGGGCCGGGCCACATTGACTCTGGGGAAGAGAGAGAGGCTGACAGGTCAGTCTTAAAGCCTTAAAAAATGGGGCCGGGATCAGGGGGTACCGAGGGAGGGGAGAGCAGAGGGAGCCTTCTCCCTCCGCTCCCCAGGGACGGGCAGGGGGCTTATAGACAATGAGTCTGCGCTGGAGCTGAGGGCGGCCGAGAGAGAGTGCTGGCTAGGGGGACGTTAATGCGGGTGGGGCGTGGGTGGAGGGGTGGTCGACCGATCTGGAGGAAAAAGGGCCTCCACCTTGTCCCAGCTGTCGCGCAGCCGCGCGCAAGTATGCGTCGTCCCTCTCCAACACTCGGGCCTCCTCGAGCCTCCGTCCCCACGGGCAGGGACACAGCGGTGCTAAATCAAGGAGCCATCCAGCCCCCTCTCCAGGCTGGCAGGATAGGCGCTGATTTGGGGGATGAAGGGCAAAGGATCAAAGCCCTCAGGAGAGGAACACAACAGTTCCATCCAGCTGGACGCTTCCCTCCTGTCACCTCAATGAGGGGTGCTGACCAGGAGGCTGTTTTGAGGAGGGGAGGTGGGGGGTGGTTCAGTGTCGTATAAACTGCAAAACAGCAGGGTACTTGGTTCTATAGTGTGTGTGTGTGTGTGTGTGTGTGTTTATGTGGGAGGGGGTTGGCTAAAGTCAGATGTGACACTGTGTGAGCCAAAGCACAGATCTGTCACGGCTGTCATTGTTGCTTAGCAATGAGGAGAATAGAAGGAGAGAGAGTGAAGAAAGAAGTGAGCGGGGCAACAGCTAGAACAGTGGGACGAGAGCAGCGGATGGTGGAGGAGAGAAAAACCATGAAAGATCTGTAAAGAACTGAAGTGGAAAGCAGGAAAAGGGAGCCTGAGTTCACGTGTTCCATCATCCCTATATGTGCTAACAAAGCCACATGTGTTTTCATGCACGTGCCGCGCACATCTGTGCTTGTTTTTTGTGTAAGATGACCATGAAAGTTTTTTTTTTTTTTATTATTTTAATCAAGTGACACAAAAAAATTTGCCGGGTCATCCAATTTATGGCTGCCTCAACCCAACTGTGACCTCTCACCCCACATCCACTGACCTGGAAGTTACGTCCATTCGCGGCAGCCATTTCCTCACTCTATAAAGGAGGCAGCGGAACTGAAGGAGACTGAGGGTGAAAATGGAGGGGCAGAATCATTAACTACCAGCACAATGACCACAACTGTGTCCGAGTCCAGCCCAGCGTTTTGGAGAGGTCAAGCTCTTATGATCTGAGAGCCTCACAGCCAGCAGCACAGTGAGCCTTCACAGCTGAGGGAGGAAAACAGGCCTCTGGCAGGACTACAGGCAGAGGCAAAGTCAGTCTATAAACAGCTGGCTGTGCCCACAAACAAAAAAAGGAGGAAACTGCCAGGGGCCACTCTTTGGTTTTCCAACAAGTGAAAAAAAGTCAAATTGGACAAGGTGCTGCTGAGAGAAGTGTGTATGAGAATACTGGTGTGTCAGATGTCTACATCTAAGTATGAAAAGCTGAGCATGTTGGATGCATGTCAGAGTCGTAATCATCAGCTACCGTGAGCAGAATGTTTCTTTGCCTCATGCCCTCCAACCACAGCACCTCAGCTGTCGGTCTTCGTAAGGTAAGGTAAGACTAGACTGGAGACAGAGGTCTTGTCTGACCATGGTGGACTAGTGTTCCAGTCCTGCATCAGAGCAGGTTCTGGAACTTGACGTCTATGCAGAGATCTTACAGCACAGTCAAGGTCAGATTAAGGACCAGACAGCCAGACTTGCAAAGAAGGGAGAGTCTGGCAATCCTCCAGTCCTCTTCCTTCCAATGCCAACCACACCTAAAATCTGAGCTATATTCAACCTTAAGTTCAGCATGGCAGATAACATTCATACAACTCTATCAATGGCGCTGTCCCAACGTCCCTGCAGGGGTTATACACAAAGGACTGGTGTTTGGCAATAGTTCAGATAAGCCTTTGGCAAAGTCAACAGCGTGATACAGAGATGGGTGTGTGTGATGGATAAGGAAGCAATGAAGCGCCTGGGTGGGAGTCGGGCCAAGTGGAGAGACACAGAGTCAGTTTAAATTCATGGGTGAGGCATTACTCTTCGCCTTCCTTCACCTTTCACTTATCCCTCCTTGAGTTTGACGTGTGCATCGTCTCTCCTCATCTGCTTGAGCTGCAGCCATAAAGCTGCATGCAGTCTCAAGATGAGAAACTTTATCGTAATTGTACTGCAGTGCGAGACGAACGAGTTGAAATCTGAGCCACCATTCAATACTTTTTACTCAATACTTTCAATTGACATATCTTGTTTGGTACAAAAACAGCATCAAGATTAACTACTAATTAAATAATATAAATGTGATAGTTTGAATATATAGATTTTTGCACATAAACAAACATACATTACTGTCATATCGTTGCCAAACAAGCTCAAACAATGCTGATTAAGCCAATCACACCAGATAAATCTCTGTTTCACAGTATGCCGAGTTTTTTACGGAGTACTCTATGGAAACAGCATGGAAACCAGACTTCCATGAGCTGGGCCAGTTAGCTCCTGGGGTGCCCTCTGCTAACTTGAATATGGATAAAATCCTGCAGCTCATCTATACTCTCCAAATGGACCAAGTTATCAAAGTTTTGCAGCTGTTCACCCTCTGAGTGAGACATGTGTTGACAGTGTTTTTGTAGTTACTCTCACCACCAGCAGGGGGAGATGAATCTTCAACACTGTAGCTTTAAAGCACATTATGGCTTGATAATTTACATCATATCCAGCTTGTGTAACATTGGTGGCATTCATGGATTGAATCTGACACTGAATTATAAATCAATTCCTACACAAAGGCATCTTACGGAGGGAATCTCAGAGTAAATTAGCTGCACGACGATGATTCGGTTTCTTCTTGTGAAGCTCACATGGCGAGATATAGATGCACATGTAGAAACAAAAATGTGGTGGGTATATTTAGCATCACTTCCTTTTGATGTTCTCCCCCTCTCTCCTCCCTCTGCCTGCATATCGCTCTCTCCCGTTCTCTCCCGTTCTCTCCCTCTCTCTCCAGATAAGAGAGAGAAGTGGTTCTCTCCCAGAGGAATGGAAATATCTGCAAGGACGCTGTAAACACAGCAAACAAGGTTCAACACCATTAAGGCGTCCATGACTCAGCATTGGCACAAAGACTCTGAGCTGCCGCTATTCACTTTTAAGCCGAGTAGAGCAATATCAATACAAAATGTGACTCATAATCAATGAAGTAGTAGCCTACTACCCCCCACCACAGAGAACACTTTCAGCAATCATTTCTGTTTTTTTGTTGTGCCTTAAGAATATCCTACATTTTATTTTACTGTTAACAGTCAATGTCTTGCCCTTATTATGCTATCATCGCAATAACTACTAGTATTGTTTCCTTTGAGACACTGCTGAAAACAACATGTTCAGGCTCCTTCTCTGGGAGTTTTTCAAAAAGTGCTTCAGGGAAATTGGGAAAACCATAAACTTAAGTGGTGGATGAGGCAGAATGAGGAAAAAAAAAATGGGTACACGGAAAGCCGTAAATTACAACACTGTCAAAGAATAAGTGGTTGACCGTAGGGTTATATAACCACTGCAGTGTATCAAAGGGTGGAGTAAAAATGTTCTTCTAACCCTTTCCAAGGACAAACGGGGAGAACAATTTTTTATATTGCCAGTGATGTTCCATGTTTTCCAACATCGTAGACATTTTCATTTCACTACAGCATGAAAATGAAATCAACTAGCGCAGACTTAAAACATTCTAGTAACTTAATCTATCAGAAGCTGCATCGATCTGTAAAGTCAATTTTAAGTGACAAGACAATGGGAATAAGATGCTGAAGTGTTTTGGAGGCAGCAGTATAGTCTATGTTACACATGGCTGTAGATAAAGCTGGTGTTAGCGGGTTTATTCAGACTGGACCAGGTTTGTTAGGAACAGAGTAGCAGCTAAACCAGCGGCTTTGAATTGTAATGAAAGTGCTGGGAAGCAACATGAGGAGAAGCAGCATTAGGAGCTTTACACTGTAATAAAAGTGCTGTGGCAGGATAGTCCTGGGATGTTAAATATGATTGATGATTATGTTTTGAATAGCTATCAAAAAATTCCAAAAAAAAAGGCTACACATTATTGTTCTATGCACAAGCTATATCCGAAAGCAGAGGTTAATCTGACAGTTAAAGACAGAAATACAGAGGCTCCTTGCTTTATAGATAGATGAAGTAATAAGTTTTATTTTTTTTTTGGAATTCAGAGAACATGTCTTTTGTGTGATGTTGCACCTTTTAAGTGTCTCTGACTCCATTCGGATGCTTCGGAAGTGCATCATGTGTTTGTCTCAGAGCTGTGTCAGCTGCGGTTGTGTCTGGGACTGACTGGGCCTGTCGCTGCACTGAATAGTGGCTCTGTTGCAGAACAGCGAGCCCTGAGCTGTCTGACTGATCAGGAACACGAGGTCAGCACTTGATGTTCCCTGGACATTGTCTCAGATCTATCTCCCGGCTTCCTCCGGTCATGTGACTCACCACCGGGAGTGACTCCTTACTCCGTGCAGAGCTGGCATCGTTGCCTTGGGCGTAAAAAGTAATTGTGTGAATGGATAAATACAGTTTGTGTACTTGTAGGCACGTCAGACTCTTCATTTCAGGCAAGGTGCATTGGACTGTTCTCTCTTATCACACTTAAGCAAAAGTTAGTGCATATTTACTTAGATAATGTCTCATTTGCATCTAACCATATGTAAACATACAATTTCAGAAAATCTGTACAAAACAAAAATACAAAAATTGTCCTTCTTTCCTTAATAAAAAAATCAATCTGAGGTTTTGTGATAAATAGAATAACAATTTGGGGTGGAGAATCAGTAGGAGTGTAGTTATCATGTGTTAAAATATCATAAGGTCCTGTCCAGAATACTTTAAATGCTTATCAGCTGAGAATCTCTCCAAAGCCACAGCTTATCTTATTCCTCATGCTAAAAACACCCACCTTAATTCCATGTGCCTCCATCTGACCACCCCTTTATTCTGTGTGTTGGACTAACAGCTGCAAAGACAACCGATACCAAAGAATGAACTCGAATCTCTGCTGGACGACATGAAGGACATTACACAGCCTCTACAAAGAACTGCTCCAGAAGGTGGATGACAGGTACAGCATCGACCCATTATCCTGACAGTCATTCCCTTCCTAAACACAAACCCAGGTCAGAGGCAGGTCAAGGGTAAGGGGAGCCTTTGTTTGCATTCCAGGGCTGCTTCTATGCTGCTTAAGTGGTCAGACAGTCGGTGTTTGTGAGTCCTGAAGGCATATAACCTCTGGGTTCTCCTCTGAAGGGCAACAGGTCATCTGTTGGGGGGGAGGGGTTAGCGGGAGAAGGGATGAGGGCATGCGCTACTGAAGAGCACAATCCTCTGCCAAGAATAGCCATCACCCAAAAAAAAAAACCCAGGGCAGGAGGAGGAGGTTGACACCCAACACCTGAGTGGAGGGTGTGTGTGTGTGTGTGTGTGTGTTTGATGGGGGGGCTTGCAGTAACTGCGGGGCAAGTGAAACCCTCTGTGGCATCCTGTCTTCAACTAGGCCCTGGAATGGTGATGAGGGCTGGGTTCTCATAGCTGATTCCATTCTGGATCTGGTTAAAATTCGTTGAGCTTAAAGTCTCAACAAATCCTCAATCAATAGATTTAATGGTCAAAGAGTAATTTAGATAACAGTCAGTTAGAAAAGTTAAAGCTAAACCTAAGAAATAGGTTACGAAATTATATTTTGACTGAGATAAATACAACATATACATATGATTAATGAATTATAATAATTATTTTTATTGAGTGATCTATATTTAACCAAGATAAAGAATCCTATTTGCACAAACTGGATATATTATTTGACATAAGTGCAAAGCATTGTTTGATACCATTATGTCCCAAATAAAAAGTTCAAATTAAATCAAAATAAGCAGGTTTGATAAATGTGTTAGATTTGGACAAATTCTATTCGCTGTACTGATATAGACACAAAAAAGTGCCAAATCCCACACCTGTTCCCTGGCCGGTCTAAAAGGCAACACTACAACTGCGCCAACTTTTAATCAGCTCATCAGATGAGCAGCGGTAACAGAAGCGTATCCCACCCTCTCTAATCTAAATTAGTAGTAAGTTTTCAGACATTTACAGCAGCTCTTGTTTCAGTGACAGCAGAGACGCTAACAGCGGGAACAAAGCCCTTCAGTGCGGTACATGCAGTCTCCCAGGCCTCCCTCATAAATCAACGGTCTCTGGCCGAGGTTGGGGAACGAAGAGTGCCAACACTAAATCCAATTATAAAACGAGCTGGCACCACTCAGCATTAAAACGCCGTCTACCTGAAACCCCCCCACAGAGTGACAGCAGGGCTGGGGGTGCCAGCTTCAGCTGTGGCACAGAGAGGAAGAAAACCAGCGAAGAAATGAATGTGTGTGTGTGTGTGTGTGTGTATTTATTATAATCAACAGGATAAGTTGAGTGGTTCCTGGTTGGTGTGTGAATGTGTTTTTGTGGCAACCAGCCAGAGGCTCATATCAGAGGCGCCAGCTGAACCTTTTTATTTCAGCCTGCTGCTGCGACCGCATGGCAACTTGACTGCACCCTGGCACCTGTCTCGCATACATACACACACACACAACATGAAAACACACACAACAGAGGGAAATGCATGTCGCACTGAAGAGACTCACATTTAAGCTGCGACACCTGTCAGGGATTTACTATGAATGTATGTGTAAGAGTATAAGAGGGAAGCTCCGCGAGTCGTGACCTTTCCTTCACTTGATCTAAAACTAAAAGTCATTTCTGTCCTTGGACAGCGGTGATGTACAGTTCACACCAGACAACTGAGCTCCAACCTGATTTACAGCAGGCAGACCAGTCCCCGCAAACAACGAACTCACTGAGCTGGTTTAAAAAAAATAAAAACACACAGCAGGCACTTCTTAGCCTACCGTGACCTTAAACGCTCATCTAAACATGCACATAAAAATAATGCTTCACCACTGAGCGGGAAGGCAGGCGGAAGTTTAAAAAAAAACAAACCTTGAAATGTGCTTTTAGAGCCTTTGTGCTGTTCTCTCGAGCGAGCAAGAGCCTATACACAGCATCCCTATTAAATGAGCAATTTCCAAAGCAGCAGTGTTTTATGAACGTTGCTCTAAAGTGTGTCCCTGCCTCCCTGCTGTCTGCCAAGGTTACAGTTATCAATAAACATCTAACATAGCCCGAAGGAGGACAGGTAGTCAGGGAGCGACTGAGTGACATTGTGTGTGTAAGTGTTCCCTAACTGCTGGTCTATGTATAGCATGTATGCAGAAGGGAGGAGTGTACAAAAGCTCCACAGGAAAGTCAGTGTGTAGTATTTTGTCCTTAGAACTCAGATTAAACCAGAAGGGTGGAGACTTTATGTCTCCCTAACATGCAATTAGCCGTCTCAGGCTGATAAGAAAAATGAGGTCAAATCCTGGGATGACATTATCTCAACAGGCCTGAACCTCAATGATACAATATAATAGCAGGGCTGGAAAATCAATTAATTACTGTCCTACTGCAAGGTATGATAAATTAAATGTAATGATGAGCCTATCACATCTTTTGCCATTGATCATACTGATCATTTGGGATTCTACGATCACACATCTTTTACCGCATATAATCCAATACCAATCGGTTACCGATCAATCAGAGCATCTGTAATATTGATTTTCATTGAAAATTAGGGTAATTATGTGAAAAGGAAAGGGAAATATTTGCAATTGGATATTATTTTTCCAAAAGCACCTAGCCTTATGCAATATTAATATCAAAGCAATAACTTTATTGTATAGCACAGAACGTGTATTAGCTGCTTTTATAGGTTCAGGGTGTCATCTGCATAAAAGTGAACATTTAATATATATTTAAGAATAACGTCCCCATGTGGAAGCAGGTGGATCTGTGTCTGGATCTGATGTATTTGTACAAGTTTTACTTATATCTTGCTGTCTAATTTGCTTTCCTGGTGGAATTAATAAATTTGACATGGGTATATTCACCTATAAAAGGACTGTATATGGTTTCTGTTTCTTTCTGTTTGGATTATCTTACATTCAGCAGATTTTCACCAACGGTGCACGTTTTTAAACGCAACACATAATGTTCTCCAACTGTAAAGAGAGTTGTTCATTACCTACTGCTATAAACAGTATGGTCTTTATGGACACAACACTGTATACGAGTGAAACCGAAGCCATCCGATAGTGAAAGCGTGAAAACGAGCAGGCCAGTTTGGACCCTGACCAGAGGCTTTGTATTGCCCAGTCCATCCCTCCGTCCCCCAGCATACTGCTACAGCCTACAGGGCTGGGTCTAGGCCTGGCTCTGATTTAACAGTGCCCCAGATTTCCTCTCCCTCGCAGGCTAACACCTGGATAGGATCTGTAAGCAACACCGCTCTGCCAAGCTTGGACAACAACATCCCTGCCTGCTCTATCCCCAACTGCTTCATAACGCAGGCGCAAGGAACACACTCAGCGTCTGTCACCAACACAATTCTACAAGAGAGCCTTCGGCTGCCTGGTGCACTTGATTTCTGTCTTTCAATCTGAGCATGAGTGGGAAACAGCATGAATGTTATTTTTATGTGACAAAAGAGGCAAACTGTTGTTGCCGCCACGCTGAAGCGTCTGACATGTTCCATATGACTCCTAGAAGTTTCATTTTATCTCAGGTCAAATCTCTGCTACCAAACGGTGCCTTCTCTCCTTTAATCACTGACAAAAACATAGACATACTGTATAAATTAGCTTTAGGAAAACCGCAGAGCCCCCAGCCTGTTACTAACTGGCCGAGCATGCAGGGGGCCTTTGCTCAGTGCTAAAAAAAATCATCCCCATATGAGCTCGTGGCGTCCCTGCCATGTGCGACAATGATAGAAAGCAGACACTCAAGGCCAAGGCCTCCCTGTTGAACGCGACTTATACGCAAAAATCATAAAAGAAGTGGAACAAGCCTTTGAGACAAATCATTTTGGGCCATGATGAATGTGATTTGGAGCAAGCGCTCAAGTAAATGTGAACAAAATGAGAATGAGGACGATGGACCTCACCCAAACACAGATGGATTTGTCTCTTGATGGCCGACGCTTCTCGAAATAGAAGTCCCGTAGATCGACCACCTAGCAACGAAAGTGGAAAATCATGCTGACCCAATTAGAGACGACTCTCGGCAGAATATTGTGAGGCCTCCTTCACTCCAGGCAGATGGTTCTCCAGGTTTTGTGGGAGAGTCTTGTTGTTGTTGTTCTCTTCCTCTAGTTCTGCCTCAAGGCATAAGACTAATTCTGGCCCCTGAGAATGGCTACTAGGTATACCCTCAGGCAAAGTCACTGCAACACTCTCACTCATTATTCATCCTTCTTTCTTCCCTTGAGCACAGCATTACAGTTACAACACAAAGATAATCGCAACAACAGACATCTGAGATTTGTATCAACACAAAATCTAATCAATCAGTCCTGCAACCAGGAGCTATCTGTCCAACACACAGGAAACACAGTGTGCATTTGAGGAGACTGGAAGTTCAAAAGACTCTCGGTCTTGCAAACATTACATGTGTTTACGCTGACATTTGAAATTGACTCCGGTTGTAATCACAGTCCTGCATTTAAGACCATTTGCGCATGTGATGATGACAGGGAAGGCCAAGGTAAATCAGACATGAGTTCAAACTTGCAGATAAACAAGACAAAACAATACAGCTATTGTTTGTAACACAGAGTTCCAGTGCTGCGAAACTGATGTGGTTGTCTGGCAAGAGAGGACAGATGCATTTCACTGTTGTGTTGGAAAGCACAAGGATTCTCACAGAACCCTGGCCTGTCCAGACTAGGACACAAACATGCCTTGTTATTGATTAATCTACCGATATATATTTCAATAAAAATCGATTTGTGAGTTTTACGAGTGATGTTGTCAAGCCTTTCACAAAGAAGTGGTCAATTTAATGTTGTGGAATGGAAAAAAATAAGCTTGTTAAAGTTAAAGTGGTTGATTGATTGCTGCAGCGCCAGTCTAGTCGTTGGAGCCCTACAGTAGCCTTTCACCCTTCTCATATTCAATTTAATTTAATGTCTTTTCCGTTTCTCAATTCAGTGCGCAGGGATGAAATCACAACACTGTGCGCTCTGCTTATAATAAACTCTGGCCGTAAAACAATCGTGGCCCCTTTTATGGCACCGGTTCTCGATCACTGCGCCGTTAACAGTCGACTCACCCGGACATGGGCCCTTATCAAGCGCTGCTGAGCTCAGTTCTATTCTGAAGGTGCCGTTATGAAACACTGTGTGGGAGTTGTAGTATTATACATAGCTGCCTGTGTAGGCAAACTCTTTAATCAGTCACTGTAATTGCCGGGATGGACTTTGAACCACAGACATATTTGTCTCGCTTTTTCATCCATGGCTAAACAACTGAGGGGAGGGAGGCGGCGAGCGCTCGGGGCCCTGGCCGTGTACCGCTCCTGCCCCGCGAGCAGCCGAGCATGGAGGAGCGACGGAGGGGTCACGAGCAGAAGAAAGGAGTTCTGGCTAAGGGTGGGACGGAGAAGGAGAGGACAGGAATGGAGGGGGTGGAATGGCTCGGGAAAAAGAGGAGAGTCGAGGCGGCGAAGGGAGAGGACATGATGGTACACAAGTCCCCAGCGGCAGATTGAGTGCTTTGAGGAGCCCAAACAAGGCTCTCCTCTGAATACTAAGACCTTTCATAGAGGCAACACTGCTACAGAGACGCAACTCCAAAGCCTCCTCCTTTGAGGCCCCCTTTGCGATATATGGGGCTTTCAACTGCTTGTGCAAGGGAAGGTCTAATTGGAAGTCGAGGCGATACAAGGAGCGGGCGGAGGAGGGGAGGAGGGGAGGCGGGAGCGGAGGAGCTAAAGGAGAAGAAGAAGAGAGGCGAGGAGGGGTGCTTGATTTAAGAGGCCATTGTTTTAACAAGTACATTCTGCCTCCCCCTCCTTTCTCCTCATGGCCTCCCCTTCAGATGCCCACACTCCACAGAGTCAAAAGGCGGCGTTTAGCCCCTGTGAGCGGCGAGGGGCTGGGCTTGTTTTGACACTTTGTCCTCCTTGGCTTCTGTGAAAAGGCCCCGCTTCTATGGGCCACTCGAGTTCATTAGGGAGTGCAAGCGCTTTCAGTCGCGTCCCCATTCCAGCTCCGAGGCCTCAATGGGGCCTCCAAAGCCCTTCACTGTTTGTTTAATAAAGACCCTCACCACCTCCACAACTAGCACCTCAATTTCCCTCATCACAGGCCTGGCTGAGTTAGTGCCTGCAGGGTGAGGGTCCTTTGAAAGGAAATAGCGAAGTAGAAGAAGAAAGAGGAGGGGGGGGAAGAATGTAAAGAAGAAGCCAGCGGACACATGGTGGAGAATGAAGATGTGGGAAAACTTTTTTTTTTTCCAAAGCTTTACCTGCATCTCCAACTAGCTGTGAGGCAACCGCACTCCCTCAGGTCAAGCAATGTTTGTGTGCGTGTGTGTGTGTGTGCGTGTGTGTCCAGAGTCGGGTTTCAGCTCTCACTCTTTCAGGTGACATCACTCTGCGTCAGTATCGAGCGGACAAAAGTGAGAGATGTCACTCTAGAAGGGCAGAGGCATTCTGAGATCATAGGAGCCCCGAGGAAGTCTCAGCTGCCGCCGAGCGTAAACAAGCCGCTCTGAGATCATTCCTGTGAGAAAGTCGCGTCTTCGCTGCCAAAACCCTCCGCGGCCTTTGGGTAACATTAAAGCGCTAAAGTTTCTGCGAATGTGTCCCCGAGATTCTTCTTTTGGACGAGTTTTTAATTCCACAGGCGCTGCGGCATGCCTCCTACCGGTCCCGAAGGCTAGGAGGACATCAGATACAGAGCAGGTGCTTCCATGCATGCGTGGGTCTCTGGGAGGTGTGGGAGGGGAAAGGCGACACTGATACACCACATGTTCATACTGCAGGCATGCACCATGATCAGAAAGACACCCATGCCTGCTCAGCTGTTTTCTACAGAGATAAAAAAAAACAACCTAAACTAAAAACGAGTTAGGGTAGACAGCGTTTGACACTAATGAACTGTTGGCAGTCCTCGGCCATTAGCAGCCAATCGGAGTTCTTTTCTTCCCGGGTTTAGCAATCAGTGCGATTCAGCTTCAGAAACACAGCTCTCTATTCTACTTGCAATGTGAGAGAAATCATAAGCTCCATTCAAAGCTGAATTTATTCTGGCCTGACACGAAGACGAAGAGAACACCTGCGTTCATCCTCGGAGCTGCTGACGAGATCCGAGATGATCTCTTATTTATTTCAAATACACACGCGAGTAAACTGAAAGTTCATTGTTTTGATTTTGGAACAATTTTACGAACAAAGGACTGGATTTGTTTACAGTAAACATCATCCTGTTAGCAAGTGCTGTATATTTCAGAATGCGCTTATAACAACAAGAAACTAAAGTAAAAATCATGGAGAAAAGAAAAAACACACAAAAGAGCTGCTGATGAAGCTACAGATGGGACAATAAAGTTTATACAAAATAATCCTGCAGAATGTTTGTGTAATATTCAAACTGTCATTTTTACTTTTACTAAAAATGACTCGTACACTATGCTGCTATTGTAGCTCATCAACTCAAAGCAGGTTTACTATAGAACCATCAGTCACATGCCCCATGCACACTGAAGGTAATTAGTCACTGTAATTGTTCTTCCCGCCTGGTGTGAACAGATCCCGTCTTAACGTGATTACAATGTAAGAGGCAAGATTCACAGTTCAATTTGTGCAAAAAACACATTTTAGACTTCAGACAAAGATAATGTGAGGCTTCACCGTGTGTGATTTTAAATCAATTCAGCAACCTCGTGTTTTTTAAGCAGAATGTTTCCTCTTTCTGTTGCAATCCATTCACCAAAAGGGAATTATGCAGTAAGAAGAGAGACTTTGGAAGATACTCATTTGATACAACTAGGCCAGTTCAGACAGATTTAATTTAAGCTTCAGTTGAACTGCATGGATTTAAGGAGCTCTGAAAATATTTGTTTCCACAGCTTTTTATTACTATCGTGTGGCGGTGTCTCAATCCGGCAGGTATAGACAGGAGGAACAATTACAACAACCAATACCTCTTTCAAAACGAGCATGCCAGTGTTGTTTTAACGACGAGACTTAGACATAGTTTAACTTTAAACACCATTTTGTGTTTGATATACTGCTCCAAGTGGGAACTCAGGATTTAACACTTATCACTGCCTGTTGGTGTAAATGTGTCTGTGGAGTCGCAGTGGAATCAGATCACACCCTTATCTTATCTGAAGCTTGAGATGGACGCTGTGTGTGTGTGTGTGTGTGTGTGTTCCTGAACATATGCCTGAGCAGGCTGTGTGTGCATGCTGGCATGTTGAGGGAAATGAGGAGCCTTTTATTCAGGCACCTTTTGGAGGTGATCTTTGAGACAGCTGCAGGCCCCCACATGCAGGACCCCCACTGTGGAACAGGGAGGGTGGGCAGGATGCTCAAAGACGAGTGACCATGCGCTGCCTGAAAGACTTTACGGTGCTGAGCAGGGGAGTGGGGGTAGAGATATAATCAGAAGAACAGAGAAAGAAGGAAAACGACCCCACCAGAGACAAAATAAGGCAGCTATGTGGCAAACACCTGAAATTAAATTTAGAAAACATCGAGCACACAAATGGTTACGTGGCACCGAGTTGAGATTTTCCTCCGGTATCAAATACTGGAGGTTTGAAAGGTGGCTCAGAAAAGTTTAGTCCAGCAGCTGTGGTCAGCTCAGGTTCATATCAGTTAATTGGTTCCGCTGCCTCAGCCAAAGAAGAATCGCCTTTAAATATGCTGCTCACTTGTAGGGATGGTTTTAGGTGAAGTACAGAGTACCATTACACTATAGAAGAGTGCTATTGGTATTTAACATTTCTCATGATGATGAAACCGCTGTGATGTTTAAATAACTCCTCAGTCATGGCCGACAGGAAAACAAAATCATAGTGGGAAGATGCAGATAAATGCAGTAATCCCAGCTGTAAAAGGTTGTTAAAACACCAGCATCATAAAACGCTTCAAATCATGAAGAAGTCTGTTTGACTGCTTCAGCAATGAGGCTAAGGTTAGCAGCTAATGTTAGCAATGCCAGCTAACCGGCGTTAAACTAAGCAAATTCCTGTTAGTTAAACATACATCATCCTGACATCCTTGCTCATTACGTCATCAAGCAAAAAGCTAAACCTAAATAAAGCATGATTTGCCATTTTCAGGTGAAGCAGTAATTGTTTGGAAGATGTGAATCAACCGAAATTAATTAGTTCTGCTGGAAGACAAGCTGAAAGCAGAACATCTCAGAGTGACTTCTTACGCTTATAGGCGACGAGTATTTGATACTCAAAAAAAGAGATTTTCAAAGCTATATACTTACGTAAGTACGTGCGTGTGTGTGTGTGTTCTCTGTAACCAGAGTTTGTTTGAAATGAAGAAAAATCTCCCTCTGGCTCCAATTAACAGAAAGACAGAAAGAGTTCCATCACCCTCCCTCCATGAGACAGCATAGAGAACTCCCTGTTTCATGAGCTGCCATGCAGTCTAATAGAAAGCATGTACATATGCACAGATTACAGGAGCGTGCACGGTCCATGACGTTGGTGTAGTGAATGAGGCCGTGTCCAGTTAGTGAAGAAGCCTGCCCGTCTCTGTTTTCTGTCTACAGTGGGGCACCGGGTGCGTCTGAGTCGTGTTCCGGCTACGGTGTGGACGCTGTAGCAGACATGTCTCAGCACGTTTCAGAAGCATTTCAAAGCATCTCTGCACCACTAAAAATATGACTGATCTATTTTTGACGGCAGCCGCATCGAGCTACGCGGAGCAGGAAGTCAGACCGAGGAAAGGTGTCGAGCACCCGGTCAGTTTTCAAAATACAAAAAACCTGCACAGGCTGCCGATGGTATACCATATCACTACGTCACCATGACGCCAGACGTCTACAGCTCAGACGGTTTCAGAGCATATTTGACATCACACATGACGTTCATAGAAGATTTTATATGACACAGATCCTGTTCTTTTAACTTGTTTGTTGTCAGAATTAACAAACGAAGATTTAAAGGTATGAGAAATCCTTATTACTCCATGAAACTCCATGTGGGGGGGATGGAGTGAAGCCGTGTCTCCAGGGCAGCAGGACAGTGAAAGTGGGATTGACTCGGATCATAAAACAAGTCTCACTGCTAACAAACATCAACACCTATCCAAACTTTTGGCAGCTTTCTGATGCATTTACTAACATTCTGGAATTTTAAAACACTTCCTGTGAACATTGAGCGATGTCAAGGTGTCGCCTTCGCTGTCGTAAATCAACGATTTTCCAACCGTGGATGACAGTGGTTAACTACGCTCCATTCAAAAAATAAAACTTCCAATTGGCCATTCACAGTGATTTATTAAGTGGTTGCCCCCCCCCACCCTCCTTACAACAAGTGACAATGGGTTAACTGTCCTGCACTGGAAAATTGTTCAGATGTTTCTGTTGCGCAGTGACACAAGTCATCTCCAAACCACATGTTTGCGTGTGTGGCCCACTGTGCAGTTTAACCCATTAGACACGCTGAAAGTATGGCTGCACAGATTCCCTGGTGCCCCCTCAGTGAAGACTGAACCGTACAGACACTGGCAGCAGACAAATGTCCTCTTTTTGTGTCCAACAGAGGATCCCATCATGTGGTTACCGAGACAATACAGGACAATAAGTGGCTTATTTTTAATGCATGGCTGAAAGAAGTGCAACTATCTGCCGAAGCCTCCCATCATTTCACACTGGTGCCTTCTTCCACATTCGGCAGAATTCCATTTACATCCCAGCAGATGCTTTTCCCTAAAGTCGAAGCGAGAGACGAATGAAGCCACTGAAGAATTAAGTTACTATGGATTTTGTACAAGTGTGTGCCCTTCAAAATGTCTTTGTGTCCCTGCCCCCCTCCCCCCGTGGCTGTACTCAGACAGCGAGTCTCCAGCTCTGCTTATCTTTCTGTCCTCTACAGCAGACCCCCGCTGAGACAGAGAACCAGAGTTTATTACAGCCTCCAATAATCTGCAACCCCAGAGGAACCAAGGACTCAGACTACATGGCCTAAAAGGCGACTAATGTCTCTTTCAATATCAAACCTCTGCCTTGATGTGGCCTGAATTTCGTGTCACAAAAGATGTACTGGCTGCAGTTACCTGAGGTTTCACATTCAACTTCTGAGAAACTCTCTGGAAAATGATGGGAAAGTGTCCCAGAGGAATGAACAGTTTAATTCTTTTTTAGTATTTTGACTTTTAGCTAATTATTTTGATAGTCGATTAGTTTTCCAAAAGCCAAAGATGCAACCTAAAATGACTTTTTTCTATCCAGACCAACAGTCTGGACCCAAAGATCATTGTTTTACTGTTATAGAAGACTAAAGAAATCAGGAAGACCAGAAAATAATTAGACATGGGAGACTGGAACCAGAGAATTTGGACACGCTCTTCTTAAACATGACTCAAACAAGATAATCGATAGTTAAGGTAATAGTTGGCAGCTAATCCATCAATCGTTGCCGCTCTATGTGATATTAATCCATCTCGATCATTTTCGGTGTGAGCTGCAGAGTTATGGAGATATCAGCTGCTCAAGTCTGCATGTCCATGGGGAAGAAACTCGACCTGGAATTAGTGCATGAACGCGTGTGAGCAGAATTAAAGCCTTGACAAAGATTTGCATCACTGGATCCGCTCCGTTGTTGCACCACCACCTGGTTCTCCCCGCGCTGAGTGGCTGACTTTGTTAGCTTGCCGGTGTGCTTTTTAAGCAGACATCTGTGACATATATTAGTGAACTTAATTGAAACTGCCCCCCGGGACCATGGCATCATGTTCTGAAATCAGAAACGACCCCAAAGATAAGAGCCCTGGGGTCTCGCGGAGGAGGCCGGCCTCGTAGGGAGAGAGCCAGGTGATTTATAGGAAGGTGGAGGAACATGAGGAGGCGGGGGTCTGAGGTCTGACATTTATCCATATGAGAAGGGGGGGGGGCTGGGAATCAAGTAATCACAGGTTACCTCCACTGCTACCTTGGAGGTGCAATTCCATCCCTTCAGCAGAGACACACAAAGCACAGTGGGGGTATCAGGTGGCCCACCCTGCCTCCCCTCAGTGAAAGCAAAAGCCTGGCTGACACCAACCTAACCAGCTAGACCAGGGAGGACACACACACACACAGGCTACAAAGTCACACACACTCATCCAACACAGCAGCTCAGATCCATTAAAGAACCCCCCCTTCCCTTGTTATCTTCCTCCGGCTCCTCCAGCCGCTGAAGAGGTTCAGCCTCAACAAGAGAGTCACCAGAGTGGAAGGTGAGCGTGCGTGCCAAAATAATCAAACCCTGCCAGGAGTAAAGACAAAGGAGTCATCTTTCACGGACCTGAGCCACATCCTCCCCGAACAACCTTTCCTGTCGGAGGGAGTTTCGTCGCCTGCAGAGTGAAATCTGTACCAAAAACAACTTGTGGCGAGCCATAAATCTGTCTGTAGGTCTGAGTTATACAGAAATATCAACACTGCAACACCATTAATGCCAACGCAATTACTCTGCGGACACTTAATCAAGATGTGGTGTTGGCGCTACTTTGCGAGACAAAGTCATAAATTTAAATTCTAATGCATGCTGGGTACGCAGACCCAATGCCTGCAGGGCACTAGCGGGAGCATGTGTTGGTCGAGATTGAGGAGGGCAACATCAGGAGACTAATCAATCTGAAGAAGGAATTCAGGCAGCAGCAGTGAAGCAAAGTCCCAAACCCACCACCCACCTACTACCAGGCCTGGGTGGTATCAAGGCATTACAATATACAGCAGATTTCAATTCATACCCCAAGGTTTGAATTACAACACCATAAAAACACAGATGGTTCTCTTTCTATTAGGAGATGCCGTGTTCAGGTGACGAGGTTCTGCTACTGACGTAAAGTCCTGTTTCCAGGTATTAGTCAGACCCGGGGCAAATGAAGATAACCCTAGTAAAACTAACTTATTCACATTAAACTGAACTCCGGCTCGTTTTTAATTTCTACAGAAACCAGGTAACATGGTGTGTGAACGACAGGTTCTTCTGATGAAGTTCATCCAGCGATGCATTCAGGAACAACACTGACTGACACGACAATAACCTCTATCACCGGCAGCTCAGCTTTTGATTTTTGACGTGAAGAAGCATCTTCTTAGCCGAGGCCCAAAAAGCTCCTGACATGCATGTTTTGAGATGTTGCCTCATTTGTCAAGCAAAAATGCACCTGCTGCTTTCAGCCTCTCAAATGGTGCTTTTCCTGTTTTATTGTCACTGTGAGCTGAATATAACTTTGGGCTGTTTGGACAAAACAGGCAAATTAATGATGCAACCTTAGATTCTGGAAAAACAGCAGCAGACACTTGTTGCAGCCTCAGTAATTTCCTTGTATTGGACCATCAACATCATCATCATCATCATCCTTTTGTTCTCCTTTGTTTGGCTGAGGCAGATAAATCCAACCAATTTCACTAAAGCGAGTAGATTTTGGACCCGTGCCCAGATGTCAGATTCATACAGCGGACACACGGTCTCAGTTTAGTCAGGTTGGATATTTCAACCCGCTCCCATTCAATTAAAATCTATATCCATCAATGCTGCTTTACTGTAACGAGATTTGATGTCTAACGTACAGTGGAGCTTCAGTGGTTCTGAACCTGAGAGTCCAATCAATACATGATCAGTAAATGAGGAGGGTCTGGGGGGATGGGGGGGGGGGGGGGGGTCAGTCCTGTCCCAGAGCACATCATTAAACTGTGTAACACACTCTCCAACACACCATTAGTCCAACTCAGCCCATTACTACGAGGCCACTAGACTTAGATGAAAAGCCATTGTGACCTCACACACATGTTGGGCACGAGCACGCACACACACACATGCAGGCACACAAACACACACACACACACACACACAGCCTCGGGTCATCTGCTGTCAGCCTGGACCCGCGCCGCCCTTTATGATGTCTTTTATTGTACAAAGCTCACAAATTATAGCTCTTACCACTTTAATCATCTTTATGAATCCATAACGTAATGTGATTAAAGTTTTCCACTGGAATTCCATTTTTGCTTTGAACAGTCTATTACGTCAATTAATTACAAATAAGATTTATTTATCTCTGATGGGTTTTCATGTATGGCGGATTTTCCCCAACCACCACATAGCTGCGGTGTAAGACCCCGTCTTTAAAAGCCACTTGTCCCAAAATAATGTCATTAGTCTGACTGTCAGTGTCACATGAGGGTTTAAATGCTATTTCAGAGACTTTTCCACCGCGACAGAAATAAAACTCTGAGGGGGGAAAACGCTGTATTAGGAATTTCTGGCATGAAAATCGTCAAATTTAAAGATATTGAATTGCAAATTGGAATGAAACACCTTCTAAATAAAAAGGCAGTGACCTTTCATAACCAGCATCAGTTGATCTATATGTTGTGTGTCACAATGGAAAATGTAAATGCGTTCATTATACAACGACGTGCCATGATACAGACACGGCAGACATAATTGCTTCATGACAGAACAAGTCCATAATCAAAACGAGCACAGCCCCAGATAATAAAAGGCGAGAGGGAAAACGTTGATAACGACATCAGAAAGGATGACAGACTATAAATAGGATGTGGATCATCTTGGGGGGGACTTTTGTTTTCAATTGGATGTTGAATCTTATCTGGCTGACATTTTGGAGACTGCCTCCTGGTGACATTTACGAGTCGTCACAATTACAGCAACCTCCTTTTCAGGTCGGTCTTAGCAGCCAATTACAGATGTAATTTCTGTTATTCTGCGGGTTCCGTCTTTTCAAGTCATGTCAGAGTGCACGGCACCTGTGTGTGTGTGTGTGTGTCTGAGAGAGAGAGACAAAGAGAGAGAGTGTGTGTGTGTTAAGAAATAGCTTCAGTAGGGTCCTTGCATTCCAGCGGCTGTTCTAACATGTTGTAAATACAAGGTGTTAGAGAAAACATAGGAAGGAGGTGGTGGAAATCACTCAGACCTATTCCTGCTGGGGGGGGCAGGAAGTAGGTTATCATAGATAAACAACACATTTCACCTGCAATTAGAGCACAGCGCACTGATTTCTGTCTGTCTCTTTCTCTTTTTTTAACAGAACAGCGCCGTCCTGTGCAGACAAATCTGCCCAGAAAAAAATGTACACTTCCAAAACAGGGCAAAACTTTCTGTCTGCTCATTTCAACCGAAGCACAAAAACCATCCCAGATTCACTTTCACACCTTTGGTGTGTCAGTCACCCGCGGAGGTCTGATGAGGACCCTCCATCACGTCCAGACTAACCTGCACTTTAACTTAACACAAACTAAAACAAATCACTCACGAAACATTTCACAACAGATCAATCCACAGCTTCGTTTGCTGCCAACGTGCCACCAGCAGAACGGGCGACGCAGGGAAAGGAAAACAAATGAGTGTCAGAAGTGAAGACATAAAGTTAAAAGCAGCAGTTTCTAAAGAAACAAAAGATGATGTGCTGTGAACTGAGTGCTGGGATCAAACACCGACTTACAAAAGCATGCTGTCAAACTACATTCTGTTTTCTCCTGGAGGAAGAAACAATGAACATTTTTTCCACTACGGTTCTATTTTTACTTCCTAAATGCCTCCTGAATGAAAACTGAGCTGCTGAGTTTAAATGTATGAATCCAGCAGCGATGGAAAGTAATCAACTACTTCTACTCGAGTACTGAAGGAGAATACTGAGGTATTTTAGTTTTTGTTACACAGATATTGTACTTTTTACTCCACTGCATTAGTTTTCAGATTACATTAATAAATTAAAATATTTTATTATCTATATTCTATTAAATTGCTGTGCACTTCATGTGAAATATCCTAAATATTTGTATTAATCTATTAATCTATAAAGTAAAACATTAAAAACACACATGCATTTATTAATTTAAACAAGTAACATATAAATAGAATTGGTTGAAAATACTTCTCTACTTGTTATTGAGTGTATTTAGACAACAACATTATTTCTGCTTCTACTGCAGTAAAGTATGTGAGCACTTCTCCCACCGCTGGAATCCTTTAGAGCAGATAAGGAGTGAAATTAAAATAAAAACTAGCAGCAAACACTGAGAAGAGCCAGTTCCTCTGCAGGTTGCAGTGTTTGTTACCTGGACTGTGGCGGAGCAGCAAAGTTACCAGGACGCTCCACAGCACCGCGGCCAGCTGCATCTTGGACCCCCGCTTCTCGCTCTCTTCTCCGGGCTTCCCGTCCCCTTCTTCTCCTCCTTCTTCTTCTTTATTCTTCTTCTTCTGCGTTAAATATCAACAGTTCGTGGTTGCACGAAGCCGCCGCGGCTCAGCTCATACCTGACTGACTGCGCAGCCTCCGCCTCCTCGTTGTGATAGAACCGGATCAGAAAGTGAACTCAGCTCGGCCGCGTCTCCAACATGTTGTGCTCCAGTTGTCGACGCCGTATTCACCAAAAGGAGATGTGGGTTGTACCAAGGGCGCGTCGGGGGGGGGGACCCGCAGCTCTCGCTGTTTATTCTACTTAACGCGACTTTCAACGAGTTAACTCAGACTTATTATCGTTTCCTCGCCGGCTGCTAAACCTCGAACTAAGGCGACTTTTAGAGCAGCGAGTTTTTTTCCGCGTTTTATTTCCATCACCTTCCTCCGGACTCCCCCTTTTCCCGAGAGAAACGCGGTCCCAGTCGGTGTCATTCTTTAAATCGGTAGTTCTAAAAGTGGGGTCTGGGGACCCTCAGGGGTCCTTCATGGGGCTCCGCAGGGTCCAGTACAAAAGAGGAGTTTCACCATTCCATCCATACTTAAGTAAAAGTACTTATACAGGAATATAAAAGTACTACAAGTAAATATCTAGTAGGTTATTATCAGCAAATATTAAAGTACTGGTTTCAGCCCTAGGAAATGAAATCCTTATTAGTACTGAAGCATCAATCTTTGTAGTCTGAACTTCTAAAGTTCAGAGGTTCCAAACCTAAGGGTCGGGCCCCTCCAAAGGGTCATCAGATAAATGTGAGGGGTCGTGAGGTGATTAATGGGCGACGAAAGAACTTTTACTTTTTGGACTTTTTTCTCTTCACTTGAGAAGTTTTGAGGGAAACATCTCTATTTGGTGGAGCTGTTAACTCATAGAGGTGAAAAACTAAAAGGTTAAAACCATAGTTTCATCTTTAACGCGTGTTGAATTTAAAGCTTTTTATAAAACCTGCACCTGAAAGCTGATGAATGTAGTGGAGGACGTAGTATAAACTGAAGGATTGACCATTAGGATCAAATGTACTTAAGTACATTACTTGAGTAAATATACTTAGTTACTTTTCAACACTGACATAAACAAGTATATTTTAATCGTATGTTTTATACATTTTTTGTAATGTGTCTGTGATCTGATCAATTTTCCCAGTTTTAATCCTGTGCCCTTGTATTAATTATTGATGCATCTCTTGTTATTTGACATATATATGTTTTTAGTATTTTTTATGTTAAAATCTCACTTTTTTCTCTATCTGTAAAAACAGTTCCTCTTTTTTGATGACTCATCCTGCAGCGTTCACAGAAGTTCATCCAAAAGACTAAGCTCCACCCACTTCACAGCAGTCCAATCAAATGTAAGGATTCGATTTATATCCTTCTTTTCATAAATATTTAGATTCATGGTCTTTAATTTGCAGGATTTGTGGTCAGAAAATCATATAATAAATCCAGATAGCATCTAGAGTCAGGAGTTCCTCATTTTCTCTCATCTTCTACCTTAAAAAATATTTTTTCTGCACAAAATGTCGACTAAAGAGAAGGAGAAATAGAAAAAAGCTCACTTTAGTCAATGGAGGCAAATGACAGAGCAGTGGTTTCCACAGTGGGGAGTAATGGCCATGAGATGAGGTTATTACACAGTCATTCACTACCACAAATTTACCAGGCGTTGCTGGAGGGACATTATGGTTGTATTGAAATGTAATTAAGTCCAAAAAGGTCACTGTGGACACATGTTTTTGTCCTCAAGGGATGATATAATTACACCACAAGTCTGAAAACTTAAACAGATTATTATTATCTACTGTTTGATACACAAGCAGTAAAAGCAGAGGAACATTTCAGTGATACCGTCACATATAAAACCAGCATTAGGCAGAATAAAGTCGTTATTAGTCTAGAATCACCCTCAACTCAAACATGGCTTCTTGTTCCCACAGTTGAATGTTTGAGCTTCACTGTGCAGACTTTGACGCAGGAAGCTACTTTTCACATTCATCTGCCGAAAGTGGAAAGCTGCACTGAAAATCTGATTTTAAGGGGAATGATTTGTGACATCACAAATAGTTCGGAGCTGATCCTGGTCCCGCATTAGAGCGTGAAACTATCGACAGCCGCTGTATAACGGTACACGTTAAGTCCCTTAAAGTCATATTTTTGTTTTGTCACATGCAAATTTCTGTCAAATTAAACCATCGTCATCACATGAACTAACACAAACTACTCATTTTATACTTTCATTCTTGTTATTGATGCTATTTCTGCAATAACTTCACTTCTCTGCCCTGGAAAATGAAAATAACACCTAAATGAATTAAGTTCATTGAAACAATATTAATTAATTAATGACATATTCATTTAATTTCAATGAATTTAATTAATTTCAATGCACTTGCAGTGAACTTACTTAATTTCAGTGAACTTTCTATGAACTTAATTTAAAATTAATGAAAAAGTTGTAAGTTCATCTTATTAATTGAAGTTCACTGGACTTTATTCATTAGGTTGAAACTATTTTTTTTTTCACTGTACAAACGTTTTCTTTAAAGGTCGTCGCTTCAAGCGCCGCCATGATTGTTTTGCGGCTTTTATTACACATCATCAGATACGAGCCAGTTCCTGATTGGCCAGTTACGTTGTAAAACTAAATGTTGGTCTGTCCCTCATTTCTGTCCCATGTCAGATGATAGTTTTTACTTTTTGTTCCAAGTATCTGATCAGAAATCAGGAAAAAGGGGCTTTTGTTTGCTTCCTCTGCAGCCTCAGCATGGATATACAATGCAGAATGATTTAAAACCAAATGTGTGGAACAAATTAGAAGCAGGTTCCTTAAGGTGTGATTGTTTTTAATCCATCTGGCTGCTTTTAATTCATCTCCTGATGTGTTTTAATGTCTGTGAGTCTGTGTTTTTCTTGTTTTTGTATTCATGCCGCTGCCTGTCGGACAGGTCGCCCTTGAAAAACAGAGCCTTAATCCCAATAAGTTCTTTTTCCTGGTTAAATAAAAATTTAATAAAGTAAAATACATCAAATTTCTGTAAATCCTGGGGAAGCTGTCAGGATGGTTTATCAGGCTAACGTTTCCCCACGGATGAATAAACGGAGCAGACGTAACAAAACCAGCCTGGACTCTCCAGAGAAACATGAAGAGAGGTTTCTGGAATTAGGTTTAATTGGAGAATTTGAAATAGTTTGTTCATGTCAGCTATCGGTCATGTTTCGTGCTGTCTGGGAAAAGCTGACAGCAGAAACAGATACTTAGAAAAGCGTGGATGAAATAAGGTCTGTGTAAAGCAAAGGAGGAAATCCCCAAACAAGGATTTTTAAAAGTCTGCATCACAAAAAGAGACATTTCTAATTATGTGACTTATTATTTCATTTTGTGTCCTTATAAAATGACTGAACTGGGAGCATGTGGATGTCACCTCCTGTCCCTTGAAATAAGGCTTCAGGCCCAACTTTCTAATTATGAAGCAGCTTTAGTTGGGGGATGAGTTCCCTCCTCTGTAAACATCATCATGCAGCACACGCCTCAGGTGTAGCATCCATCACAGTATTACATTCCATCCCAGTAAAAATGGTCTGATTTCTGTCACTTACAACACAATCCAGAGATCAAAAGATGTGAGAAAACAACTGAAGTAATCCTACAAAAATAAAACATTATTTTTATATGACACATGACATCATCAGCCCCCAGGAAGCTGCAACATGCTACAGCTAATGGGGATTCTGCTAAACTCAACTAAACAGGATGGGTTTGTCATGGTTTGGCTGTAGGGGGTCTGCCAGCTGCAGGGAGCTGATCCAGGATCAGGAGGACCTGGGCGGGTTGGACTCCAGGCAGCCGGCTGGGCTGGACTGTGAGTGGATAACAGCTGTGGCCCGAACCTGTCTCTGGTGAAGAGATGGAGACGTTTAATTATAAGCTCTGATTAATGTGTCTGCGCCACCAAGGGCTTTAATTTAATGTTCGGTCTCACTCACACAACAACACTCACCAGTCGTAATGACTCTCTATGACTCTCTATGACTCTCTATGACTCTCTATGACTCTGAATGCTCTACTGCACATTGTTTCTCTTATTGGAGAAACTTATCACTTAAAAGTGCCAAGAATTCACACCACACCTCCTCCACTTCTGTGTTCTCCGTCTCTTTCTAAGACACTACTGGTATCTGGCACCTTTTGGCCAGTGCAACATATGGTTGTCAGAATGAGTGTGTGTGTGTGTGTGTGTGTCTGTGTGTGTGTGTGTGTGTGTGTGTGTGTGTGTGTGTGTGTGTGTGTGTGTGTGTGTGTGTGTGTGTGTGTAGGTGCTTGGAGAACAGCTGTGGTCTCATCACTTTAACTTTCACTGATAAATGAGGAGGCCGCCACAGATAGAAGATCACGCAGGTGTTGGAAGTTTTTTATTTATTTTTTCATTTTTTTATGTATAGCATATTTTACATTTGCGTGTGTGTGTGTGTGTGTGTGTGTGACAGACATGCCCTACCCTCTCTACCACATTCTTCCCATAGATTAATCCCATAGATTTATTTCTGTGGCTCTTTCCTTCTAACACATTGACTCACACATATTTTTAGCACTGAAACAATAGTCAAGTGTTTGCATGAAATTCAATCTCAGATATGTAGTAACAGTAACAGTTTTATGGATTTATAGACAGAGAATTCCTTCTTACTATACATCATAGTGGCTGTGTTTATAGACCGGCTGCTTATTACTTCCCTTTGATTCACAAAACATGAAAGTATATTGTTTTTGTTATAAGTCCAATATTAAGTAGAATTATCTTGAGTTTCTTATTGAGTTTCTGCACCTAAGACTGAACGTACAATATTTCAAACAGCTTGACTCACTCACTTGATTGTTCCTGTAGATCTAAATCCGCTCTCAGACAACCTCAGGTTATTGATAGGTTATCTTTTATTGGAAATACTATCCACACTCAGTGCTTTACAGCTCCTTTTAATCAAACTGGATATTGTTCTGATGGTCATCAATGCAGAAACAGCAGCTCTACTCACCGTAGATTAAACAGCAAGGACAATTCTTTATAAAACATCAAAAATATTAGTATAGTATTTAAAAGACATGAAAATCACCTTTTCTGTGTGTTCTTTATTTTTTTAAATATTGTTGTTATAGTGCTATTTTAAACTGAGGTAACTGGATCTGTGTGTTATTGGATTATGTGGATGTTGGCTGATAAACAACAACAAATAAACATTAGGCATATTTAAACTAAGTCGTTTAAATTTTATTTCCAGCAACTCTTACAACAACTATGGATTTTCACATTATACTGCCAGGAGAAATATTTTATTTTAGAAGTAAAGCTATTCCTTGAATGTTTGTTGTGTGAAGATGGAGTGTGATGAAAATCTGAATAAAGTTTTAAAGACTCTATGATATAATTTATAATTCCCACCTTTGGAGCCACCTAGTGGTTACATCAAAAAGACAATGTACCTGAGAGCAGATTCATCAATTCACATGTTACATGTGACATGTTACATGTCATGTTAATACATATGTATTATGGATTAGTAACATATATTTTTATTTGACGTGGTGTGTGTTCTTCTGCACTAAGCGGTGAAAATAGATAACATCACAAGTATATATATTACTGGATAAATAATATATTACTTGTGGTTTAGCATATTTAGGTAGAGTGTGTAGTTTCTGGTGGCACCTAGTGGTGAGACTGCAGATTGCAACCAACTGTTCTGGGTAAACATAGAAAAATGGCGTCTTCACATCCGGAGACCTGCTGATAAAAAAGGCTCAACTAAAATGTTGTTAATTTGACTGATTTATACACAAGTTAAAACAAATGTATTAATGTGATGAATCAGACAGACTGCACCTTTAACCCAAATTCACTGATCTGTCAACACCTCCAGAATATTCAGTGATATGAAGATGTACCATGAAATATTCCCACAGAAAGAGGAGAGTTGTTTTAGATACAAAATCAATCTGTTCTAGATTCAGTCGTAATTTTTTTAAAACTTAAAAAGTTGAGGAAACTGTTGATTGAATTTTTCTTTCAGTGGTTTTGACTGTTTATCAACTCAAATATACAACATCTGTGCAAAGTGAGGAAAGAGAAAATGAATGAACTTCCTGCAGGAAGCAGCTTCCAGAGCTTCTACAGCAGCCGGTGATCCAGCTGCAGCAGCTTCATGTCATCATCAAATCCTTTGATTGAGGTTGCAAATAATAAAAAGAGAGGGGGAGACTAATGATCTAAAGCATTCTGAAGTTGTTGTTTTTACAGAGCACTGGACTGCAATAGAGATTTTTGTGTCTCGTTTCTTGATTGAAAACTTAATGATTTGAGTCCGAGTCTCCACCGGTGGAGACATTGGCCCCTACAGTTCAACATAAAAACAGTACAGACATCATGTTTGGTAAGTTAAATGCATGGATGTATTATAAAAAATAGATATGATGAGATGATATACTGCTAACCCAGTGGCCACTTATGGTACTGCAACGAAAAATCCCATCCAACCCAAACTGCATTTTTCTCATAGACCACAATACGATTTTCATGGGGGGACTAAACTGCACAGTCTTAATGGTTCACATAAGCAAAAGTAAACCTGGAAGTTTTTCGGTGAATGCACCATGCAAGAAGCTTCCAATGAAATGAACGGCAGACATTTTTCGGTCCAGTATCCAGTTCCCATGATACATCCATGGTTAAATGTTATAATGCTAATGTCGGTTAATGCTAACAGATTTGTATTCTTCTCTGTCTCCCTTTCTCCCTCTGCCATGATGTAACCAGAGACACCCTTATTAAATTTAGCGGGGGAACCCGACCACACCACAGTCCACATGGCCTGGACTGGCTGCTGTACCACAGTCATACACACACACACACACACACACACACACACACACACAGCGGTGTGGTTGGAGCCCGTCTAACTACAGGGCTTTTCTGTGTGAGGTTTATTTTCGTGGACGCTCTGCTCTCTCCATGTTCTCCTCGTACAATGGGCTCGTTTACATGTGGCCAAATTCAAATACACACGCTGACATGGACACGGGCTTCGCCTCGCTTCATTGTTGGCCCTTCGAAGCATGGAGACTCGGGTTTTGACCACAGGTTTGTCTTCGGTCGCAATGAGAAGGGCCTTTATTCTGCTGTTTTTTTAGATCCAATCATAACTTATCTTAAAAGAGAAAGCTGTTGTTATTTAGAGCTTTCAGTCCGTTTACTATATCCTACATCAGTTTTTGTAATGTTTTAATGTCTAATCCTGAGCAAACTATAACAATGAAAGGCCTGGAAGTGTATATTTTTAGTCAGTTTAGAAAAAAATGTTGTTTTAACCATATTAAGTTTCTGCAGATATGTTGATATAACTGTATTTTATTTCATAAACTCTACTAAACACTACTAAGTCTTATGGTGTGACAGCACTGTGGTTAATGTGTGGTTAGGTTTACAGGGTCAGACGAGACCATGGTTCAGGTGAAATGGTCAGTTATCATTGGTATCAATGATCATAACAGGAAAATCATCCCAATTATTGAAAAACGCTGTAAAAACCATTGATCCAACCCTTCTCCTGCTCAGGTCGGCTTGATTTAATAAGTACAATGACGTTTTACAAGAATCTGATCTTCCTTTGACATTTTTCAACGTTCCTGATCTGCCATGAGAGAGAGTTACACACAGATGTACATAATTAGCACTTACAAAGCAAACACGCACTTGTTCCCGCAGGTGTACACGAAGTGAATGAATCCACGCATTCACACGCAGGTAAACACATTCCTCCTCACCACAGAGTACACACAGTGCAAACCCACATATAAACCAGCACCTGGCCTGTTGGCACCAGGTCTTAAAACCTCATTAGAAAGCAATCAGATCTTCTGTGACTCACAGTGCCGGGGGCGCCGCTGCTGCCAAAGAGGCCCCGGCTCTGAGGCTCCAGACCCCGAGGTAGCACGTTGAGGCCTGGGTGGAGGGGAGGTGAAGCCGGGGCAGGTCTGGTGGCTCTGGACGGGTCAGCACTCCACTTCCTGTTAAAGCCCGGGAGCTTTGATATGGATTCATGGGCGAGATTAAGATTTAAATTGCTGCTAATCATCCTCGTGTCATAATGCACACGCACACACACACACACACACATGGATCCTGCACTCACACACCGCAACTGTATCTGAGATGAGTAATCCTGTGGTCCTGTGGGGAAAGTGGATCGACAGAAATTAAGTTAAGTTTGGAATCATACGAGATCTCACTGGGCCTCTTATATCAGCGCAGTGTAGAAATCACCACTCAACGGCTTCACATGTGACTTCTGAAGCGTTTGTATCTTGTAAATCACAGCGTGGGAATAATCGTGCATTGATCAGTGCGGCTGCTGAAAACAGTCGTCATTTAAATATAATGCCCTTGGAGGCCACGCTCCTTAGAGTTTATGACATGGAGATGTGAAATATCACCAAGAGAATCTTCTAGAAATGGACGCCATAGTCCGAAAGAACGAACTGGTTAATAGTCAGTAATTTTGTAGCATGGAAGTGGCATTAAAGCAACTCAGAAAGTAAGAAATTACACTCCTGCTGCCATGAATAATCCAACGCCAGCTGCAGGGGTTAGAAAATCTCATTTATGTATCTGTTATATGTGCAGCCATAAATCAATCGGTATCCTTCACATGTGGGCACATTGGTATAAATGTAATTTACAGTATATACACACTAAGCAGCATGGGGCCAAGACACCTGACCTGCTTCAACACCTGCGTCCAGCAGGTTGATGGTAAAAATCTAAGCTGCTAGTTTATATTTAAATACACTCTGTCCATATCAAAAAAACAATAACACCTATGCCTTAAGAAAGAAATAAACAGTTATTCATATATTTGCTGTGTTTGTAGAACAGGGCATGGGGACATGTGCACCTTCTCCATGATAGTTGTTCTGTTGCATACAAACCATATTGAAGGCAAAGAGTCTTAAATCTTAAATGCAACTTGTCACTTCTGACCAGTCGCTGCATGAAATGTCCGTGACTGTCACATTGTTGATTTTGGAAAATTCCAAAAACAATTTAATCAAATTGTATTCATCATAAGCTCAACTCAGATCACAGAGAGTCATCTCTGGTGTTTTCTATTAAAGCTGTGTGGTTTGGGGCAGTAAGATAATAAGGCATTGTGTTTGCTATTGGAACGGGTATTTGGTTTAATGTCGAGCAGCTTGTTTGTTTGCTGCCGGCTGGACGTGGAGCTGCAGGATGAATCCAACTCTGGCTGAATGCGTCACGCCACAAGGAGATGGGACCAAATATTGACATCCAGAGCTGCTATAGAGCTCATATGTTTACAGTAGGACTGCTGGTGATTTAGTTACTGCATCCATCAGGCTCCGCCCACAGACGGAGGAAGCCGGACCACGATTCCTCGCTGCTTTACCTTCCTCTGCTCACCCACTCAGTGCTGCAGCCTGACACCAACTTTCCAATGATCCGTTCCACAGCAGCGCATGTCACGGTGTGGCTGTTGGTGTATATTTGTGGAAAAACCTTTTACACTGTATATACAGTACCTGCTGTGCTATATACACAGCATATATGCTATTTTTTGGCTTTTAGGAGTGTGTTGTTATCACATTTCTATTGCCTCAACATTGAGTTTGTACTCCACTAGCCTGTGCATTGTGTGCAACAGTATTTTCTGTCTATGGAGAACAGTGAGACTAAGTATATTCATATTTGGGCTCATTGGTCTGTATTTCTTATCACGCGTTGCAGTAACTTCTTCCTCTGACTGAAACTCCCAGTAACTCAGACCAGAGCTTATATGGCACTAAAATGCTATGGATGCTATGCTATGGATATAATATATCGATTCAGTGATCATTGAATGATTGAATCGATAATATCATTGCTGCAAAGTGAACATATTGATCCATATCTATGTATGCTTTTATTTTGAAAGTGCAAAAACTGAACTCCAACTCCACAAGAGCGATGAGTATAATGGGTCTAATTTAATATTTTAGTAGTTTTTTGTGAGTTAATATAAATGCAACTGGTTGTGTTAAATAAGTAAATGACATTGTCTCATATTGATCACAGGCCCCTTAATTAAATCATATCATGACAGACTTTGTGGTATCTGGTAACCCAAGAAGGAGTTTCTGACTCCTGCATTTCACAGTCCTGTACCTCCGGCTCAATGGGAGGAGAGAGAACAGTTTGTGTTGGGGATGAGTTGGTTCTAGATGATGGAGGCAGCTCTTCTGTGGACTCCACACTTTTAGATGCTCTGCAGAGAGTCCTGGTGATCTTGGAGGCGGTCCTCACCACTCTCTGTAGGCGTTTGTGGTCCTACCAGCCCACACTGAATATAGAGTATATATGTCATCAATCTGTCATGTTCCAGCTCAGTCTCCAGAGGAAATGCTTCATGTTTCTGCAAAACACTCATATGTTGAATCAGTGTTTGAGATGTGACGTAGTTCAGACGATGTTCCTCTTAAGTTCCTCTCCTCTCAGCAGGAGGAGGGTTGGGTGGATGGATCAGTGCTTTGTTTCATGAATTGGAGTTGGAAAAGTTGCAGGAAATGCCTGTTCAACATCAGTGTTAACTGACAATTGTCCCATCAAGCAGCACATTGATAATTTTAACCCAAACGTGGTCTTTTCCAAACACTCCCTGATACTGTGGCATTATCAGCTGATAGCCACTTCCTTCACAAGCAGTGTGTCAAAACAACAGCATCCTCATGGTTTAAACAAAAGCTTTTAGTGAAACATTCAAGCTTTGTTCTCCACAATAAAACCTGTGATGGAGTTTACTTTATTATTATATGATCAAGAGGGACAATCATCTCTTTATAAAAGCGTCTGTGTGTCTGTGGCTCAAATATCTCTCTGTTTGTCAGATCAACATCAGGTTTCAGACATAGCTTGTGCACGGAACACGGATATTCAACACATCATTATTATCATTAAACGCTACAATACCATAGACTTACATATCACAGCGCTATCCTGCAGCAGCACTGTAGTTACAGTGTAAAGCTCCTCCTCATGTTGCTTCCCAGCACTATAATTACAATTCAAAGCTCAATTGTCCCATTTCTTTCTGCATGGATCATGCAACCAATGTAATGAAAGTATCTCTCAAAAACCACAAGATGCTAAGATGTGAGCCGGATTAGCTGCTACTTTATTCCTCACGTTAACACAAGCTGTATTCTTATTTGCAAGGAAATCCCAGCACTATCACCTAACAGAACATAATCTGAGCCTAAACTCATTGATTTATAAACACATATAACAGTAACATGCCCAGGTTGTTACACTATACAGAAAAAAAACTACCAAGTAAGAGTAAATTTTATTTGGCCTGAAGCTTCCACATGCTTCCTATGGGCACTGCACTAGTCTATAACAAATATATAGTTTCTATTTCCAATAGATAAAAGCTGTACATCGTAATAAAAGGGGAAGTTAAACCACAGTATAATAAGAATACACATGATTCATAATAAAATATAACTATACATACTGAGAACACATCCTACTGCTCTACTTTAGTTGCCTGTTATATTATGTTTATATAATTCTATTAATGAGTTGTATAAGACGGAGTCTCTTATGTTCCGAGCTGCTCTCTGGTCACATTTGTTGCAGAGAGTCGACAGATCAGGCTGCAGAGTGGAGGCGGAGAGGTAGGTGGCAGATCTTAAATATGACAAGAGTGTCCCAACTTAGAAATCCATATTTTTCGAGGATTGTACATCGATGAAAAGTTCTGTTAGTATAACGATATAACAGGTTTCAGAGCTGTGGAGTTAGCAAGAGTCTAAATATTAAGATAATATTAGAGAGAAAAGTTTGGTGAGAACCTGAAATTGACATATTTTCTTCAAACACACATTAGTGTGGACATGGACATTCTCTGCCGTCTCCAAGTGAAATTAAAGTCAAGGTCATTGAACCCTCACAGATTTTCTTTGTATTGAAAATCAATTCCTGATGTGCAGAGATGAGATGTACTGCAGTGTGTGTGTGTGTGTGTGTGTGTGTGTGTGTGTGTCCTTCAAACATCACTGATTGATGTGCCTAAACCCTTTTGTTCACCCTCAGTTTGAAATTCTCTGCCATCGTTGATAACAAAGCTTTCGCAGAATCGCCCCTTTCACATTTCAACAAAATGATAGGTCAGACGCTTAACAGGGTGTAATTATGTGACACTTTCCCTCATGCACATGTTCCATCACAAACACAAAGATAGCCGTTTGCTGTAAATGCCCAGGAGTTCACTATAAATAGGCGTCTTTTTTATCGGCCTGTCCACCGCTGCCTTTCTCTTTGTGCTCCACAGAATGGAACTTGTAATTGTGCGCCGCTTCTTTGCGAAGGCAACAGCACTTTCCCTGCAGCAGCAGGAGAATGACATTACACACAAAGATCACATAACACCACACACACAATCAAAAACCTGCACATACAGTACACGCCAGGGTGTATGCATATGTGTGTGAGTGTGTGCACAAGAGAGTCCTAATTTTCTCCTTACAAAAGCTCTGGATCCTCTGGGGCTTAGAAAGGCTTGTTGGGTTTTTGTCTGGATTGTTCAGAATGTCTTCTGCCCGCTTGGATTTTCTTTTAAACTTCAAAATAACAGATTGTGGTGCATGCAGGCTTCCACGCAAGCTTCTTTTCTTTAGGCGATATGGGCAGAAGGTGGGGCCTTGCAGCTGTGTCAATAGGCTACCGAGCAGCCCTAAAGCAACCTCAAAACCCTGCAAACTCTCTTTTATGTCGGCCTCCTGTCTAAAAGACAGGCCTGTTTACACTTTGGTCTTTGTAAAAAGACTTACACCTGTGTTTGGGGGAGGGGGAGGGCGTGCACCACTTATGTGAAGGTGTATCTATGTACCTGTTGAGTGATGTTGCGTAAATGGACCCTGTGAACTCGGTTCAGATTTATCTCGGGCACAATTAGTAAACTGTCAGAGTCGGAGTGAAGGAGGAGAAAAAGAGCAAGCAGTGGAAGAGCAGGAGAAAATGTCAGTTCTGCAATCTTCTATTTTATCCTGGAACTGTGTTTTTCTCCTCCATCTATATTGAACCAAACGTTTTTTCTAATGCTCTATACACATTGTTAAGAGCTGCAGTAATAATCAGACCGAATCCGTGGCCTCTCTAACCAATCAGTAGCTATCGACGTTTCCATCCTGTCAGTGTAATTTCAGTCGAGACAGAAGCCGGGAAGCGGCTGCAAGGAGCAGTTACTGATTTCAGAGTTTCTATCTCTGTGAGCAGAGCCACAGCCTGTATAGCTGTGTCAGCCACTTACTTGGAAGGAATAGATTGCTGTTTTGGCACAGGAAGGTGACGTAGCTTTAATCCTGCCGACAAAGCTCTGATTAGAAACTGCCATCAATGACTTCAATCAATCAATTATTCAATCATCTAAATTACAAAGAAAACTGAACTCATGCCTCATGGATGTTTAGATTTATTTTATAAATTGATTTAGAAATTTCAGCAGAAGTGACATTTGTGATTTTTCAGTGTGCAAATGAAATTCTGTTCTTTGCGAATTTTATCCGTCAATCCAAGGACACCAAGAAAACAAAGACACGAAACTCTAATGTATCTGTACATACTGTGGTGTGTGTGTGTGTGTGTGTGTGTGTGTGTGTGTGTGTGTGTGTGACCATGTGTGTGATGAATTCTCTCCCGACCCTGAGCAGCTGAGTGGGCGTAGAACAGGGACAGATGGATTGATGGATGATGGGATTATAAATAAGTCATATTTAGAACACATTCACTAACAACATTAACAAGATAAGAGGCACAGTGAGGATATACTGAGGCCCAGCACTGTTTTAACCGTGCTAAAATACTCTCAGTGATAAAGTTGGTTAGCAGGTAGAGTGTTTGTTTTAGTGTCTTAGTTTGTAATTAAAGGCACAATAAGTAATTTCTATTGACTAAACCTTTGTTAAAGTTCCCAAATCTGCACTTTTCTGGGATTTATTTGAAGATTTGACCCTGAACTTTATATATTTTAGTATAAAAAAAGATCAACTGTAGTTTTAGAGAGCTCTTTTGCTGGAGACTTAAAAAAAAGTGTGTGTGAGGGTGGGGGCAGGGGGGTTAGGTGTGTGTGTGAGGACGGATTTGAACTTGAAAAGCAGGAGGGTTAGGGCCCAAAGATTCACTAATGAAGAATAATGAAGCTTAGGCTGACAGTGCTCATTAAACACCAAGGGAAACTACTTAATAGCAAAAGCAAATAAGTGTTCTGGCGCTGGCCTCGGCCATTGTGTTGGCACAGCCCGAATGCAGCTGGTCACAGAATTCATCTCATGCTTCATCTCTGAGCCTAAAGAGCCGAGACAGAAAAGGCCGCAGTGATAATTGTGTGCTGAATCCGGCGTGAACAAAACATATTTCTTCTTACAAGAGGGGGCCAAGAGGGGCACACACACACACACACACACACACACACACACACACACACACACACACACACACACACACACACACACACACACACACACACACACACACACATTAACAGACAGGCAACTGTAATCTGAACATATTGAACATTATCATAGTTTTTCATGCTGTATTGATTGAAGCTCACACCCACAACAGCTGTTTTTTTGTGTGTCAATTTTCTGCATCTACCCACGTTCCTAGACAGTGATTTAATAAGCAACAATACTATGCAATCACCTGATTATGTGGAACAAACACTAATCAGAAGTGCTATGAAGTGATTATGCAGGAGCTTCTATTAGTTAGAAGATCCCATTTCAGGGGGCATTCCTGTTGAACTTTTCCACTCAGAACTCGGAAATCATGACTTCCCAGTACAAGTGAAAGTGAGCATAAATACTGACAAGAGACATGAGACACGTCACATAAGGATACGAAACTGGACACGAAACACAGGGAGAAACCATCTTAAAAATAAAACTAGACACAGAAGGAACCAAAACACCAGAAAACCAGACAAGACAGTGACAGATCATGACAAAATGTTCTGAAAATCTCATTATTTCATGGTTTCTTTGAGCCTTGTTTCCACTGTCAGTATGGTACGGTTCAGTACGGATCAGTACGGTATGGTTTGGGTTTTTAACAAACAGTTTTCGGGGTCCTAAAGAGTTATTAAGTGGTAACAGGTACCATAGGACCAGTACAGTTCCATGGTAATAGAAATGCTAAAGTAAGCGTTGGCCATTAGTCTTCTATAAGAGTAAACTGATGATCTTTGGGTTGTGGACAGTTGGTCTGGACACAAAAAGACATTTTAGGTTGTTTTATAAACCAAACAACGAATCGATGATTGTCGTTCACTGCAGCCCTACATTACTTTCCAATTATCTGATGAGCAGTGAATGAAGAAGACTCGCAGCCTCCATCTGATCAGGTCTTTGACCTTGTTTGATTTGAGCAGATCTGGAGGTCCGGAGGTTGGAGAGGTCGTCTACGTCCCTGGCAGCGCTGCTCCTTCACTGGTCTGCTGGGGTGAGGAGCTTCAGCTTAATGAAACATGAAACTCTGCCTGCCTCCGTGCTGCTACTGCTGGAATCCCTCAGAGGAATATTTCACATAATTACACACTGTCTGCACTGTCTAATAAAGCCACTGGCTTCTCTGAATTCCTGAAAAAAAAATCATAAACATGCACGTTGGCCCACAGTTTGTTTGGACGCTTTTCATATGGTATTATTCAAGACGCTGTGTGCTGAACACTTCTGACCAAACAATCCTGTTCTCGAATTATAAGTGTGGTAGGGGTCTACTGAGCTGTCTGGCGCCATCGTCCTCCTAAACATGTCATTACTGTAACCACGAGGTCAGCGCAATGCAGCCCCGAGTAAGAAGCCTCTGAACTACAAATCAGCGCTGCCACTACATTAAAACATGAACGTGTCAATGAGAGCTTTATGAAACATGCCACAAAGAGACCACCACACTTATCATGCTTTACGATAATAGGATGATGTCTGGGAATAATGACGTATCATTTTTCTGTTAGACGAAAGAAGGGTCTATTAAGAAGCTGTATTTCAAATTCAATAATTATACATCAGTTTTAGCTATTAGTAAAACCAGAATGGAGGGAAATGGGTTCCACTGCAGCCCCGTAATAAGACCAGTGTTCCTCTCCAGAGGAATGACAGTATTAACTCTAACCCTCAGCAGATGGAAATGGCCGATGTCTACACTCAAAGCAGGAAGTCAGAACAATCAGGCATGGTGTCTTCTAACCAAAACCACAATCTTTACCCAAACATTAACTGCAATGAGTCATTATTCTTTTAACTTTGACGCCAATGTTTTAATAAAGTATTTCACTATATCATTAAATAGGACTGTGCAGATAATTGATAATTAATCACCATGTAGCTGCCATAATATTTCAATACTAGCATTGTTAAACACCTTTATCCAACTAAGACATTCACCAGAATAGTGAATGTGCAGAAAGTCTCACATGAAAACTCATTAAAAGTCTGATTTTAAGAGCCTGCATCACTTTTCATGTCCCAAATTGTTTTGGGGCCAATCTTGGTTCAGTGTTCAACTCACACAAATGTGATGTGGAAACTTGAAGCCTGCAGAGACTTCACAGTGAAGCAGGAGACACCTGGTGCTGCAGGTAAACTTTTGAACTTATATTTGCATATTTATAGATTCTGGAATTGTCAATGTCTTCAACAAGATAATTAATAGTAATAATAAGTTCAAGCCAGAGGCATCAAGACACACTCAAGGGTACGATTCAGCAGATTCAACACCAACGACCTTAAACATAGTTTAGTTCCTTTTTTAAGGCGTTTTTCCTGATTGGATGTGAGAGTCTAGAAGAGTTGTTGTCAGGTGGAAGGTGAGTCTATAATAATCATATTACATAGATTAGATTGTCTGTACTTTTAAATAAAGGCCCTGAAATGGGCTGAGTTGTGAATTGGTCCACATGAATAGAGTTTTTGTCAGGTTTAGTTTAGTAGATGTGGATCCAACTGTAGAGACAAATGCAGGATGTAATGAAGAGTTTTAATATTAAAATAAATCAAAAACAAGGCAAAAAGACAACAGATAAGAGAAGCATGACAAGTGTTGTTTTAAAATAGATAAATAATAAAAATAACAAATTCCAAAAGAATTCATTCTTTTCATTGTTTTTTCTTTCTGGATGAATCCATTCAGTGGTGGCAGCAAGAGCAAATAAAACATCCATGAAGATACGATAACTGAAAACTTTATCATTCTTGAAGGTAAGAAATGATCTTATATGCTAAAAACTTGACAAGTTGATTTTTATGGTATTTGTGGATTTGTTTGTGTTAAAGACCACACCAAGATATTTAAACTCTTCCACTACATCAAGACTCTCCATGAACCGTTATACAGCAGTTCTCCAAGATACAAACATCCACCTTATGAACATTCGTAGATGACTGACGTCCATAAATGTTCATAAATACTGTTTGTATTTTAAACTGCACGTCCAACCCCCTTTCGTTCCCCTTTGTGTGGCGTAATGTATCCTAATTATACTGTAGATTAAAAATTAACATGATTTATGGACAATTCAGCCTCTGGGAACCTGTTGTTAAATTGGCCACTGTCTGTATAAGGTGCTTGATCGTCCTCTGCAAGGAAAACGATTGGCTCATTGTGCAAAGGATTGGCTCATTGTGACAGATTATAAACTTGGATGGTGGATTTGCAGAGGATTTGTGATCTTTGGGAGAACACGGTGGACTGAATGGGGTGCGTGGGTGGTGACACCTGACTGTACAGATAAGTACAGACAACAAACACGCCTCGGGATAAAGATCAAAGAATCAAAGAATCACTTGCTCAGAGGAAAGCTGCTGACATACTGAAATGTGCTTGAGAATTAAGTAGGAGGCTCTGCATACATCAGATTACCAGAGTCTTTCAAACAGCATCTAAAATTGGCAAGCTGGGCCGGCCGGTGATCTGGATCCGCTAACAGCTGAAGGGACAAGATGTTGGCAGGTTATGCTGTTACACTCCAGTGAAACGTGTGGACTAATAATTGATCACAGTGAAAAATTTTATGAAGGAAAACATGCCAAAAAAAGAATAGCATCAGGAAACTGTGTGTTTTGGTGAATGTTTGAAACCTGCTCGCTGCGTCTGTAGATTCTAACCCTGATACGTTTTTTTGGGAGATGATTGAGTCGCAGGGAACAACTGCAGATGCCATCACTGAGACTTTGATGCAGCGCTTGAAAGACATTTTACTGAAGATATTTTAGATCAGTGTCTAGTTTCCTTTGCTTGGGACGTCGGTACGTCAGTGATGCTCGGGAAGAGAGTGGGTGTTGAGCAGCTGTGCAGTAAATTCTCAGGAATCTCTGACTGATGGTGATGTCACCATGGAAGTTTCTAGCCTCGGTCTTTGTCAGGTCTTTTTAAAATAAACTCCATTCAGTGCACTGTAAAAAAATAATCTCATAAGGTGAAGATATATTATATTTGGTTCAATATATATAATACTGAGTGGAATTATCTGGAATTATCTCATTCTAGTTGTCAATTTAATCTTCAATTTAATATTTTTTAAGAAATGAACATAAAATTAGATACCGTATGAGACAATATTAGATAAAGTGTCCAAAGAAGGAGATATAAATAAGAAAAATAATAATTCCTAATTAAAAACATGTGGCACTTAGAGAAGACCTTTCATTGGCATCAGTTGTGGTTAAGCTGTTTTGCATCTCACATATTTTAATCTTGTTATTATCGATATTTTCATCTGGTAAGATTTATTTTTTTTGCAGGATGATGCAAACTCCAAAAAGAGAGAGAGGACACTGCCAGTCTGCTAAATCAGCCCACATGACTGGAGCCTGCAGCTGTGGAAGGAAACACCTTCATGCCTGTTACCCTGCATGTGAACAGCAGGAAGACTATCTTCTGCGTTCTTTTATGCTGTAAGTTTATTTCTCACATCTCTCAGCCGTGCTCTCATCGTTTCCTCGCTGTTGTTTCCTGGGCTGTGACACTCATCCATCAGCTGCTGCAGCAGCTGGTCTCCTCTGTCCAATGGTACTGCGACACGCCCTCCTCGTCAGCCAATCAGCTCGCTGCTGTTCCTCTCCCTTTGCGTTCTGGTGCTATAGTTGCACCCTTCACCTTCCCTTCACCACCCAGTCTTCATCAGCTTCAGCAGTTTATCATCAGCCACCACCACCAGTGTAAATTTATGTTTGTACATAAGATGGCATTTGATGCGACTGCATCGGTGGTTTTTGGTATTCCATCTCATTATGCAATTTAATCTGTAGGTTGAAATATATATCGTCAGAGTGAAGAGTCTTTAAAATAAACAATAGACAGACATCTGTCATGAAAAACTTTTATTAACCAAATACATATTCATGCATATTCTTTCAAGAAGGTAATCTCTACCGTGGGTCACTTAGAAATTTCCTTATTTTTGAAAGAAAACCACAGTTTTTTTCAATGACGATAACTTTAAACTAATTATAAATCCACTCTTTACATTGCTAATGTGATAAGTAACTATTCTAACAACTATCACTCCAGTGTTCTTATGCAAACAATGTGTTTGCTCTTTGCATCAGAAGGCTAATGTAATGAAATGATAGGGCGGTAGAAAGAGATTCAGATCTTCATCTACCACCTGCTGGTATTTAGAGGTATTTCCTCTCACACATGCACAGAACATACCTGCTAGCCAGCGGTTGTCTTTGCGGTGTGTTCAGGTGCTACTGTTTGGGCATAACACAAGCTATGAAATGACGTGACAGTCGGTCTTTGTTGCTGTTAGTTCTTTGATGTCAGTTTGGTGTTTTCAGGCTTTTATGTTTGCCTTGAGTCTTTACACAGAAAAGCTGCTGATTTCCTCTCTGGCCCAATGCCCTCGATCCAAAGTCATTCCAAAAAAAGCTCCTATTGGAATCTGTCCATATACCAGTCGTTGTGCACACTAAATGCACTTTGTGTAGCTTTGCTTTGCTTTGTAGTCCTCTTATACCTTATCAAGCCGAGCCATCACTGTCTTTGGGGTCATTACAGTCTTTCCTCCACTTAGGCCCTCAATTAGTTGAGGGCCTAAGTGAAATCATGCTGAATGCATGCTGTTCCAATAAAGAGAATGATTGGACATCATCCACAATGAAACTGAAGACAAGGAATTTATTTGGGTTTGGGAAACATTCACAAATTGTTCAAGCCTTGTTTGGCTTGTGGTTCGCTCAAAGCGTCAGCGGTCTGCTTTCTCTTCATACAAAAAACTGCAGTTCTCTCTTAAAAGCTACTTTCAATGTATGATCATAAATCTTAAGAAATAATTTTGTATCCCATTACTTCTAAAAATATAGAAAATGTGTTCAACTTCATGAATTTGTGTTACCAACTTTACCACCACTGAAGTGCCCTTGAGCAAGACCCTTAATCTTTAGTTATACTATGGATCTATGTAGCGTCTCCTCTGTTACCTGTGTGTGTACCCTACAACATTTATACTTGTGTGTGTTGCTGGTGTCATTTCTACGAGTTTCTTTTGTCTTTGTCTTGCACCTCAAACAATGACAACAGAAACTGAGTTGGAGCAGAACTTTTCATTGATTTACAGGAACACGGAAAAGAGAAAATACTTCAGAGATTTGTGTGAACGATGATTAAAACCTTTGAGACGTACAGACAATTGACCTGTGCTTGTCACATCTGCTCAGTGCCGCTTAGAGATTGGACCAATCACAGCTGTTGTGGTGTGGAGAGGTGCATATCAGGCTGCACCATAGAGTACGATGTAGGGTACAATGTAGGGTACGGCATAGACCCTTTGTCGGCATAGGGTACAATGTAGGGTATGATGTAGGGTATGATGTAGGGTACGGCTTAGACCCAAGGTCGGCGTAGGGTACGATGTAGGGTATGGCATAGGGTATTGTGTAAGGTAGGATGCAAGGTTCAATGTAGGGTATGACGTAGTGTACAGTGTAGGGTACGGCATGGAGTACAATATAGGGTATGGGACAGGGTACAGCATAGACCCTAGGTCAGCGTAGGGTATGATGTAGGGTACAACATAGGGTATTGCATAAGGTAGGATGCAAGGTTCAATGTAGGGTATGACGTAGTGTATGGTGTAGGGTACGGTTTAGGGTACATGGCTACGCTACATCGTAAATCAGTTTCTGTCACTGACCAGATAAAACTGTGGCTACTGAGCTGCTTTCAGGTGTGAATGTGTCACTGTGTGAATGTGATCAGGCCTTTGCTGTAAAAGAAAGGCTGCCTTTCAATGAACTACCCCCTGAATAAATAAAGATTGATTTAAGTAATAAATACATTTTCTTTTCTTGTTTTAAACTTGAAATAAGCAAAATGATCTGCTAGTGGAATAAGATAATTCGACTCAATATCGGACTAAATGCACCAAAAACAAGATAAGATTTCCTTTGTTGTTGACTTTTCTCCTCTGTCTTTGTTCTGATGGGTCGATACTCTTAATAAAGCCTCCTGGGTGAATGCGATATGGGACGAGATGTTTATCCTGTAGATCTGTAGCGGGGCTTGAACGCTAATCCCCATCCTTTCAGCGTGGTGGGATTGTTTCGTGCTGGAGGTGGAGATCCTCACGGATCCCAGTTTTGTAAGTGAGGGACTCAGCGAGCTGTTCTGTGGTCTTGAATCCCCTGGAGACTCATTTAGCCTTATTTCTCTCTCCTCACTGCTCCCCCCGTCCAGTCCACTCCCACTCCCCCTGCTCCCACCCTCAGACCGTCCGCCTTGACAGATCGGAGGAAATGAACATCTGCAAATTGGCCTCAGTGGCGAGGCCAGGGCGACTCCGAGACCACGGCGGCTCTGCTTTCCAACTGGCTAGCTTGTGGTCTCTCACCCAGCTCCTCTGTCTCTGTCTCCTGTATTAAATTAGCATCAGAAAGCAGCCTGTTTGGATGCAGGCCGACGGCTGATTATGGTCTTTGGGCTTTGTGTTTATATTGGACGATGTGAGAGTGCCTATTAGTGGTTAATAATAATGGAGGACCACGTGAAAGGCTGCAATGTGAACTATTTTATGTCTTCAGCAGCCTCAGCCTGTGAAGCTGCAAGTTCGAGGCACAAAGCTTTTTGCATTTGCAGTTTTATTAACGACAAAAAGGAATTCTGATGATCAGATTAGTCCTGGCATCACCAGACCATTTCCCATATCTGAATAACGCGTCTGTAGTAGTCTGAAACTACAAGAGAACAAGAGAGCGTTATCAACAAACTATTACGTCTGGATGCAACGGGATAAACTTACAACCAATCAGCGTAACCTGTTCATGAGTGACATCATTAGTAATAAAAGCTTTAAGTTTCAGCTTCTACTTTTAGAGTAAATATACCGTCCTTTTTCCTTTTTCATTTGTTCAACAGACTGCTCCAAATCAGCAGCAGCCATCTTGCTGGTTCATGATAAAGCCTCGTCGGTGCTACGCTGTCAGTCATTGAAACAATCCCGCCCTGCATTTCAGTAACGGTGCTGATTGGCTGGAAATGGGGACCAGGCACATCTGCCAGAGCAAATAAAACATGAGCGCCGTCTGGTCCCCGGCTAATTACTTCACTCAGTAAATCACAGTGCGGTTTCATCTCAGTGCTGGAAACATTTGCATTATTTCTTGTCTCTACACGAGTTCTCGTTTCATAACAGCATCTTGTTTCTCCTTATTTAATAGAAGCCTTGAAGTGTTTGCAGTTACAAGTGCGTTAAGTTTACTGTCTGTATTAAGAGCAGGTTCATTAATTTACATATTAAAGTTTAATGTTACAATAATGGAGCCAGTCAACAGAAAAACAGCAGTCCGCACAAGTTTACCAAGGAAGAACTTTATATTTGGGTTAAAATTTAATGTGTACCTATTTATGCATTAATAAGACTACATAAGCCAATAACAGTATATAGTTAATGCTACAACATTAGACATTTATAAGAACTATTTTTAATAGTTTTAGATACTTAAATATTTCAATAAGTTTGTTATAATTGTTAATAACAGCAATATAAACATGTTTATTGAGTAAGAGAAATAACTTAGCTTTAACTTCATTGTTGAATATCTACTCAAAATTGTATTCATCTCTGGTAGATGCATAACACATAGTTAACTGTTAGCTGTTAATAAAGCATAGTTAAGTGATAATTAAGACACAGTTAACTGTTAATATATACACATTAGCTCTTATTAAATGAATAAATGAATGAATAAATGTGTTTAAACTTAATGAACCAAAGAATAAATGTGTTAAACTATGTTTATAATGTGATTATTAACACTTACACTATATTCTAATACTTCTTTCAAGGACCAATATTCTGTAAGTGTTTACCATTAATCACAAACAGTTCAGCTTTGTCTTGGACAAATCATTTTTTGTGTATTCTTGGTGTATTTATGTGAAAGTGTTTCTGATAAATTCCTCTGAATACACTATTTGGACTTTAGAGCAAAAAGTGTTTTCCAGTTAAGAGGATGATATGAAGAACTCTGTAGAAAAACTGAAAGTGTCTTGTGTGACATTGCTGTAACCATGACTCTGAGAGAAGGGTTAGGAGGGAAGAGGATGTTGTGGCTTAAAATAACTACTTTGCTAAGGTTAGAGAAACAATTTGGTTTGGGTTAAAATGAATGGTCACAGTTACAATAATAACTGCGTGGTTACAGTACGGTAATGATCACGGTTAAAAGAAACCGACGATGAAAGCCAGTTCGCCTTAAACATAAACAAATGTTGATTCGGGTCATTTGCTCAAACGGCTGATGCTGTCGTGGGATTTTTCTTTGCTGCATCGCTGTCGAGGACCTGAGGGACTCATTCCTTCCTAAAGCTGGACACAGCCTCTTACCTGTAACATTCACTTCCATGAAGCTGAACTTTCTGAACACAGTCGGCCATTGTTTTGTGCTGATGATATAAACAGGAGAATTTGATGCGTTTCCTGATGTTGGAACTTCAGGACTTGAGCAACTCTGGCTGCCCTCACGTTTCCCGCCCACCTCTGCCGTCTGTTGATTAGATTTACGTGATCCAGATCTGTGATTTTCACACATTTAGGTTTTATTCGCGTGTGTTTCATTCACTTTGATACGAATAATTATTCAGTGTCTGCAGAGGTTCATCCATCGCTAGTTATCATGTCTTATCCTCATCAAGTCAATTCTCAAAGTTAATTTACCTCATTACGCAGTCATGGAGAACGGAACAGGAGTCAATGACATGGAATAAACCATCTGCTGGTTGTCACTGTAAAACTCCATTGAGTCATCTGAAATGGCTGCTGAGGATCTGCCGTTTTTCACAATTAGCCCAAAGATAAACAGATTACTGTCACCGCGAACATGTGTTTAAACACTCATCTCTTTTGCCAGAAGTGGTGAATTACCACCATTTCATTTGCTCTTTATCCATTTTCGTGTCATATTAATGTCATAAAGGGAAATGTGAAACTTTAAACACGCCTGCAGGGAAGCCTCAGCCTGAGACACAGAAAAACAAGACTTGAAGTTAGTGACTCTCTGAGGCTGCATTTAGCTTAATGCACCCTATAAGCACAGGGTGCATTGAGCTAAACGCTAACGTCAGCAACCTCTTCTAATTTGTAGAAAAGCCAAATATACCCGAGGCTGCGGCGAACGCTGTCAGCTCTGCAGGTATTTGGTCATGAATTTAACCAATAGAGGAGAAGTTAAGGGATAACCAAAGTTTTTAAATGCAATTCTGAGGCGAAACTAAATTTCATGAGGGTCCGTCCAAAGCTTGTTGATATATGTAAATAAAATACTCATAGTGGAGCTATAGGGGAAATGTCAGGGGAACACCAAGGTCAATAGAATACACCATCTGTAAACCAGGAATGTCGGTACATTACTCTGTGCCAAGCTATCCCCAGTAGATGTTGAGGTTTTATTATATTTCACAGAACAAAGCCTATTCGCAGAGGACGAGTATTATCTGAGGACCTCATGTGATTTAGAAATCATCCCTCATGACTGTTTGATGCAGAGCATTCACACGGGATAAGAGAGCTGCAAACTTTTAGCCTACATTCTTTTCTCTAAATGACCTAAATACAGAAGAACTGTGATGGAAATGTGTTTCCAGCTCTGGGTCCCGCTGTTAAATGCAGTGAAATTAGCTAAACTCCGACTAGCATCCCTGTAATGATACCCTGTAATGATAACTGAACTAATACCAGGATAGACACAGTGGCTGCTTATATCAGATTAATGTGGGGTAGCTGCTCTGCTTGTAACCGTGGTAACTGAACGGAGACGAGCATCCACTCAAAATACCGTCAAAACTTTCTTTTCTGTTTGTTTTTCTTTGTGTTGTGTTTTGTTGATATTTTCCTGCTTATTTTTATTTGTTCATGAAAATTAAAATGAGTGCTGGGTGGAATTTATGTGGGAATTTAGCAGCCTCCATAATTATTAATGGAAAAACAGGCAGATAAAAGGTTCATTGCGATGCTAACTTGCATAGGACTAATATGATCATATGCAGATTTGCATGGGATTGAGACCACAGATTACAATTACTACTAATCACATGATGTTCCAGGTTATTTTAGTTCTGTATTAAAAGTGCTGAAGGGAAATATGTGACCTGTGATGCTGCTAAAGGAAATAATTCATCTAACAGTTATAGCCTGGCTCTGTCCTATAAATGTTTTTTGATATATTTGCAGGTTTCCTCATAGAGATCATGATCTAGTTGGAGCTGGTCTATGGTTCTAGTTCAGTAATAACGGCAGAGCAAAGCCATTTGGTCCATTGTGGAATATAAAGCTTGTTAGTGACTGGTTATGGCAGATCCAGTGTGGCTATGACCAGATCTGATCAGTTTTAAAGGGATAGTTGAACATGTGCAGGTCATAAATCATCCACCACCGTGTTCGGGAGTGTCTGGATTGTGTATTTGCTGAGTTCGATGAGCGAAACCAAAAAATACCATTAGCGGTGTAGAACTCTGGAAACAACACCTACTGCTATGACTATAGGAGTCATGATGATGGGTGAATTTTCCAAAAATGTTGAACTCTCCCTTTAAACTTCAGCAGAGAACCCACTTTCAAGTAAGTTAACACTTGTCAATGGAGAGTGACCTGACTCTGTACAAATGAAATGCAGCAGAGATTCTTGAAGGACGATTCCAGTCCCTACAGTCATGCTACTAAAAATATACAGCAGACGAATCCAGTCAGTGACTTTTGTCCTTCTGCAGCTATAACATTATGTTGTCATTTACAGTCAAGATACCCTTGATGGCTATATTCATACCGAGCAACAAGGAGGAAAAACGCCGCATCTTTAATCGTCCTTGATTTTTTTAAAGCTTCTGAAAACAGCGATCCTACTTCCCTCTCTCCATTCTCTTCCCTCTGTTTTTCTTTCTCTCTTTCTTGTTGCCTCCTCTTGCCCTGTAGGAGTAGGATTAAGTTTGCTGCTGCCAGTTTTCTCGCAAACTCACAAAAGCCTGAAAAGCCCTGCAGGCTAGTTTTCTCCCACTGATGATAGATTTCACGTTGCAACTTTTACCCCCCTCCCAACCAGTAGTCCCTTAATAGTCAGTGATTGTCCTACACACAAGCACGGCTCTGCTGCACAAGACCCGAGTCTGAACCTGCCTCAACGGAGTGATTTGTTGTAAAAGAGGAATGAGTAGAAAGAATGAAAGAGACATTTAACTCTCCCTCCCAGTATTCAGGATTCATAAATCCACATCAAAGAAACAAAGAGCAATCCACCCTTGATGTGTTCAATTATGCACTTTTTTATTCACTTTTAAGGTTAATAAATTATGTCAAACAGACTTTGATCTTATTCTATTCACATGCTTTTCTCTTTGATAAGACATTTTACTGGATGTCAGCCGGTTGTATGTGGTTTCATAGGATACATCATAACATTGGTATAATAATGTGTATTAGCAGGCAACTCGTGTTTTTGGGGTATAAAACCGATCGGTGCTTTTATAGATTTTAAAGCAGAACTCTAGTCTGTTGCCTTTATTTCTACCACGATAGTATTTGACAGAATTGCTGCCTGGATTTTGTTCACATATAAGGTTTTTGTGTGATATGACGCTGAAGTCAGAGAGAGGGGGGGTGAAAAATGAAAGTTTTACCTATTAAAGCTGCCCAGAGCCGCTCTGCATCTGCTGTAACCAGTCGCTAATGTTTGGTTGTGGTATATGTAATACAGCAGGGAAATAATCACCAAATATTGTTCTTGCTCCAGCTTTAACTTTTGGATATTTTCCAATGTTTTTACAGGAGCTGGATTAACTGATGATGTCTTCTCCTTAAAGTAAAAACACTGATTAAAGCAGTTTCAATTTAACAATCTGTGTAGTCTGGCAGTTTGTTCTTGCTACCCGAGCTAATTATTTATTATATAAACATAAATATTCATCAAATGTGTTTCTTTTGTTCTTATTTTAGCAGCGGAACATAACAGGAACCACATCCAGAACAACACTGATGCTAAAAACAGAAGAACTTCCGTGTTGGAACAACAGCAGCTTTTCATTATCTCATCTAGAAATAAATCGTCTGTTATAGCGACAGGACACATCAGAGAGTCCTTTTTGTTTTTATTGGCCTGTTTATGACTTGTCCCAACACACACCTCACACTTAACTGTCATTAGAGAAGTTATGGTGCTTTTAATGAACCAGTGTCACAATTTAACATCAAGTGACTGATGTTACCTGAAGTAATTAAAGTCAACGTATAACAATTTTACACTTCTCTCTTGTGCTTTTACCGTTTTTCTATGGCTTCATGAATGGAGTAAGGTACAATTTCACCATCAGTGGAATTTTCCTGATGCAGAGATGCATGATAATGCATGTAATATTATATATTGCTGATCATTAATTACGATGAACAGCTACTGAGTAATTGATAATTTCAAGATATATCGATTCCTCCAGGAGTTTATTTTCTGATTGTGTTGATCAAAACATGTTTGTTTGCTGTTTTTGTGATGCAATTTGCAAAGTTTACATGTGATTTTGCAGGAAAATGTGTTGGAGGGAGTGGACAACATCATATCATGTTATATAGTGATGTTCATATGCATTAGGTATCTTTACTGTGAAGCGACTGATTGATATGAAGCAGGAGTTCCACTTGAACAATGTCTGTATTTCTGCTTTAAAGTCGAGGTAAAATAAATCATATGTGATTGTTTCCTAACATAATCACATCCCCCAACAACAACATCCCACACAGACACACCTCCTCCAGTAATTTGTGTGGGATTGCAGGCGTGCACGCAGCACGGAGGGTGTTAATGGATGGGGAAACCCTCTTTGTGGATTATAGATGAGGGTCAGTGACCTGCTTCCGTGACTGGCTCTGTGATGAGGGGATAGAACAGCATCAGGCTGTTTAAAGTCTAAATTATTCAGGAATTGCCTCGAGCTGCCTCATTGCACATTTTGATTGAGAAATAATGCACAGAGACAAATTTCGTGACGGAGAAAAACATTTGCAGGTTAATTTTACACAACAGCGGGTGAACCAGTGGGGTATAAACTTATAAGAGTTTGGGAAATAGGTATCCATGTAGAGGAAGACAATTTCACCCCAGGATCATCATTATATGGTTCAATATGATCAGTCTGTGATGTTCAATGCAGTTTTTCCTCTGATGAAATGTAGTAATTTACATTTTTGGTGAACCCACTTTACCTCAAACTGCTGCATCTCCTTCTACTCTAGTTAGTGATTTTCCAGAATGTCTTGTGACAATTCCAGTGTAAACATGTACTCAGCTGCAGATTTAATGTGTAGAGCACAGAGAGATAAGGCTGTGTGAACACTGTAGAAGAGCTGGGGTTGTATTCATTAACCTACTACTTCTAAGAGCTGCCTTTAGTGATGAAATTTGAAAAAAATATTCTTAGAATCATGAAGCTTTTTAAGAATTTTCCCTTGAAGGTAAGACTACATTCTGGAAAGATAAAAGTAATTCATGAAATCCCTCAAGAGAGTTTCTAAGATGAGAAGTGTTAGCAGTAGAGAAGGACTTTGAACTGTTGGTGGTAGAGAGGATGACTTTAAATCACAAGGACTTGAAAGGAGGACAACACTAATAATGGGTTTGGCTGCTTGTTGTCAACTGGTGAGTTTATAATTCTGATATTATTACATATGTGTAAAAGGACATTTTTGTTTGATTCTTTAAACTACTGACATTTTCCCCAAATTCCAAATAATATAATATTGTTTAGATCATTTATTTGCAGAAAATGAGAAATGTTCAAAATAGCAAAAATGATACAATGTTTTCAGACTTCAAAGAAACAAGATCAAGTTCATTTTAAAACAACATAATATTAATGTTTAGACCTAAGAAAAGTTCAGAAATGTTCTCCACGAGTCTTCACAATTATTCTTGGTGACTTTGTTCCATCCTGGTTCCTCTTTATGCAGAATGAGTTGTTCATGTGTTGGAATTCAACAGAAATGGCTGGAATACATGTAGAGATGCTGAAATGCAGTGGTCTGTTAGCTGTAGGCCTATTGTTTACATCCTCTATAGCTCGTCATTGGTGCACTTCATGTAATGTATTTACAAATGGCTGCCTGAAAGCAAATATAATGTATGTGCCCTGATTTTAAAATTGATGACTACCACTTGAACCAATGTGCTGTTAAACACTGGACTGGCCTGGATTATAACATACTGATGGATTTCTAGACTAAATTAGAGATTCAGACCTTATGAGATGCAGCAAATGTTTGTGAAGGTTGAATTATTTGCCTGTCAGAGAGTGCAGCGACAGCACAACCTCCATCATCACTGAATGTTGACTGGAACCCCAGCTCGAGGTTTGATTCTCTGCCCGCCCGGCTCGTGGGTCGGTAAGAACTTCCCTCTGTTTCCTCGAGCCCGGGTCAGGCTCGGTCTGGTGGTCAGAACACTGAATTAGAGTTGTTTGAACGCCCGGATCCACCAACGCGTATTTTCCCCAGCTGAGAACGCCAGGCGCTCTTCGGAGAACGCACAGCTGGGGCGTATTTTCAGCTGAGAGCTTTGGTTGCTATGATACGGAATATCCATGGAAGTACAAATGTTGGCACAAGGATAAGCTTCATGGTTCTATGGACACAAGGTAGAACTTGCTCTGGATGAAGAGACAGATGAAGCATGTATGGAGAACAGGATGGACCCTCCGGTCTTTGTCATTTCATGTTGATGCTGGGGCGACGCGGTGGAGCTGTGGTTAGTGCTGTTGCCTCACAGGTTCAAGACCTGGGTCTGGGACCTTTCTGTGTGGAGCTTCATGTTCTCCCCCAGGTTCTCCAGCTTCCTCCCACAGTCCAAACACATGCTGAGGTTAATTAGAGACTCTAAATTGTCCATAGGTGTGAGTGTGTGAGTGAATGGTGTGTGTGCCCCATGATTGGCTGGCCACCATCTGGGGTGTATCCTGCCTCTCGCTTGTAATGCGTTGGGATTGGCTCCAGGAGACCATGTGACCCTAATGAGGAATAAGCAGGTATAGAAGATGAAGATGCTGTGATACAGATACTCAGAGACTGGTAGTATTCATCTCTCCTCCATTGTTGCTAACTTGCAGGATGTGATGGGTCACTGAGTAACTGAAAATTTATGTTTGTTAGAGTAAATTTAGGAGATATGAACTTTTTTTCTTGCCAAGTTGTGGCTTTAAAATGATGCAGCTAGTACAAAGCTCTCATTGTGAGTCACTGAAGTTAAAACACGACCTAAACACCGAACATATTCTGCTGTCAAACTCAAGTGCAGTGTTTTATGATGGGTTTTCTGAAGGCCTTTAGTGCTGCTGCGTCGCAGCGATAAAAGATGATTACAGGTGAATGAGCCCAGGAGCTGAGCTGCAGAGGGAGGACTCGCAGAGGAAGGCGCTAAGAGATGTTGACAGCGGAAAAGTTAAGCATCTCTTTCGATCCACTATATTTGTCATCACTGTTAGTGCTGTCATGTTCGGTTAAGGCATGTTCTGATCTGTTTATGATATCCCACAGCTAAAAAGCCTACGTACAGTTACAGCCTGTGTGATTGCAAATGTACAGTAGGGCTGTGTGTGTGTGTGTGTGTGTGTGTGTGTGTGTGTGAGAATGTCTATAATTGCCACGTTCTTACATCAAATGCTTTTCAATCTGCACTTCATTATTGCTGCACTCCAGCGGGAGTGGGGAAAATCAGGTGTGTGTGTGTGTGTGTGTGTATGTGTGTGTGAGAGAGAGAGAGGGAATGTGTGTGTTTGTGAGTGTAACTCACAGCTGTTAAGCGCTGTGAGGGTTAGGAAAACATTTCCACTTCCTCACTGCTCTACTCACTAAATCACTAAATCTCCCACGTGCTCCGCCCTTGGTCTTCCATGAATTACACACTTTCACACACACACACACACTCAAACATGCCAGTGAGTAAAAAAAATCCCTCTATGCTGACACACTTAATCTCTATGGAGTGTTTAATTACGGTAATAATCTTTTCACATCTCTGGAAATTTCTGTCATAGTAGAATCGTGTTTTACAGGGAAAATCCACCATAAAACACGGCTTCCGGTGATCACCATTTATTTCTCTGTTCCATTTGGATGATATATGACAGAGGTAAAAATCAGGTTAACAACAGAGACTCACAATACATTTCCTTTGTTGGTGGGAGCCATTTGTGGATCTATTAGTCAACTAAAATGTTCTTAATTGGAGGACAGTTTCTACGATGCTGTTCAGCCTGGCAGCAAATTGCTGGGATGTCAAAACAAACCCAATCATTAAAAAAACAGTTTCACATTAACAATCTGTGTTTCCCAGGTGCAGTTCAACATGCTACTGAACTATTGCTAAGGTTAGCTCAGCCTTTTGCTTCGATATCTACGTTCAGCCTGCAGCCTGAAGTGACCCAAGTCCATTTTTTCCTCCCAGTGCAACTGTATCTGATCGTTTTCATGACAGTCAGAACGACACAGATCAAATCTTTGCAAATGTGACCCAGGCCACTTGGATATGTGGTCATAAACAGGTGGTATCTGATCTTTTTACATAGGACTTCAGTCTGAACAGCAACATCATGTTTATCCTACGTCCTGGTCATCAAATAGTGACAAACCTGACTATGGAGATGATATGAAGATGCATTAAGTCCTGTAGTTTGATTATAGCCTAAGGGACCGTTCATTATTTACTGTCAGAGCCAACAGAGGACTGACCCTATCCTGATCTATCTTGTTCAATGTTTCCTCTCCTGACAATTCAGTTCCAGCCAGTGTTGAGACTCTTGTCCTTCAGTCCATTCTGTGTATATTCAGACTCTGGGGATCCTGGAGAAACTCCACACAGAAAGATCCCAGACCAAGGTTTGAACCTGTCTCCTTCTTTTCCACTGTTCTACTGTGTTTGCATGAACTGGTCGACATAAAAAAAATAAAATACAGACACGACTGCAGCCGTCCGCCATGCATGTCAGAACCTGCATGAAAGTTTGTGATTACAGAATTCTGTTGTCATGTGGACGGAGCCTGAAACCAAAACCAGGGCTTAAATACACATGGAGCTAATTACTGACAAGAGTCAGGTGAGGAACAAGATACAGGTGAAACACATCAGACAACGAAGGACAACGAAGGAAGAGGGGACAAGAAACAAGTAAAACTATCTCAACATAAATCAGGAAGAAAATAATCATATTAATAATTTCATCATTTTTGTTCTGATGCTTCAAATAAAGAAAATAAGAATGGTAGTAAAATGAATTAGACTAATGATTTGTGCTTCACATAGCATGTGATATTTAGTCAAGATAACATTTGTTAGTGTTAGAAAATCGATTTGTTTTCTCTGGAGTTCACTTTAACAGCACATGGTGAAATGTTTCTCTGCAGTTTTTCTCTGTTGGACGGACAGGTTCAAGACATGCAGATGTTTTTTAATGGACAGGTTCAAGACATGCAGATGTTTTTTAATGGACAGGTTCAAGACATGCAGATGTTTTTTAAACCTTTGGAGTGACACCATCAGATTACCTCACACACGCCACATTTACAGATACAGCAGGTTTCACTTTGCAGCTAATGCGAATTGTTCAGATTAGTTTTTTTTTTCCAGGAGGATCATTTCATGGCTGTGAACTGTAACCAATCACGGCTAATAGAGTCTGTAGCTGACAGAGATAGAGACGGCTCGAGAAACAGACGACAGCGATAAGGACAACGTCTGTGGGGGAAACAGACAGAACACAAGGAGCGAGAGGCAGCGCAGGAGATAAAATTAGAGAAAGACAGCAGCTCAGATTGGCTCGACGCGGCCATTTGCTGTGAAATTACAAAGGCATTATTTGATGGAGGTTTATCTCCTGTCTGTGAGCTCGTCGTGAACCCACACGCTGAGGAAACTATTTCCAGGTGTGAAATGGATCCACTGTGGCACCGCTTTAGGGATTTCAAAGGGAAGGAAAATGGAAACTTCAATTCGATGAAGACTTCAGCTCAGACAGACGCTACCTTTGCCTCTGTGGCTCAGACATGAAGTAAGGCCATTAGGAGCCGACAGAACACCACAACCCCCATTATCCAATAACAGATAAAGCTGCCTGAGCGTTAACTACCTGAACCTGGTGATATATCAGTTCAATGAGTTTACAGACGTTCATATATATTAACAGGAGGACAAAGAGGTTACAGACTTTCATTAAAGATGATTTAACGCTGTTTTCTCCATATCAGAGATTTGCTTCCATAACATTAAAATGCATTTATATTAGTTTTCATTTGTATATATTCAACATCCCCATCCATGTTCATGTTAATGCGAAACAAAGAGCTTAAAGTGATAAAAAAGTGATCATTTTCACATTGGATCTGCACCACATGGGATCTACAATGGTTCGTGTATCAGTTCACTTATTGGGACTATGCAGATATTTCTGAGTGGCTTCATTCACCACTGGCGACTTTGAACCCTTTGTAAAAAATGATGACTTTTGTTTCATTTTTAAGCTCCACGAGCAGAGCATCGTATTTCCTTGGCGATGGAAACCGCAGCTTCTATTGTGATGTCCTGTTTCTTTTTTTTTCTTGACTTAATCTACTCCACATACACATTTTCTGGTATAAATGGTACAAAATGTTGGGGGGAATTTGATTGAACCATTGAAACGTGGCCGTGTCCTATGAAGGTCCAGAACAGACATCTTACATTCCATCGTGATTGAAAGGTCATATAATGATGAATGATTGTTTTTAAGTGGACACAAATTTAACCTGATTTATTCAACATGTAATCACATGGTTGTGTGGAAACAAACACATCCTTCTGCTTTATTCTTCAGTTTCAGATTATTCAGAACATCCATCTTCATCAGTTCCCTCTTCATCCTCCTCGTTCAGGTGACCTCACCTTGGAGACGGCCGTCACACCTCGATGCTCCGCCTCCCAGAACGCTGCATGCATTAGCCTTGAGTCAGGGACACTGGCTGTGGAGAAGCACAGGTGTAGTTTGGTTTAAGATTCTGAAGGGCAATACTGACAGATTCCTGCTGGAAATCTTTAGACCTGACTATCAAACCATCATTCTGTCACAAAAAAGGATCCAGAAATAGATTTTAGATATTCATGGAATTTTAAAAAAAATGTTTTTCTGTGCAGCAGTTTTTTAAGGCAGGTGACCCACTTCCCTGTGAGGAAGGTTTACAGAAGAAAATGACATTTTATTGCAGGTATTTGAAGCAGTAACCTCCATCATTGAGCTATAAACCGTGGCTTACAGGATGTTGGTTTTAGGCTGAAACGATTCCTTAAGGAACTTGAATAACTCAAACACTAAAGAACTAATTCATTGCATCAAGGCTTTTTTAATCCATGTGAGCCCACTGTGCTTCACACAGGTGATTATTACCGCCACACACACACACACACACACACACTGCAAAGTGCCGACTCTGCAGGGAGAACAAACAGTCCATACCCAACAGACTGAACTCAACCTACAGACAGTAAATGTGGAGGAGTGAAGAGAACAGAAAGGTCACAGAAACAGACAGAATGTCCAAAGTTTAGATAATTTCAAGCTGAAACAAACAAAACTGTAATTTATAGATTGGAACTGAACTAACCAATGATTAACGTCAGCATATTTTGTCCAATCTGCCCTGAACACAAATGTATTGACTCAAAATCAAACATGCATCATCTACATATCATATGCATGCAACGTTACACATAAAGAGTGGATGCTGTCCACCGCCACCTAGTGTTCACAGCAGGGAGTCATGTGGCCTGTCCATCACTGCTTGCAGCTTTAATTATGTCTTCAAATTGCAAGTTCACATATTAAATATACTTATTCTACTAACCTGATTGATAAAACCAATAATTCATTTATTATTCTCAATAAAACACTAGCTCCCATAATAACTTGTAATGTCGCCAATAAATACATTTCAATTCACATCACCTTCATTTGTCTTTTACTGTAAATTAATGTGTTTTTGTCAATGTTGTTATGTTTAATTAAAGGGTTTGAATATTTCTTCCACAAATAAAGAGTAAATTTATATTGTCTTAGATAAGAAAACTAATTTAACTGCTACTATCCTGAAACACTGAAACAACGAACAAGCTTTCACATTTCCATTTATGTCCTGAGTACAGAGTGTGTTGCATTGGCTAAAGAGTTTCTGCACAGAAATGTCATCACCTCCTAAAATCCTCTGCAGATTTCTTTCTCTTTTTTCCCCCAAACAAACATTGTTCTAGTTTCTCCTTTAATCTGTCACCCGCCTCTTGCAGATCCATGCAGCACAAGCTGCTGTCCCTCTGACATTTTCAAGCATGCACACCACACTTTTGTGACATTTCATATTTCCACTTCTAAAAGGACGCTGTGAAGTCATCTGAAAGGACAGGAGGCGGAATCCGGTGTCTTCTGCTGCTCAGACAGGCATCAGAGCTCCGGGGCCGGCTGCTCTCCTGACGGATGACGGCTCCAGGATGTTTAGTCATATCACAGTTAGCCTCATTAAAGCTCACCCTTGGGTGCTGTAAACAGAGAGAGGACGATTAGTCTGTGTTCAAGGCACAATTTAGCCCCAGTCTCAGCTCTCGGCAGAGGAGGAGCCACCACAGACAGATACTTATCAGCCTGTCCTCTGTTGTCCAGGCCTGGACGACGGCGTCACAGCTCAACCTTTGCTCCCACAAGTATTTATATTAAACTTATATTAAACTCCTACAAACACATGAACGTTTCACTTCATGTGAGCATTCGGCAGCAGGCAGCTGTTGTAACAGGTACAGGACAGGGACAAACACACAGAAACAACCTACATACCTACATACTGTATAGTCACTGATTAAAAGAGAGACTAAAATTGCTATAAAGGTGTGTTTCCACTGGCGGGATAAAGGTTAAATAGCAGCATCAGAGATTAGTCAATACTAGTGATTAGATTAACTTGGAAGGAACAACATACAAGAACATGTGGTGGTGATTCGAGCTGCTTCTGTCTGTGGAATGAAGCAGAAGAAGGAAGGAATTAGGAATTATTGGAGTCAAAGAAATAACGACCAGTAATTAACAAACAAGAACAAAACTCAAACACAGAGAATGTTATGTTTCTGAATCATTTCAATCAAAAAGGCCTTGGCTGACTGTAGACATACATAAAATGGTCATTTTTGAACATTCTACTGTGACTTTAAGCAACTTTAAACTCAGCTCAACTCCTTTCATTCCATTCCTAGATCATCTTTGCCTGTTTTTATTGATCGTAACTCGTTTCCAACATCCAACACAACATCTTGAAACCTGAGATGAAGTGATGACACTCAAAGGGCATCAAAATATTTAATGAACTGAAGATCATTGTTGAATTGTTTCAAGAATCATGTTCAAGCCTCTTTTGCACCATAGAAGCTTCTTGACACATCCTGACTTAGGATAAAACTTAGACTTAGGCAAAAAACAATGGCCATTGTTCTATCAGGCATAAAGAGTATGATCCTTTCAACTAAGGAAGTAATTTTACCAGACGTGGCAGCATCATCACGAAAACATGAAAAAAACCCATTTAGGTCATTATTTATCATTTTAATAGGGCGACAATTCATGATGTATAACTCTACTATGCTCCTCCCTGCAGCCTTTGCTCCATTAGTTCAGGATCTTTGTTGTGTGAAGTGTCTTTGAGCATCTTAAACAACAGAAATGTTAATTGTATTTTTATTAACATATCCCTGAGAACCTGCCCCTGAGAGGATGAATCCAACCAGTTTTGGACTCTCTGAGGTTTCCTCCTCAGGACCAAATGTCAACGATATATCACCTAATCAAATAAAAGACGGGAAACCGAACAGAGACGTCCAGCGAGCTGCTGTCACTTCTGCTGTGATTGATGTTCGTACAGATGTGATGGAGCAGATTATCAAACAGCGCCGCAAAATCCTGAAGGAACAGAAATCGATATGTTTGTCAGTCTCCGTCATCGGCCTGAGGAGAATCCTCCTGTGTCTCCTTCGTTCCGTCAAGTCTCCGTCTCCTGCAGCTACACAGTTTACACAGAAATACATTTTCTCTCCAAATATCTGACAAACTCGGCCTCTGGTTGCCATAACAACGGTGCTTTTCCTGAACTATAAATACCAAAAACTGTGCGATTAAGTCACATGAAACAGTCTCACTTCAGCTTCAGTAGGTCAGACTGAAGTCGAATAAAAGATCCACTTATTGATGTTTGGAGGCTTTAACCGGTCACATGAGAACAAGGAAAACCTCTTTGTGTCTGTTCGGGGAGTTTTTTCTTTTTATCCTTGATCTTTCTGCAGCTATAACTGGTCTTAAAGAAGATATACTTTATTTTTGTTTTTTTAAAACCTGAGGTATGCATGTGAAAAAAAATTATTCAGGTTCAAAACATATTTAATTATTTTGTATTTTGGGGAAGGAACAAAAGTGAAATCCTGCTATGAGTGTTAGTTGATGCAGCGATAGATATTGTGATTAAAGTTTCATTCAGGTTATTATCTGAATACAACCTACAGCTGCTGCTACAAAATCAAAAACGTGAGAGATTCTCACAGAACATTTTAAAAGGACACTTCAGACAGATCCCAACATGTTTCTCAGTTTGATTTAAGTATTTTAGAAAAGGCTGCAGGCTGTTTGTCAGGTTAGTGTTTTATGATGAGACAATCAGGTTCAGGTGTTTCTCATAATACGTCAGAATAATGATATAAGTCTCACGTGTGTGGACGTGAAACAACAACAACAATTATGCTAAACAATCCAAACAAGATTCTGGAAGAATGAAAAAAAATGTGGTCAGAAAGTGACATAGATACGAGGGTGTTAACCCTTTAATGCACAACATGGGTCAAAAATGACCCACATCCATTTTCTATGTTATTTCATGTATGTTTCTTTTCTTACTCTATGAACAAGCACAACTTTTGGGTCAGAAATGATCCACCTGCATTCTCACCTGCATGTTTGTAGTGGTTGGTTAGAAGCAGGTGTTTTACTGCTTGGTTGAAACAAAACCTGCACCCACATCAGTCCTCCAGCACCAGAAATGAAGAGTCCTGCTCTATGTGATCAGTTCTGGTCAATGCACTAGTTTATTATTATCTGTTGTCAGATGTATTTGTATGTGTTCCAAAATTAGCCCCCTTAAATTGTGGAACATTGTGGTTTGAAGAAAAAAGACCAGATTGTCTTTTGCAATGCCACAAACCTTCCTGTTTCAGGTTTAATGAAGAAGGAATGATGGTGAACTCTGGTCATCTCTGTCTGTGACTGGCCACAAGAATATAATCTAAAAATAAACTAAATGATATGATGATAATATAGATTAGCCCCATTAAAACAACCTGTTTCACTCCTCTGGGTCACTTTAAGACTAGAATATTAATGGAGGAGCCTTTAAAGATGTAAACGTATAACACTGTAATACAGTGGCAGTACTGCAGGTCATTTTAACCCAATAAAGCCTTTAGGTCTATCACTGTTATTTTATACTTAAAACATTAAATGTTACTCAACAGCTTTTTTCCTGACATGATAGTAGAGAACATGGAAGACAAACCCTCCCAGAAAGAGATTTTTATTTAGACTCTGACATGTATATGTCTATTTAATCATTCAAGTGTCTATAATAATCCCTCAAAAAAGAATTTTGTACATAGAATTTAGTTTATTTGTTCAAGCAGCAACTATAAAAGCCATTAATATTCTACTAGTACAAATATAAAACTTAACTTATAGGATTATATGCATGTAATCTGGCCTTAAATGGGTTAAACTCATTCCATTTAAACACTCATACCCTGTAGTTAGGGCTTGTATCGCTGAAGAAGTCTTCCCCATGTGTTTGTTGGCTCCTGCGTTGACGTGACCTCCTCCTCGGCAGCGTGAGGAGACGTCGATGCGACCAGTCGATCACAGAGCAGGCAGCTGGAGAGGGAGGAAACTTCTTTAAGAGTCCAGTCACTTCCCCAGACGCTGCCCTCTTGCCAAAGTCAATGTTGGCTTAATGTCCCGGGCCCAATTTCAGGAGGTGAAAAAAAGCCGCTCCACACCGAAGGATCTGCAGAAAAAACAGCGGGTGAAGCCCGCAGCTCAAATTAAAATATCACTTGGGTAAACAGACTGGGTTTCCTCCTGTGGTTACACACCCTCCTCACCCTCGTCACCTTTCCCTGCCTGTCACTTCTCCCGCCTCTGCTTCTGATCACCTTCAAGCCACCCGGCTGTGGTTCCGTCTGCATTACATGGAATTATGGTTCATTCACCACTGCCACATACAGCGCATGACCTCATGAAACAACATATTTTATAACGAGCACCATAGAGATAAATCCGTTTCTGCCGTGTTGAGACGTAGTTTTGTAGTTTTCTGCTTTTTTCTGTTACTGACGCTGAATGTTAACTCTTTCCTCACCAGACTGATTTAGAGTTTGACGGAATTCATTGATCTTTCAGCGCTGAATTCTATAAATATTTTAACGGGACAGAGTTATTGGTTTAGACACAGAGCACAATTTGTTCTGGGTGCATTCATCTTTTATTTACAAAATCCACTTTTCTAACAAAAAGTTGAGAAAACTACGTTTTCTCAACTTTTTGAGAAAATATTTCAGGCAGACTTCACTTGTTTGACTATTTTATTATTTATTATTATTATTTGTGTAGTCTCTGTAGAATATTGCATTAGCTGAGCTAA